>BPTQ01000005.1:79980297-80227514 GCA_019973895.1 Chrysanthemum seticuspe
AGTAAAGTGGGCCACCAAGTTTTTTTTGGGTAGTCACACTCCCACCGTAGTGGGTTGTTAAGTTCAGGTTGTATTGTCAAAATAATTCATTTTTTCCCTCATTTACATTGACTTTAAGTTGTGAAAGTATTTTTCATCGCAATTTACCCGTACTCTGAGTTCAATCCAAATTATTGAATTTGACTGAACATGGTTGAGTTTTAAGGGGGATAAATAAGAACGGCGCTTTAGTTTGGCTTTCTTGTAATTATTTTTATCGGTGTTTTTGACCCGTGACATACATGACTCTAGATTGGTTAGTTAGGATAAAGAACATGATAGAAGTATTTTTATAATCTTATTTTGATACGAGGGAGATGTAGTTGATTGATGGATATATATGGTTTAAGGAGGTTGTGTTCTGTTTATAAGAAAATGATTTGTAAACCAAACATGAACTTCTAAATGTCATTTTGAAACTTTGGATATACGAAATTTATAAAAAAAAAAAACTGCTAATGCAAAAAAGTTTCTACCAACCCTTTTTTTCCAAATTATTTTCTTGTTGATTTACCAGTCTTATGTAAATAATCACTAATGTGTCTTTTACTTAAAATTTTTGAGGATTTGAAGGTTTCAAGTCTTTTAAGATGACATGCCAGTCCGCTTAGCCCATCCACCTAATCTTCCGAGCTCGAACTCTTGTTCTTGTTTGGAAACCACTTGCGAAAATGAATGTGGGTGTATGAGACCAATCCGACTTCCAATTCCGTCACAACCAGCCAATCTCCTCACAACATAACACCTACACAAGACCAAGATTAGTAGCTATTAAGCAACAAAAATATTCATATATGCTCATTTATCATCATGTATCAGCATCAATCCCATCGTTAGTCTAAAACATAAATAAATCACTAACACACATGCAAACTTAAACACACCTTAAACATACACACCTTAACTACGGCGACCACCCGTTGCAACACAAACCATGATAAGTAAACCCACGAAGCCGCGCCTTCAACACCTCTCCATGACCAATATAACTCATAACTTCAAGTCTTCAACCTTTCAATAATTTGCTCGTGAAGTACAAGCACCATCTATACCTTATACATGATCACTCACTATGGGAAATAAAATTAGTAAACCCACAACCATTGCATCCCTCAATAATATGCGTTAGGAACGCATATGTGTCTAACTTAAACCTCGTGGGTGCAGATTGAGCACCTTTCATTGCATAACAGCTAATATAACATCATAAAACTATGGGAATGAAAATTAGTGCAAGTATAACATCATAACATACATTAATTAGTGTTTATCTGATACACTAAAATATACATATGTACTACAAATTGCTTAAATCAATTGGGTTCTGAATTTTGACATCCCACATCGCATTGTGAAGAAAAGTGGCTTGTGAGAGTTGATTATAAATAAGGAGGGAATGATACAAATTAAAGTAGGCATGTTAAATTCATTTAAAGGCCTATGGCAACTTTTTGTTGTTTGCAAGCTTATGATTAGAGTTTTATATGTTTGCAAGTAATATGGGTTGCTGTTGGTTTTTAGATTTATTGACAAGCTTACAATTTTGAACATAAAGTTATGAAACCTTGACATGCTACAAGTATAAATGGTAAAATTTTAAATTAGTTACAAAATTTTCAATTTAGTAATTTACTTTTTGTTTTTCTTAGGTTATTGTCAGTTTTTTTACATACTGTTAAATGTATTATAGTTAACAAGTTATAAGTGTGTAGGGTGTGGTTGAGGGTTTTCCCTCGCCACATCAGCTACACATCAAATAACACTCCATTTATCTGTTTCTTAAACTTTCCCTCAACCATTGCGACACATTCTTTCTCTCCTTATAATTTTTTTTTTTTTCTAATTTCTATCATTTATAAATACCCACAATACACACTCAACTACCCACAACATCCAATAAATTTAAATCTCTCTAATAAAAAGTACACCCTCTCTCTTAAAAAGGTATATTCTCTCTCTCCTTAAAAAGTAAACCATCTCTCCATATTGATTCTGGACTCTTGGTATCAAAATTTTACTTTTGGAGAATCCAAGGTGTGGTATTCCCGTTGGAAAAGAAAGAAAATAGCTATCCCAACTTGTTTTCCCGAGTCCACACCTTCCACCCTAATACTTGTGCACCACTCACAAGTTTCAAACTATGAGTACAACTAATCAACTAATACTTAGGAGGTATTTTTTTTACTTAATGAGTGAGCCTAAACCTTTAATCCCTCTTATTGAAGAGGTCCACAAAAACTTCTCTGTGAATTAAGAGGTTAATATAGCATTCTCTCCAAACCACTTAATTTACACTCAGTTCTTAAGTTTTTTTTTAGAGGGAAAAGTAAAGTAAAGAAAAGGGAAAAAGGGGAGTGGAGAGGAGGGGAAGAAAATCGATGTTTATTTTTTTGTTCTTAAGCTCAAATACAAACAGAGGAAAGTGAAAGGAGGTCAATACTTAATTTACAAAAAATTTCATCTTACATTATACTAACACCAGATCAATGAAACATAACCCACTCAATATATATATTTTTTTTTGGAAAAACAGCAGATCCATCATCAATGAAGGTTCTTCCAATTATTGAAAAAGCAACAGATCCATCATCAATGAAGGTTGTTCCAATTTTTTAAAAAACAACAGATCCATCATCAATGAAGGTTCTTCCGATTATTGAAAAAGCAACAGGTCCATCATCGTTTAGAATTACCCGCGTATGTGAACAATTTGGGTTTTGATGTTGGTGACAAAATGACGAGTTATAAGATTGCAGAAAGATGGAAAAGATGGTTATTTGGTCAAAAGAGAAAGGGTTATAAGTTAGACTTTTACTTCCCTTCACTTTCTGCCCATATTTGGGATGAAAGACTTTTGAAGAAAAAACATTAAAATGCCCCATCGTTTTCATCCCCCTCCATTCCTTTTCTCTTTTCAAAAAATCTTAAGAACATCATATTTTTTAGGTTTCACTCATTTTCTTTCCCTTCCTTCCCAAAACTAAACTTAAGAACACATTAGTAAAAAACTCATTAGACTAGTAGTGATGGTACACATCAGTTTCTCTCTCTAAGACCAAACATATGACCACACCTAAGCTCATAATAAGGTAACCCAAACAACAACAAAATACATACCTCATAAATTATACTATATTTACATTTATCAGGATCCTTAGCTACAGGACCGCCCTTGTAAAAAGCAACAAATCCATCACCTGGGTATTTTTCCGGTGAAAAACCCCACGTACCTTGATCAAACTAAACACTTTGCGTGTTCGTATGATGGTTTGGTTGGTGAGATGGGTACAATGTTCTGTACTATGGAAACAATATTTGTGGATCTCCGTTGGCCACATGGTCTTTGCTACAGCGGTCGCTTTCTTTTGGTCCATATATTTGTGGTGTTTGGTAGATCTGAAGGTAAGGCTACGTATTTTAGATCTTGATTATGGAAAACCCTAATTTCATATTTTCTGATTTGGGGGAAACAATTGAAGGTTTGATTTTTTTTCCTTTTCTTTAGGGTTTATTTTACTATGTCTTTATGGTGGTTATGGTATTGTGTGTTTAGTTTTGGTTCTGGGTTAGTTTAGTTCTAGTTAGGTTTTGCTGTTTCTGCTTGCCATGTCTTAGATAAGGGTTACGTATGGTGATTATTAATGATCGAAAAAACTGAGATGTGTCTTTTAGATTAGCAAAGATTGATATGGCGAGTTGTCTTTTTAACTTTTAATTTTTTGCCTGATTTCTCCCTTCTTCATGCTTTGTGGCCTATGCTGTGTTTGCCTTTTATTGTTTTGGGGACATTGGATACTGCATGCGATGTTTTCCCTTCGATTTCTTGCTATCTTTGTTGTAGCGAGGGTTTAAGGTTTTTTTAAAATGTAATTTTTTTGTCTTAGTTTATTAATCATGCAATCACGGTCTGCTTTCATAGTTCGTGCTGATTTAGTCAGTGTAAAAATAAAAAAACTCTCTATCTTGGTTGGGTTGGATGTCATGCCTTATGGTTAGCCACTTTCTTTCGGTTAGATTTCGATTAAATAGTGTACGCTCTAAAAAGATTTTGTGGGTTTGTAGTTCGTTCAGGTCTTGCTATTGAGGAGTCGGTTTACCGAGGCTGCGCCAGTTTTGACCGGCGCTGCTAGCAAATCACGCATTTTTTGCGATGCTTAGCTTCGCCGGCAAATATGTTTTTGCGTATGGGTTAGCTTTGCTGAAAAACATGGTTTGGCAGGGTAACCATTTGGTTGCAGCCATGCTGTTTTTTAGTGCAGCCACCATTTTGATGAACAAAGCTGAGCTGCTGTGAGCAGGGATGAATTATACGGGTTTTTGTCATGGTTGCAGGTTTTTGTCATTCGTGCAATAATGAATGGTTGACGGTTGTAGCCCTTTTTTTAGGCTGTGATGAATTCGGCTTTATTCGGTAAATGTGAGATGCCCCGTATCTTGGCAGGGTGACAGGCAGCTGTTGCAGCCAGGTGGCGGGTGTATCCTCTTTGCTTGAATATTCGCCCATCTGAGCCATGTGAATAATTTTTTGGAAATATACCTGGTTGGATCTAAAAGGTATGAGCATCATGGAATTTATGTTCCGCACTTTTGTTTCTGCCAGATGGCCTTTTGTAGTCGCGGTTGTTAAACATAATTTTCTTAAGCTTCCATTTCATTCTCGCAGTTTACGGATGCAGACCATGTTCCCATCAATGTTGGTTTATGTGGTTATAGTCTTTGTCATTCGTGCAATGGTGAATGGTTGACGGTTGGATTCCTTTTTTTAGGCTGTGATGAATTGGGTTTTTATTCGGTAAATGTGAGATGCCCCGTATCTTGGCAGGGTGGCAGGTCACTGCTGCAGCCATGGCGAGTGTATCCTCTTTGCTTTAATATTCGTCCATCTGAGCCATGTGTCCAATAAAATTTTCACACAGCCTTTATTCGGTAAATGTGAGATGCCCCGTATCTTGGCAGGGTGACAGGCAACTGTTGCAGCCATGGCGGGTGTATCCTCTTTGCTTGAATATTCTCCCATCTGAGGCATGTGAATAATTTTCTGGAAATATACCTGGTTGGATCTAAAAGGTATGAGCATGATGGAATTTATGTTCCGCACTTTTGTTTTTGCCAACTAGCCTTTTGCACTCGCGTTTGTTAAACATGATTTTCTTAACCTTCCATTTCATTCTTGCAGATTATGGATGCAGAGAACGCTCCCATCAATGTTGGTTTCTGTGGTTACAGTCTTTGTCATTCGTGAAATGGCGAATGGTTGACGGTTGCTTTCCTTTTTTTAGGCTATGATGAATTGGGCTTTATTCGGTAAATGTGAGATGCCCCGTATCTTGGAAGGGTGGCAGGTCACTTCTGCAGCCATGGCGGGTGTATCCTCTTTGCTTTAATATTCGCCCATCTGAGCCGTGTGTCCAGCAAAATTCTCACATGTGGCTGAAAAATCGAACCTAGCAAATGTAAAAGTATATGGTATACAAGTGATGTGTAGCGTGTGATGAGATTAATGACGCAGTTATGATGGGTTTGTACGTTGAACTGGTTCGTTGGCGTGCTTTAGCGCCCCCTGTCTGTTGGCGTGGCACCCATATCCACATTGCGGTTGCAGCCATGACAGCCTGCTGATGCCGCTGCGATCAAATGTTCTTCATGTTGTGACATCTAACAGTGTATTGTAAGGTTATGACGCTGGTAATCATACTTTCTAAGATGAAACGGAGGAATATGAGTAGCGATGAATAAAACGGGCGGGTTAACAAAATGGCCTTCCACTCAAAAGGGCGGCTAAAAGAGTCGACGTTTTTTTTTTTTTTTTTTTTTTTGTGCCTCAAGTACGCCGATGATGATAGTTTCCTGCATTTGTGTGTTTGGTGAGCGCGCTTCATAGAGTCCCATGTTTTGGTCACTGTTCATCTTCTCTTTTCAAACTCAGCTTCTAAAATTTGGCTGGCCTGTTTGTTTTTTACATAAAACTTTTAGGTTACCAAAGCACATCTTCACTGGTACATATAAATGCAAGGTAAAGGCACACCTCTGGCACGATCACCTGCAGAGGTGTCCACTATCAGTCTGCAGCACCCGGTGTCCACCAATGTAAAGTCCGTTAATGTCTTTTGTTTTTTGTACAGCCCTATAGCGTCGATAAACGAGTCTCTGATACTATTTTTCAAACTAGGGCATGCTGAGCTGTACATGATGCCGGGTGCCTATAGCAAACTTAGAAAAGAACGGGTATAGGTGGCTGGTAAGTTTATCCCAGTAACTTGGCGCAGATATGCTTATACCTATTGTGATGTTTACCGTGCAAACATATGATTGCTAATATCGGCGGTCATTTCTGCGTGTTGTTGACAACCGGCACGTGCAGAATACAATGACTTACAAAGATTCAGCCAAAGGTGATTGTATTAGTGGACTCTCTGCGGCAATGGGTAATTCTTCCTACCTGAATTTACAATAATTTTCAAAGCAACTGTGTTTTTTTACATGTTGTGGAAAACTAGAAGGGGGGGGGTTGAATAGTTTTGCCGATTTTACTTTAGTTTCAAAAACTTTAGATTCGTTAATATGTGAGATCTTATGGATGTAGAGAAAGTATAGATCTAATGATAAATCAAGTAAATAAAGTAAAGCGAAGGGAAAGAAAAGACACAACCGATGTATAGTGGTTCGGCTACAAGGACACCTTCCTTGCCCTACTTCACTCCCCGAGTCGCCTACTCGAGAGTTCAAGCACTATGTCAACAAATTCCTTCACTTGGCGGAGAAGCCTTCACAACGTTGCTTACACTTTTTCCGGTACAAAGCTAGATACCGAGTCCGTAACACGGTGGACCAAACCAACACGACTATTACACAACAAATATGTGAAATATCAAATACAAGATCTTTGCTACAGAAATCTTGCGGAGTGACAAATCAATCAAGGACCCCTTGCTTGGATGACTTGTAGAATGCTCGTGATCTCGCCTTAGAGAAGGACCTATATGAGGATCACAATAGAAAGAAAGAAGAACAACTCTCTAGATCAAGTGATCTATATGTTAGAAGAGAATGAGAGTGTTTGAGAGATTTAGTAAGAAGAGGGGTGAGTTAGAATGAATAAATGGCTCTCTATTTATAGGCAAAAATCTTCACTGTTCCCCGGATCCCACGGATCCCTTCCACTTGGGATCCTTCTAGTGTAATCCTAGGGATCCGTGGAACGCTCCTCTTTGCCCATGGGTTTTTTGGTTATGGGTTGGTCCATGGGTTTTCTTTAGATTCAATGTATCTAAGTATACATTGTATCTAGCCAACTTGGGTATGGGTTAAGATTCATGGGTTATGGTTTTTACCCATCCTAATAAACTATTACAACAAATGCTTAATTACTACATTTTTGTATTTAATGGCTATATGTAAATGCTTTACAAAAATACATGTATCCTTATAATTATACTTAAGATAACATTATATTTGTTATCAACGAAACACAAAGAGATCGCAAAATATTAATAAACGTTTTTACGGTTTATTTGTATTAACAATCTCCCTTTTTTTGTTGATGACAAAACATAATGTTATGATGAGTAAAACTTAAGGATAGATGTAATTTTTGAAAGCCCCTAAGTTTTACTTCTTCTCCCCCTTTTTGTCGAAACAAAAAGTTAACCCTTGGAAGAAATAAACGCTAACTCCCCCTTGACGGTAGCTCCCCCTTGTTTGGGGCGTCAAGTGAAGAAAAATAAAAATCCTACAAAAAGAAAGGTTAGTAACATGCTTAAATAATCTTGTGATTGACGAGAATCAAGATTGGGAGCCAAGGTATGTAAACAAGCCCTTGTAATAAAACAACAAATTGTAGTGGTATTTATGCCACGTACAAGCATGTAACAATAAGAACAAGACTTGTTCTTGAAAATGACTTCAAAAGAAAAAAAATACTAAAAATAGAAAATAGTAGTAGTGAGTCCTTCCATGCTTGCATAAGGTTATGGATGGAGGTTTTGATGAGTGATGGTATTGATGCGATCAAGGATAAGGTTGAGTATGAAACACATTTCTTCCCTAACTTCTATTGCGATTTCCCTAGTGGATTGGCAATGTTCACAATGTAAATGATGTGGGTAATGAGTACGGAAGTTTTCCGAGTTGTTTTGATTTGAGTTATGCGGAAGTTGTGGTGGAAAAATAAGAAAATATGGATCAACATCCTGAATGTTTGTAAATGGTGGTGGAAAAGAACCTAGATGTTCTTGTAATGTGATGGAAGCTAATGGTGGTGATGTTTCAAGATCTTGAAAAATAGTATTTGGAGATGTGGGGGGTTGTTGAAAAGACTATTTCTTTTTGTTTAGGTTGGTTAGATCTTGTTGGAGTCTTAAAGAGTTCCAAAAGAGTGACTTTAGGTGGTGATGAAGTTGGTGTACTTGTTGGTGATGAGAGATGTGCTATAAAGGAAGCATCTTGTGGTGAGTTTTTTGTTGAGGATGAACCATTTGAGGTTGGTTTTGCTAAGCAACAAGATCGGATACTAATCCGTGCGGATATCCTAGAGTTTGATTGTGGTATTTTGGATGGTGGAAGTACAAAGGTTTGGGTATCATGAAGATGATTGTTTGTATTAGGTGATTCATCTAAAGGGTTTGTGGATGACATGGTGTATTGTGAGGATGAGATGGATTATGCAAGTATTTTAGGAGTTATATTGATAACGCTACACGCGTCGTTCGGGGTCAAGGAAACTTCCTTTTCTTCGAGCAAGTTTTATAACACCCTAGGCAGTGAACCTAATCGTTGTAGTGTAGTAATTAGGGTAAGCCACGGGTATTGATATCGTTCTCTAGGGGAATAGGAATGCTAGTGAGAAGTTACTACGCTAAGGTTGAGGTTGAGGAAGATTATTTTTTTATCTTTTTATGTTTTTTTTAGAAAATGAAAAGGTACGAATCTCGGGTATTGGATTTGGGGGGTTGGTATTTCTACCGATTACTCTACTATTATCTAATTATCTAAGCTAAGGTTGTGATAGTCTATGTCTAATTGATGTGTACTCGTATGATAGTTTAAAGATGTGTTTACTTAGGTTTTACTACTCCTTAATTATCTCCTATTGATGGTTGATTTGTCACGTCCTTATTCCTAGTTGCGTTGTGATTCTAAGGCTATAGGGCGTGCTTATTTCCCTAACTCTTTGAAATTACCAAAGGGTCTTGTTTACAAATCCTCTAGTGATTTATAGACGCCTACTCTACGGTTGTCCTTGAATACTTTATCCTACAATTACCTAGATAATTATATTCTAAAGTTCACAAAGAAATGTCAAGCATTAAGTACACAACGAATAATCTAGCGCACTCTAGATCATTAGTCAACTAAGATAAGTATCAACCAATCAATATTCAATAATTAAGTTTCATATTCCCTAAGCAAACACACAAATAAATTAGCCGGACATGGAGAACATGCAAGCATACACACAAATAATCAAAGACATAATTAAATTAATGAAGTAAATACTTATCTTGATGTATAATAGGGTTTAGAACCCTAAAATACTGCACAAGAAAGCCTTGGTTCGGTTTTAGGTTTTTACTCCAAAAGACTACACACAAAAACTGAAAAATTCGGATTCTATATATAAGATTACATCTGCGACGGCGTCACCTTATGTTTCGTGACGCCGTCGTGTCGCCGTCATTAGGGTTTCGTCTTGGCCACGTAAACCTTGCGACGGCGTCACCTTATGACTGTGACGCCGTCCCCTTCAGCTCTGACGCCGTCTTGGCTGCATCTAGGCCGTCTGAGTAGCGACGGCCTATTCCTTTAGAACCTGACGTCGTCCCTTGAAAACATGCAATTTCGCCTCTGACCCGTCGCAAAATTCCTTCCCGACGGCGTCGCAGATATGCAGTGACGCCGTCGCCTTATGTTTCAGCAGCTTTGAGTGTCTCGATTCTGACTTTGGCCATTTTCTTCGTATATTCGCGCCTTTTCGTCCAAATAAGCATCATTCCAGCATTTTGCCTTCAAGAGACCTAAAAAGTGAAAAGGAACGATATTAAGCAATAACGGATACAAAAGTGATCGAATAAGGGCTTAAATGACCCCTCAAAAAGGTACCTTTTAAAACCTTATCATATATATATAGAAAAACAAAGAATTGTAATGAATGCTTGACCCAAAATGTGGATTAAAATCTAATGATTTGATATGAATTTAAGGCATGTGATCATGAGAATACAAGCATTAAAGAGCTTACTCCAAAAAATAAAACAAATGTGGATTTTTCATCCAAAGTAAGAAAAATAGAAGGTAAAAACAGCTTCTGTCTCACGGATCCCACGGATCCTTCCATTGAGGGATCCGTCCAGCATGAAGGCTGGGATCCGTGGGTCTGGTGATTCATGCAGCACAAAATTTTTCTTTTGGAAATATTTTTGCCTATTGTGTGCCTATATGCAAACTATTTGGAGTTGCGGTTATCTTGACCTCTAAAAGGAAAAAGAAAAATAAACTAGAAGTAAAAAAAAAATCCTATTGAGATAACCCGAAAACACATATTTAGTACATAAGTACGTAATTGAGTGTTATCAATGCTCCTAATTCATTGTTGCTTAAATGAATGTACCCGAAAACACATATTAGTTATGTGTCCCCTTTAGCATTCAAAAGACATGAGATTCAATGAAAACGGGTTTTTACTTTGTATTAATAATGAAAAAGTGATTTGTCCTAGACGTGAGAAATTGCTTTTGTGAAATTGATACGGGAATATATCATTCTTTTTAGAAAACATTTTGAAAAGAGTTTTTCTTTGAAAATGTGTATGTGTTTGAAAAAAAATATGAAAGCTATAAGTCGAAAACTTACCTTGGGTTTTGAAAATTCCCGTATTGTTTGTGAGTTGTGCGTGAAATAGAGATCCTAAACTCAGAAAAAAATAAGAAGGCTAGTGTTTACATACCTTGTAGAGTCAAATAAGTTACGATGTTTGTTCCATTAGACCAAGACCAAGACGAAGTAGGTTGAATTGTTCCCGCTTCAACGATTTGGTGAGGACGTCGGCTATGTTGTCTTCGGATGCTACCTTCTCAATAGAGATGTTCCTCTTTTGAACGTTGTCTCTTAAGAAGTGATGTCGAATCTCTATATGCTTTGTGCGAGAATGTAATACCGGATTCTTGCTTAAGTCGATGGCACCTTTATTGTCACATAGGATGGCTATGTCGCTTAGATGAATGTCGTAGTCGACTAACGCTTGTTTCATCCATAGTGCTTGTTGGCATGCTTTGCCGGCGGAGACGTACTCGGCTTTGGTTGTAGATATTGCTAATGCCGTTTGTTTCTTAGAATACCAAGATGTTAAACAACATCCCATGAAAGTACATACCCCACTTGTACTTTTTCTATCAATGTAATCACCTGCATGGTCAGAATCTGCATATACAATTGTTTATACTCCCGTGCCCTTAGGATACCATAATCCTAATTGTGTTGTACTCTTAATGTATCTAAATATCCTTTTTACAGCTTCTAGGTGTGATATTTTAGGGTCTTCTTGAAACCTAGCACATAAGCAAACACTAAACATGATATCCGGCCTACTTGCCGTGAGGTAGAGAAGACTACCTATCATGCCACGATATTTAGTATTATCTACGGATTCGTCGTCTTCATCTTTTGTGAGTTTGGTGTCGGATGACATTGGTGTCCTAATTGGTTTTGACTCTTCTAGACCGAATTTCTTTAACATCTCCTTTATGTATTTAGATTGATTAAAGAAGATACCATCTTCTACTTGTTTAATTTGTAGACCAAGAAAGAAACTAAGTTCTCCCATCATACTCATCTCGAACTCGTCATGCATGATTTTAGAGAAATCATCACACATGTCTTGACAAGTGGATCCGAATATAATATCGTCTACATATATTTGCACTATGATTATATGTGACTCTCTTTTCTTAGTAAAAAGTGTGTTGTCAACTAACCCCATGGTATAGTTGTGTTTAATTAAAAATGACTTGATTCCATCATACCAAGCTTTTGGAGCTTGTTTAAGACCGTAAAGGGCTTTCTTTAATTTATATACATGTTTGGGTTTTTCAAAATCGATGAAGCCCGGAGGTTGAGCTACGTATACTTCTTCATTAATGAGACCATTTAGAAAAGCGCTTTTGACATTCATTTGATAAAGCTTTAGATCATTAGCACAAGCATACGCAAGAAGTATTCTTATAGACTCTAATCTAGCCACGGGGGCATAGGTCTCATCAAAGTCTATTCCTTCTTGTTGGTTATACCCTTGGGCAACGAGTCTAGCCTTGTTCCTAGATACTACTCCGTTTGCATCTAATTTGTTTTTATATACCCATTTGGTTCCTATTATGGTTTGATTACTAGGTGGAGGGACAAGCGTCCAAACATCATTAGACACGAATTGATTTAGTTCTTCTTGCATAGCCATTACCCAACTCTCATCTTTTATGGCTTCTTGTGTATTCCTAGGTTCTATGGTTGAAACAAAACAAAACAAGCTACTTGATTTTGAACTTGAGACATTAATGTTCGTTCGTTTAGTTTTCCTATGACTTTATCTACGGGGTGATCTTTGGACTCTTTAATGTTTATGATTTCATTATTTAAAGGTTATTCTTCTTCATTTATCTTTTTCTTTATTACTATAGCATCACTTTCTATGATCTCGTCATCGACAAGAGGTGGAGAGGGTTTGGGTGGACTTTCATCAAATTTTATATTTAATGACTCTTCTACCTTCATTGTTTCTTTGTTTAATATGACGTAAGCTTTGCTATTTGGCGAATAACCTAGAAAGATACCTTCGGTTGATTTAGGATCAAATTTTGTAAGGTAATCTTTAGTGTTAAGAATAAAACATTAGCTTCCAAAGACTCTAAGGTGATTTAACGTAGGCTTTTTGCCTCGGAGTAACTCATATGGAGTTTTACCTAAGATTGGTCTTATTAATACTCGATTGAGTATGTGTTGGGAATTATGTGAAAGTCTGGATTATGCTGATATTAATGCCGAAGTGTTTCTACTGAAGTGAAGTGGATTCTGCCGAAGACTTATTCTACTGAAGTATAATAGTGATTAGTTTGTTTCTACGGAAGTGTTTATTCCGTATTTAGTTTATTTAGTGTGGATATACATGAGCTTTATTAGGAAGTGATTGTGTATATCTTATTTAGTTTTATGATTATACGTTTCTTGGAAAACGGTTTAGCGATATTGTTTAGGGTTCCTTATCTATAAAAGGAACACATTAGAATGAGTTATGTATCGATTGGAAAAACTCAGTTTTAGTTAATATAAAGATCCATAGAGGATCAAGAAGTTCTTAGTTATTTGTTACTTGTGTTTATATTCCGCTGATAAACATTAGTAGTAGAGATTGTCTTTTATTGTGCTTGTGATTACATAGGCATACATAACGATCCACGAGCTCAAGATCTATCAAGGTCTGTGTCTGTTTCAACAAGTGGTATCAGAGCCTCGTGAGAGTCTCTACGATACTAAGGACAAGCTTTTTCTAAACACCCATACAACCATAACAAAAACATCATGCCTGGTTCAGATGCTGATACTGAACTCACCAACAACCAAAACTCCACCCATCTGCAGCAACTAAGTCTGTCTAATAGCAATGCTAAGTTTCCTTACCTTAAGAGGGAGGAATATGATCTTTGGGCTATGAAGATGCAAAACTGGATCTCCAACATTGATTGGAATCTATGGCAGGTAATTTTGAAGGGGAACAGTTTGAAGAGGACTACCACGGATGCTGCTGGTAATATGATGAATGTTCCTCCCAAAACTGCTGAAGAGTTGCTGGCAGTTCAGAGGGAAACAAAGGTCAGAACTATTCTTCTGCAAGCTATTCCTGAGGATCACTTAAGTGATTTTCACTTCATGCAAGATGCCAAAGATATCTGGTTAGCGATTAAGGCGAAGTTCGGTGGGAATGAGGAGTCCAGAAGACTGAAGAAGTCTATGCTAAGACAACAGTTTCAGGACTTTCAGATCTCTGAAGAGGAAGGAATTCACAAGGGCTATGATAAGTTTCACAAGATCTTAAGTCAGTTGAATCAGCTACAGGCTAAGCCGGATAATGATGACTGTAACTCTAAGTTTCTGAGGTCATTACCTCCTTCCTGGCTACATGTAAGCATAGCTTTAAAAGCTAAAGGTGGTTTGGACATGATGACTTTTGATGAGCTTTATAACAAACTTAAAGCTCTTGAACATGATGTTAGAAGCCCCTTTCGATCATCTTCTACTGCTAGTCATACTGCATTTGTTGGAGCCTCTACTCCAAAGTCTAGCTATGGTCCAAGCCCATATCCATCATCATCTAATGCTGCTCCTTCATCAAGCTCTCTTCCTAGATCCAGTGGAATTATGGAAGATGTTCTTGGATCTTTCTTTGCTGATTATGATCCTCAGCAGGAACTGGCTTATGAGGATTTTGATCAAGTGGACCCACTTGAGTTTGATGAGATGAAGCTGAGATGGCAAGTGGCCATGCTTTCCATGGATATCAAGACCTTTGAGCGCAAAGCTGGCAGACGGTTTGGATTCAAAGGACGCGATCCAGCAAGGTTTGATAAAAGGAAGGTTAAATGCTTCACATGCCAACAGATAGGTCACTTTTCTAGAGAATGCAAAGACAGGAAAGCTGGTGATGAAGTACGATACTCTATTTATCAGCAGTATCAGAAGGATGCAGGAACTTCAAAGGGATCAACTGCGTTAGTCACTCTTGATAGCAATGTGGACTGGAAGCTACATGAGGAGTCTGATAATGATGGTCCTGATAATGTTGGGTTGATTGCAGGCTGTACTTCAGAGGATAGGCATGATCAGATTGCCTTGATGGGCATATCTCAGGATCATCCCCTTAAGCATAAAGATGTTGGAATTGTTGACAGTGGTTGTTCTAGAAGTATGTCAGGAAACAGGGACATGATGCATAACTTTATACCTATTGAAGGTGGAGGCAATGTAACCTTTGGAGGGAGTGATGGACGAATTACAGGAAAAGGGACCATCAGAACACCTCAGCTGGACTTTGAGAATGTTTATTATGTCAAGGAACTTCAACACTTTAATTTGTTCTCAGTCTCACAAATCTGTGACACTAAGAACAAAGTACTCTTCACAGAGGATGAATGTCTTGTGCTGTCTAAAGACTTCAAACTCCCAGAAGATACTTCAATTCTACTGAAGGTTCCTCGTAGTCACAATTTGTATACATTCAACTTAACTAATGTCAAACCAGCAGGTGACTTAACATGTTTGGTGGCTAAAGCATCTGTGGATGAGTCCACCAAATGGCACAAACGGATGGCCCATGTCAATTTCAAGACCATCAACCAGCTCTCTAAGCTGGGCCTAGTTCAAGGTCTTCCTGCTAAGGTATTCACCAATGATCATAACTGTGTTGCATGCAACAAAGGAAAGCAGCATAGAGCCTCTTACAAAGGTGTTCCTGTTACAGCAGTAACCATTATTTCTGAACCTCTTCAGCTGCTTCATATGGATCTGTTTGGTCCAACTAAAGTGAGAAGCATTGATCATAAATATTTTTGTCTGGTGATCACTGATGGATTTAGTAAATTTTGTTGGGTATTCTTTCTATGGACCAAAGATGAAACATCTGAAATATTGAAAGACTTCATTACCCTTATTGAGAATCAGTTGAACAAAAAGGTGAAAGGAATTAGGTGTGATAATGGTACAGAGTTCAAAAATGCCATTCTAATAGAACTCTGCAGGTTAAAGGGAATAAAAAGGGACTATAGCACTCCAAGAACCCCTCAACAAAATGGGGTGGCAGAAAGAAAAAATAGAACCTTAATAGAGGCTGCAAGATCAATGCTAGCAGACTCTAAACTTCCTACCATGTTTTGGACTGAGGCTGTTGGTACAGCTTGTTATGTACTCAATAGAGTGTCCATTACTAGACCACATCTTAAAACACCATATGAACTTCTCTTTGGAAAAGTTCCTGTTATTCATTACCTTAAACCGTTTGGCTGTCAGGTGACAATCTTGAATACCAGTGATCCTTTGGGCAAATTTGATGAGAAAGCTGATGATGGCTACATTGTGGGGTATTCTGCTCATAGTAAGGCATACAGAGTTTACAATGTATCTGCAAAGAAGATTGAGGAGACATTGAATCTGAGGTATCTTGAAGACAAGCCTAATGTTCAAGGCCAGGGTCATGTTTGGTCATTTGATCTTGACTACTTGACTGATTACTTGGGTTATGCTAGACATAAGGCTGATCAAAATGCAGATTCTGAAACATCTCCAACTACTAATGCAGACTCTTTGGATGCTCATTCTGACAGTGGGTCTGATGATGAACAACCCATTGTAGTGCCTTCCTTCTCTCCTAACAATTTTGTAGGTGACACTTCTAAAGATTATACCGATGTGGGTGAAGATGAATTCTATTATGCTGAGGACCTTGCCAGACTGAAGAAACAAGAGTATGCAGCCAATTTAGATGCTGAGAGGAATGTTGCAGAAGGATCAAATGAAGCAATCGGCAGAAACTTCAATTCTGCTGAAGGTAGTTCTGTTTCTCCTCACCTCTCCAATTCGGCTGAACGACATGATGACACTACTCCTAGTTCTACTAAAGTGTCAACAGATCTTGGTGAACCTTATACAAGGTTTCCAAAACCTTCAGATCTTGGTCATCATCAACCTAAAGCAGGCATCTTTAACACACCTTCCTATGATACTGACATTGAACCTACTGTGACTAATCTTGATTCTTCCATTGATGTCAACACCACCACTACTACAAGGATCAACAATGTTCATCCACAGTCTAATATTATTGGTGATCCTAATGCACCTGTTAGAACAAGAGGTACTGTGGCGCGTTCTAAATATGGACAGGTGCCTTTTGTCTCTTATGTCTCAAATCAGCAGAGAGACAATCACACAGACTATCAACATTGTCTGTTTGCTTGTTTTCTCTCACAAGTGGAACCCACCAGTGTTACTCAGGCTCTTGAAGATTCAAGTTGGCTTGAAGCAATGCAGGATGAGATGCAACAATTTCAAAATCAGCAGGTTTGGATATTGGTACCACTACCTGATGGTAAGTATGCTATTGGGACAAAATGGATTCTGAAGAATAAGAGAGATGCTAGAGGTGTTGTCATTAAAAACAAAGCCAGATTAGTTGCACAGGGTTATAGACAAGAGGAGGGGATAGACTATGATGAAGTATTTGCACCAGTGGCAAGAGTTGAGGCTATACGGATTTTCTTAGCTTATGCATCCTATATGGGCTTTATGGTCTATCAAATGGATGTTAAAGGAGCCTTCTTGTATGGTGAAATTGAAGAGGAGGTGTATGTCACTCAACCTAAAGGATTTGAAGATCCAGATCATCCTAATCATGTTTATAAGGTGGTCAAAGCTCTCTATGGACTACATCAGGCACCCAGAGCCTGGTATGCTAGGCTCTCTACATTTCTGCTGAAACATGGTTACAGAAGAGGTGCAATTGATAAGACTCTTTTCCTAAAGAAGAATTCCACTGACATTATTCTTGTGCAAGTCTATGTGGATGACATTATCTTTGGATCCACAAAGGAAGCTTGGTGCAGGGAGTTTGAGGAGCTTATGAAGGGAGAGATTCAGATGAGTGCAATGGGAGAGATGACTTTCTTTTTGGGTCTTCAAGTTCAGCAGAAACCTGATGGTATTTTTATCAGTCAGGACAAATATGTGAGGGACATCTTGAAGAAGTTTGGTATGGAGGGTGTAAGGACTACTACTACACCTTATGAAGCTCCAAAGTCAAAGACCAATAATGAAGCTGATCCACCTGTGAATGTTCATTTATACAGGTCAATGATTGGGTCTTTGATGTATTTAACAGCTTCCAGGCCTGATATTACTTTTGCTGTGAGTGTTTGTTCGCGACATCAAGTTACTCCACTGACTTCCCATCTCAATGCTGTTAAGAAGATCTTTAAGTATCTTAAAGGCCAACCTTTTCTAGGTCTTTGGTACCCAAAAGAGTCTCCTTTTAAGTTGGAAGCTTATAGTGATAGTGACTATGCTGGTGCTAATCTGGATAGGAGGTCCACCACTGGAGGTTGCCAATTTCTTGGAAAGAGATTGATTTCTTGGCAATGCAAGAAACAAACTATTGTGGCTACCTCATCTACTGAAGTAGAGTATGTGGCTGCTGCTAATTGCTGTGGACAGGTTCTTTGGATTCAAAATCAGTTGTTGGATTATGGGTATAATTTCCTGAACACAACAATTTTTATTGATAATCAAAGTACCATATGCATTGTTAAAAATCCAGTTTTTCACAGTCGAACAAAACATATTGAAATCAGGCACCACTTTATAAGAGATGCATATGATAAAAATTTGATAAGTGTGGTCAAAATTCATACTGATGATAATGTGGCAGATCTGTTAACAAAGGCTTTTGAAGGACCAAGGTTTCAACACCTTGTGGTCCATATTGGCATGCTTAACCCTTAACTGCAAAGTTTAAGGGGAGGCATAGGCCTCAGGGGAGGCATATGCCTCAGGGGAGGATTTGTGTATAACTTTGCATTTTGCTATGTAATTTTGTATATTTGATAGATTTTAACTAACTCTAACCTGCTAATGTAATTTTAGTGTGTTTCTTTGTTGGTTTGTGTATGTTTCTGTGTTTGTTTTGCAGAATGGTTGTCTCTGATCAGTTGAGATATGGTCAAGAAATCAGTTGAGATATGGTCAAGAAAGCTTAAGCTGGTTTCCACTGAATTCATTGTGCTGAAGTGTGTTATTTGTTTCATCTGAAGTTGAAGTACTGAAGTTATATGATTCAATCAAAAGAAGTACAGAAGCAAATAGATCATTCATTCATTCAAGAAACAGTTTACAGCTTACAGATTACAGAGTACTAGCAACATCAAAAGCATCTACATGATCTAATAGTCCTAATCTATGACATATCATCTGTTCCAACATCTAAAGATGAGCACGATGAGTATGGCTGCTCACATCTTACACACTAATAGCTGTTGGATATGCACGATCACTCACATCTTTTGGCACTTACATCTGATGTTTCTTCTCCTATTACTAAATCTTCACGAAGAAAGGAGACTAGCAAGGAGCCTATTCTCTATACTAGCAAAAGAAGAAGACAAACTTTGGATAAGGTATCTGCTGACACTTCAAAGGAGCTACATATGGAGGATGCATCTACTGATGGTTTAGTGAAAGAGGTTACTACTGATGGTCAAACTTCATCTATACCAGAACATTCAAATGTTTCACCTTCAGTAGATGATGAAGAGGTTTTTCTTGCTGGAAGAATGTATAAGTTGAATGCTTCTCCTGAAGTTTTCTCTACACCTGTTGAGGAATTGTCTCAACCTATTTCCTCTGATGTGGGTTTGATTGCTTCTGAAGCTCATATTGGTTCTGCTGAAATTGGTTCTGCTGAGACATCTTCTGAGAAAGGACAGGACCCTGTGATTGATGCTTTGCTGAAGTCAGGTAAGGTGACTAAAGAACAATATCAAGCTCAGGCTGGATTGTTTGCTGATTATGAGAATATCCAGAAGAGTCGTGTTGTGGCTAAGTTTCTTCAAGATCAGTATGCTTCTGATTTGTCTCCTGAAAGGAAATTAGAACTTGATGCATTCTTTCCTACGATTACTGATGATCAATGGGATGGTTATATTTCTCAAGGTGCTTCTGATCCTGATCTAGCAAAACTTATCTTAGGAGATTCGTTTAATGATGATGATTTTGTGGATAAAATGGTGGCACTTGGTAATCAAAGGAAGAAGGAATCTGCTGCACAGAGAAGAGCTCTTATTGATCAGAGAAATAAAGCCAAAAGAGAAAAACCTATGACTGTTGCTCAGAAGAGGAATTATATGCGGAGAGTTGTGAAGAATGCTGCTATGTATAATTCTGGTATGACTATGCAGCAAATCATGATTTTATCTGCTGATGCTTTGATTAGACAGTATCATATGGTTATGAAATTCTCTTCTTCTGGTTCTACTTCTTCTTCTAATTTGGCAAATAGTACTTCAATGTCTGATGTTCCTACAGCCAAGAGACAGAGAACAGTTGAAATTGTGGATAGTTTTGATGATGTTTTGCCTTCGGTGGTATCTTCAGTTGTTCCTTCTGATACATCTTCTGATGCTATTACTTCTTCTGCTATGGATGTTTCTGCTGAATCTTATTTGGTTTCTTCTGAAATGTTGTCAAGTGTGGAGTTAAGTAATTCTTTGATTCAGGAAACTGATCTACAACTTGATACTGATAACATTGCTGATATGGGAAAGCAGAGTTTGGTTACAAGAAGTTCGGATAGATTGGCTAAGAAACATGCTTCAAGGAATACTACTTTAGATCTTAAGGCTGATGAATCTACATTTATTGAGGTTGGATCTGTTGAAGTTTTTCCTGAAGGTAATCATGTGGTTTTGGTTAATTGGACAGCTGGGAAGCTTAACACTGTTTATAGGCTGGATAAAACTGTTATTGAGTTTAACTTCTTAAAGGATATTCTTCATTTGGTAAATAGACATGATTTGAAGATGCTGTATGAACATGTCATTCAGTATTATAAGTTTCATTCAGCAACTGGTTCTGGTTTGTATTTGTTGGGTGATCTTCAGGTTATGTTTGATTCTGATTCTTCACATGGTAAAGGGTATTCTATTTGGAAGAATTCTCATAAATGGGAGATTGAGAGTTGGCGATTTTATCCTCTGCCTTGTGTTCATGTAGTTCAGACTACATGTGGGATGATTTTGTGTATGCTATCAGATAGGCTTTATCCTTTATCTGATACTTTTATGGAAAGATTGCTGAGACACAAGTTGGAAGTGCCTCCTAATCCGGTTGGCAATGATGACCTTCATGCTACTCAATGTGTTGGTTTGATTAAGAATCAACTTCTATCACATAAAGGTTCATCTTGATTGTAATTCTTTGTAATATTTGTTTTCTTTCTTTACTTAGTTAAAAAAAAAAAAAAAAAAAAAAAAAAAAATGCTTTTGGTTTTATCTAACTTTTCTTGCAGGTTTGTTGTATATTTTTGGTTCTTGACTCATCTGATATACTTTCTGTATGTCAAAGAGTTAGCTAGTCCAAAGGGTACAGCTTTGGTAAAGACACATCAAATCTGTTGATAGCTGTAATGATTTGCTAAAAATCATAGGGTATGCAACCACCTATGCTTTATTGCTGAGTGTTGTATGGTTTTCAATTCACCATGGTTTATTCCTGTTTGGAATCCAAGAATTGGCTAGCCCACTTGTATATGGCTTGTGGTAAAGGCAGTGGCATTCCATATTTGGTTATCAATTCACCAATTCTAAGAATTGACTAGTCCTGAGCAAACGGCTACAGGTAAAGACATTTCAAATCCGTTTATATGGTTGCTGATTTGCTCATAAATCAGATGGTTATCAGTGTACCATAGTTTACGAACTAAAACATATGGCTACTCCAGTAGTGATGGCTATTGGTAAAGAGACATCAAATCCATTTATTTTTAATGATTCACCTCTCACAGGAGTTAACACACCTGGATGTGATGAGAATAGTATGAAACTAATCTATTTTGATGTACCTTTTGTCATTTGTTGCTGCAAAGATATGGCGTTTCAGCGTTTCTTCATCATAGAGATGTTCTTTGGATTCTTTGCTGTTGCTGTTGTTAGTGTCCAATCCTCTGGTGCTATACGATCTATCAAGAAACTGGAACTTAACCAGTCAAATTCCAGTTTAGGGGAGGATTGTTGGGAATTATGTGAAAGTCTGGATTATGCTGATATTAATGCCGAAGTGTTTCTACTGAAGTGAAGTGGATTCTGCCGAAGACTTATTCTACTGAAGTATAATAGTGATTAGTTTGTTTCTGCGGAAGTGTTTATTCCGTATTTAGTTTATTTAGTGTGGATATACATGAGCTTTATTAGGAAGTGATTGTGTATATCTTATTTAGTTTTATGATTATACGTTTCTTGGAAAACGGTTTAGCGATATTGTTTAGGGTTCCTTATCTATAAAAGGAACACATTAGAATGAGTTATGTATCGATTGGAAAAACTCAGTTTTAGTTAATATAAAGATCCATAGAGGATCAAGAAGTTCTTAGTTATTTGTTACTTGTGTTTATATTCCGCTGATAAACATTAGTAGTAGAGATTGTCTTTTATTGTGCTTGTGATTACATAGGCATACATAACGATCCACGAGCTCAAGATCTATCAAGGTCTGTGTCTGTTTCAACAGTATGTACGTTGAAGTATCAACGGCATTACACCAAAACTTTTGAGGTATGGATTGTTCATTAAGCATTGTTCGACTCATTTCTTGTAGGGTTCTATTCTTTCTTTCTACTACCCCATTCGATTGTGGAGTGCGTGGAGCCGAGAAGTTGTGAGTAATACCATTAGCGTCACAAAAGGCTCCAAATTGCACTTCATTATCGAATTCCCTACCATGATCCGTCCTAATTGACACTATAGGACTTCCTATTTGTCTTTGGATCTTTTTGCTTAATATTTCAAAATAATTAAAGGTTTATGTTTTGTTCTTTAAAAATTTTGTCCATGTATACCTAGAGTAGTCATTCACTATGACCAAAGTGTAGTAGTTGCCTCCATAACTTTGGATAGCGGATGGACCAAATAAATCCATATGTAGTAATTCTAGACACCTAGTTGTTGACACCATGTTTTTAGCTTTATGACTAGAATGAGCTTGTTTTCCTACATTACAAGCATCACAAAAGTGATGTTCATATTTTAACTTAGGTAGATCTCTTACTAGATCTTTGGATGATAGCGATTGAAGAAGTCGCATATTGGCATGACCCAATCTTCGATGCCATAAGGTCGAAGTATCATCCATAGAGGTAAGACAAAGTTTGTCTTTAGGTTCATTACCAATTTTAATGACATAGACTCCATGTTTCCAAATTCCTCTTCCTATGGTTATGCCATTTTTTAGTATCTTACTACCGGTTTCGGTAAAAAGTACATTACACTTTTTATCACATATTTCTCCTATACTTAAGAGATTAAAGTTTAGGTTTTCTACGTGACACACATCGTTAATGGTTAGAGATTTGTTAGAAATCGTACCTTTACCGATGATTCTACTTTTGCTATTTCCAAACACCACATTACCTCAATTTACGGATTCATATGTGGAGAATAGATCCCTATTGCCGGTCATGTGCCTCGTGCACCCGCTATCCTTGACCCATTCATCGGGGTCTAGATCGACCTTTAAGCACACCTAAAACAATAATAAACTCAAAAGTTTGGTCCCCATTTGTTCATGGGTCCATTAGTGTTAAACATTCCATTCATGTTAGACATGTATGGATAAGATGAATATGCATTCCATGGAGCAAAGTTTTGAAAAGGAAAAACGTTTTGCATATTTGGGTTCCATCCCATTTGATGGTTACTTCTTGGATAAACGTTATTAGGTCTCCTAAATGAATTAGGTTTTGAAAAAGATGGAGCTTTGTTTCTTGCAAAAGTAGGATTATATTTTGGAGGTGGTTGTCTAGTGGTGACGTGAGTTGGTTTCTTCCTATTAATGATAACAAAATCAGTTCTAGATGAAGACGCTACGTTATTACTACTGTTTGCTACAGCCGATCCACGGATCCCTGTCTGTACACTAGCCGGTTCCCTTTTTAGGGGATCCGTGGGATCCGCCACAACAGTGGCTGGTTTTTCTAGCGCCTTAACAAATTTAGTTTTTTACTTTCACTAGTTGATGGATCAAGTTGTTGAATACCTAAGCCTTTTAGGTTGTTACCGGTTTTAACACCATCTAGTATTGTATCTAAGGTGTTCGTACTCATTCTAGCAATTTTTGAATCTAGATGATCAACTATTGTTTGAAGTTGAACGCAAAGTTCACATTCACCACTTGCTATTTTACCCTTTTCTAAACGTTTTAGTTTTGCTTTTAATTCTATGACTTCTTTATCTACACGTTGGTTTTGACTCTTTAAAAGCTTATTTTTGTTAATTAGTTTTAAGCTAATGTTGCATAGTTTGTCATATTCATTATGCAAAGAGTCGTCATCAAGTGATGAACTACTATAGTATTCGTGACATACCTCGTCATTTGCCATGAGACAAATTTCTTCGTCCTCCTCGTCGCTCATTCCCCACGTGCCGCTCACGAACGCTTTATGATCATCCCGTTTGGGACACTTACTAATAAAGTGGTTTGGGTCCCCACATTTAAAGCAAGTACGATCATCCTTTGGCTTCTAGTCCTCTTTGCTTTTCCGAAAGCCTTTCTTATTGTCATATGGTTGTTTGACGTATCTTCCCTTTCTTCTAAAGAACTTTTTAAAGTCCCTTACCGCCATAGCGTACTCCTCGTCATCACTACTCGAAGAGGAGCTCTCTTCATCGCTTGAAGCCTTTTTGGCTTTAAGGGCAAGAGATTTGTGTTTCTTTTTTACCTTTGAGGCTTCGGAGTCTTTGGCAAGGACAAGCTCGTAGACTTTTAGGTTGCCTATGAGTTCATCGAGGGTGAGGATTGTCAAATCTTTTGACTCTTCGATCGCCGTCACCTTGCATCTCCACTTCGATGGAAGTGCCCTTAGATATCTCCTAACATGGTTACGGCTAGAAAAAGATTCATCAAGTGCTTGTAACGATGTAATAATAGTATTAAAGTTAGAAAAAGAATGATTTATAGTTTCCTCATCCGATATTGAAAATTGTTCATATTGTTGAACAAATAAATCAATTTTATTATTCTTAACTTGTTGGTTGCCTTGATGAGTTACAACTAAAGAAGTCCAAATTTCTTTAGAGGTTTTAAGCATAGAAATTCTTTCGAATTCCTTTTTCGGTAAAGCATTATATAAAACCATTTTTGCTTCACTATTTTTAGAAAGCTTTTTCTTCATTTCATCATTTACTTTATCATGAGGTATGTTAACTAAATTCCCTTTATCGTCTTTTGAGGTAGCCTCAAAGTCGCCTTCAACAATAATGTACCAAAGATCAATATCTTTAGATTTCACATATGTTTCGAATCTATTTTTCCAATATATAAAACCATTAGTTTCAAGTAGTGGTGGTCGTTGCATAGATTGCCCTTCCTTTTAATTTTCAGAACCCATAGTGATCGAAAAGTTTTTAAAATACAATTTTACTTTAAAACTTTTATAAACTTAGCTCTTGATGCCAATTGTGGAAAACTAGAAGGGGGGGGGGTTGAATAGTTTTGCCGATTTTACGTTAGTTTCAAAAACTTTAGATTCGTTAATATGTGAGATCTTATGGATGTAGAGAAAGTATAGATCTAATGATAAAGCATGTAAATAAAGTAAAGCGAAAGGAAAGAAAAGACACAACCGATGTATAGTGGTTCGGCTACAAGGACACCTTCCTTGCCCTACTCCACTCCCCGAGTCACCTACTCGAGAGTTCAAGCACTATGTCAAAAAACTCCTTCACTTGGCAGAGAAGCCTTCACAACGTTGCTTACACTTTTTCCGGTACAAAGCTAGATACCGAGTCCGTAACACGGTGGACCAAACCAACACGACTATTACACAACAAATATGTGAAATATCAAATACAAGATCTTTGCTACAGAAATCTTGCGGAGTGACAAATCAATCAAGGACCCCTTGCTTGGATGACTTGTAGAATGCTCGTGATCTCGCCTTAGAGAAGGACCTATATGAGGATCACAATAGAAAGAAAGAAGAACAACTCTCTAGATCAAGTGATCTATATGTTAGAAGAGAATGAGAGTGTTTGAGAGATTTAGTAAGAAGAGGGGTGAGTTAGAATGAAGAAATGGCTCTCTATTTATAGGCAAAAATCTTCACTGTTCCCCGGATCCCACGGATCCCTTCCACTTGGGATCCGTCTAGTGTAATCCTAGGGATCCGTGGAACGCTCCTCTTCGCCCATGGGTTTTTTGGTTATGGGTCATGGGTTATGGGTTGGTCCATGGGTTTTCTTTAGATTCAATGTATCTAAGTATACATTGTATCTAGCCAACTTGGGTATGGGTTAAGATCCATGGGTTATGGTCCATGGGTTATGGTTTTTACCCATCCTAATAAACTATTACAACAAATGCTTAATTACTACATTTTTTGTATTTAAATGGCTATATGTAAATGCTTTAAAAAAATAACATGTATCCTTATAATTATACTTAAGATAACATTATATTTGTTATCAACAAAACACAAAGAGATCGCAAAATATATTAATAAACGTTTTTACGGTTTATTTGTATTAACACATGTTTTTCTCATTTTTTTTTACTTTGATGCAGCCAACCTTGCTTATGAACATGATAAACAAAATGTGAAAGACCATCTTGACTGGTACATATAAGTGCAAGGTAAAGGCACACCTCTGCCACGATCACCAGCGGAGGTGTCCACCATGAGTCTGCAGCACCCTGTGTCCACCAATGTAAAGTACGTTAATGTGTTTTGTTTTTTGTACAGCCCTGTAGCGTTGATAAACGAGTCTCTGATACTTTTTTTTAAACTAGGGCATGCTGAGCTATACATGATGCCAAGTCCCCATAGCAAACTTAGAAAAGAACGGGTATAGATGGCTGGTAAGTTTATCCCAGTAACGTGGCGCAGATAAACTTTGAGTATACTATATATTATGTTTGGTATTTTGCTTTGCATTCATCTGCGCTTTACATTTAAGCTGCAAGCTCAGATGGCATAGTTTTAAAAGTTTTAAGATTTAACTTTGTTGCTCATACATTAACAGTTGAGTTATTATAACAGGTTGCGGGTTGCACTGCGACCGTGCCTAACCACTTATGGAGCTAGCCCACTAAGGATGTCAATACACCATCCCCTTCAACTTCTCGATAAATGACAAAATCTCCTGTGCTTGCTTTTGCTTCTTCGTCGCATTGTCCAGGAGCTCTGCAGCTTCGCTTAAATCTTCGGTCTGCAACTTCTTGAGCTCTGAGATACTTTGCACAGAAGAATCAAACTGATATAAGAGCTCCAACTCTCCGATCACATATTCCCGCTCTGCTACACGAGCCCTAATGTCCTGAACCTTTTTCAGCAGTTCTGCTTCATCCACCTTGGTTGTGCTCACCTCTCTTCCAAATTGAACAGCCATCATATCCTTCACAAAGCTAGAGCCAGCGGCAACAACAAGGTCTTCGCAAAAAGGCATAGGTGTGTTCATGTTTATTTTTTCCTTCACCTTTTTTTATTTCAGATTTGGGTCAGATTTTCTTTTGTGTGTGTTTTTGAGATGCTATGTGTGTCTTTTAAAGAGCAAATTATGGGTTGGTTATTATTGCTATGATGTAATAGCACATGCCTTATTACACATTTGATTTGACTGCCACTATATAGCCTGCAAATGCAGTGAGAAGTGATCATGACTTTTGATTCCTTATAAACAGCCATCGATTAGGCATCTTTTGCCATGCCTGCCATTTTTTCACATGCGAACTGCGAAAACGAAGGAATTACATCTTTTGAAGAAAAAAAAAGGTGGCAAAAAAAAGAATAACAAAAAAATATATTTCTGCATATAAAATAGCGAGCCAAAAAAATGGGGGACAAAATGGTGAAAACTAAAAACATAGAGGTTAGAAAATTAAACCATTGTAGCCAGGGAATAAAAACTTATATACCTTAAATGCACAATGCTCAAACAGGTTAAGATAATTTCTTTGCCTGCAATCCAGCTTTGTTTATTGAATGGCATGTCAAACATAGGATTGTTTGTCAAATTTAAAGATCATCCTAGATCTGGCATGCCATTCAATCAACAAACCTGCATTGCAAGTGGACAAACAGCCTATAGTTGGTACGTTGATATGCGCCGTTACATCACACCTTTCACATATCAATATATATTGCGTGATATGGGTGACAGTTTATACTCCCTTTTTTGTTACAGGGAGATGGTGAAAACAGAAAGAATAATGTCGTTCTCAGAAATATGTATTGGATTACCTGTTTAGCATAGTAAGTCACTTCTCATGTATACCATTATCCTATAATTTTCAAAACTGAGAATTGTTAGCTGTTTATCACTGTGTGATTCTCTTATCAGCCCATGTTAAGTTTGTTGCAATATTTTTTGCCTGATTGTGTTGCTTTTTTTAAAAAAATTCAGAAAGGCACTATCCGTCGTGGTATGAATGCCGATGAGTACTCATCAATCAAGGCGGCTCACATTGGTTCTGAACCTGAGGGTAATAAGATTTTTTCAGCTAGCTGAAGATGCTCACATAGGGATGCCTCTTACACATGCTATGCCTTATCACATAGCAAGCTATTCCACTGCTGAGGTGAGTAATCTGTCTTCAAGATGTGTTGATACCAATGACCACGGTCAATGATTGTCTTATAATGCCTCTTTTCGGTGTTTATTTATGACCAACAGCCATCAAATTTTCCTATGCTTTGTTTTTCCACTCAACCTTTATTTAAAGAATTGAGCATTTTCTGAATTTTTAAAGATGTTCAATAGTTTTAGTGGTGAACTGCGATATACATGCACAATTTAAGAATTCTTTTGTTAATTGATAATACATAATCATGTTAAATCCAATCAGCAAACCCTAAACACATTGTCCAAATAAAGCGCAGGTGACCCAACCATATCATTACTTTTCTCCATTACATATGTATCAGCAAAATTATTAAACCACAAACTATCGTAACTTTTCCAAACAAAACACAATTGACTCAGTGATATCAGTGCTTTTCTGCACCACATAAGAAAACACACACCTACAAAATTGCTGGACCACAAAAAAACGTAACTTTTATTCATATTCAACATAAGTTACAATCATACCACCAAAGATTAACAATACCCTGTTAATCTAAAACACAACACCATAGCATAAAACATAAAGACCATGAAACAAGCCATCACACACATACAAAGGATGCTACCCTAATCATACATCTCCATTGTAAACACATGGCACCTTTTCTTGGTGCGCGATTCCCTGGCCAGATCAAGGACCTGAATCAGTGCAGTAAGAATCTGGTGGTCCTTGTCCTGTGCCTCCTCCAAGCATTCAACAGCGTCACTCGCAGCATCATCATGACCACTCAACCAACACCCCTCCTGCAACAACTCAGTCCTGCTCCCAAGTCGATGGCAAACATCATCGCATTTCTCTCCAAGCAACATGATGAACCCCTCATTTTCACCTTGCTCCTGTAAAAACAGGAAATTAAAAGCATTGTGGACTTCATTGGAGCCACATGCTTCTTTAAGTTGATTCAAGTTTGGGGTGTAAGCCATTTTCTTGATAGATTTTTAAAAAAACTCATAAGGTGCAAAGGTAGCTATGTGAAGCCACCAAAAAAAACACCTTATATAGGGAGATAGGAAAAACTGTAGCAGTAACTTAGTGTAACCAAACTGGTACATTATACCATTACTTATCATTCCAATGAAATATTCCCAAACAACCCAGCACAGAACTTAGGGTAGGCTAAAGGCAGCTTTAAACACTTCATGAACCAACCACTAATCTAAGATTTTCCACCAAACATTGGCTGGCTGCAAAATAATCTAAAGAAATTGCAACATGAATTCCAGCAACAAAAAAGGTTGCTCTCTTTCATTTCAATCTTTATATCCAAAGCACACACCCTAGCTTTTATTTTTTCATTTTATGTACAGAAATCGCCTGCATTTCAAGCAGCCATTCAAACTCAGAAGGCGCTGATCTTCCTATGCAATGGAAAGGCTACTTTCCGGTTAACAACTTTGGGTCGCATTCTAAAAAATAAGACGCCAGGAAGCTCTAAACTTCTTGCATTTCTAGTTGGGTGCTATGGTGAGTCCCTTTTATCTATGACCTGCTGACGCCGTTGTCATTAATCACTAGATACATTTTTATACTTCCTTTTGCTATATGGCTATAACCAAAATTCATGAAATTTTATAATGCTTGCTTATGGATTTGAAGACATGTTTTGCTAATTACACTTATGTTGGGAATTAAGGTAATCTACTGATTCTGCCGAAGCACAAACTACTGATTCTGCCGAAGCTTCAGTCGAAGAGATTCTGCCGAAGAAGAATTGATGCTGCCGAAGTTATACTTCAGCAGAAATGATAAAGCAGATACTGTGTAGCTGCTGAAAGTGGGAAACACGTAGGAGAGATAAGCTCAGTAATAGAGTAAAAGTCAGCGCCGTATTTAATATAGGTTGGCGCCGTTTCAAGTAGAGCTTACTCAGAATAAACACGATGATTAACAAAACAATATGATTAGTTGCATGCTTGTCTAGTTGCATGCTTAGTCTAGTGTAGTAGTAGAAGCGTAAATTGTCAACGCTTATTAGGGTTTCTTGCCTATATAAGAAACCATATTAGTTTGTAATAGATAAGCTTTTCTGAAGTTTCTCAAGTCTTGTATTCTATACGAAACATAGAGTTTCTATAATCAAAGATCCATAGAGGATCAAAAGTGTTCTTAGTCTCTATAACTTGTATTTATTTTCCGCTACCATACCAAGTTGTAGAGATCTTCTATTAGTTTGCTTGTGATTACATAGGTAAAGCTAACGATCCCCGAGTGCTTAAGATCTATCAAGGTCTAGTGTCTAACAAGTGGTATCAGAGCCTCGGGAAGTCTCTACGATACTAAGAACCATTCTCACCCCCATACAATCAAACATTCATTCACCATGCCTGGATCCGATAATGAAACCGAAACCACAAATACAAACAACACCAACACCACTTCCATGCAACAACTCAGTCTCACAAACAGCAATGGTAAATTTCCTTATTTAAAGAGGGAAGAATATGAACTTTGGACTATGAAGATGGAAAACTGGATTTCAAATATTGATTGGAATCTGTAGGAAGTAGTGAAGAAAGGAAATAGTCTAAAGAAGATGATTCCTGACAGAGATGGGAAATTTATCATGGCTCCACCAAAGACTGCTGAAGAAGTGCTGGCCATGCAGAGAGAACATAAAGTGAAGACTATTCTGCTTCAAGCCATTCCTGAAGATCATCTGTGTGATTTTCACCATATGGATGATGCTAAAGACATATGGATGGCTCTCAAGGCAAGGTTCGGAGGAAATGAAGAATCAAAGAGAATGAGGAAGTCCATGCTAAGACAACAGTTTCAGGACTTCAACATATCAGAAGAAGAAGGTATCCACAAGGGATACGATAGGTTCCACAGGATCTTGAGTCAGCTGAATCAGCTAAATGCTAAACCAGACAATGAAGATTGCAACTCAAAGTTCTTGAGGTCCTTGCCACCATCATGGTTGCATGTTAGTATTGCACTCAAGGCTAAAGGAGGGTTGGACATGCTCACCTTTGATGAGCTATACAACAGACTCAGAACTCTTGAACCAGATGTCAGGACTCCCTACCGTACATCTCCTTCTAACCATGCAGCTTTTGTTAGGACATCTCAGTCCAACATGATGGTACAAGCTCCTAGCTCCAACTATTTTCCATCATCTCCTAGCTCCAACTACTTTCCATCATCATCCTCAGCTCCCCCTGCACCACATAACCCCCGTCCCACTCCACCAAGTTCTCAAGCTAGGTCTAGTAGTGTGATGGAGGATGTTCTTCATTCGTTTGTTGCTGACTATGATACTCAGCAGTATCTTGCATATGAAGACTTTGATCAGGTGGACCCTCTTGATATGGAGGAAATGAAGCTGAAAATGCAAGTGGCTTTGTTGTCAGTGGACATCAAAAGGTTTGAAGAGAAGGCTGGAAGGAAGTTTGTGTTCAAAGGAAAAGAACCAGCTCGCTTTGATAGGGGGAAAGTCAAATGCTACTCTTGTCATCAGATGGGGCATTTCTCTAGAGAATGCAAGGACAGAAAGAATGGAGATGGAGCCAAATATCTTTCCTATCAGCAGAAACAGCAGGAAGCTGGAGCTTCAGCAGCTCTCCTCACCATGGATGAACAGGTCAACTGGACTGCACATGAACCTGTTAATGAGGAAGCTCATGATACTGACAAGCTTGGACTGCTTGCAAGGTGCACTTTGGATGAAAGGCATGATCAGTTTGCCTTAATGGGACTATCTCAGGATCATCCCCTTAAGCATAAGAATATTGGTATTGTTGATAGTGGTTGTTCCAGAAGCATGTCTGGAAACAGGGATATGATGCATAATTTTGTCCCTATAGAAGGAGGAGGCAATGTGACTTTTGGAGGAAGTGATGGAAGTATCACTGGGAAGGGCACCATAAAGACACCTCATCTGGATTTTGAAAATGTGTACTTTGTTAAGGAACTTCAACATTTCAACTTATTCTCTGTTTCACAAATCTGTGACACTAAGAACAAAGTTCTCTTCACTGAGAATGAATGTCTTGTGCTGTCTAAAGACTTCAAACTCCCAGAAGAAACTTCAATCCTGCTGAAGGTTCCTCGAACTCACAACTTATACACATTCAACCTTAATGAAGTTCAACCAGGTGGTGATCTCACTTGCTTGGTAGCTAAAGCATCTCTAGATGAGTCCACTAAATGGCATAGAAGAATGGCGCATGTGAACTTCAAGACCATTAACAAACTCTCTAAAATGGGTCTTGTTGAAGGACTTCCCACCAAAGTATTCACAAATGATCACAATTGTGTCGCTTGCAACAAAGGAAAACAACACAGAGCTTCTTACAAAGCTATCAATGCTATGAGCATCATTACTGAACCTCTTCAGTTGCTTCACATGGATCTGTTTGGTCCAACTCAAGTCAGAAGCATTGATCATAAGTTCTTCTGTTTGGTAATCACTGATGGCTACAGCAGATTTTGTTGGGTTTTCTTTCTCAGAACCAAAGATGAAACATCTCAAGTGTTGACTGAATTCATCACACTTGTTGAAAATCAGTTGAACAAAAAGGTTAAGGGAATTCGGTGTGATAACGGGACAGAGTTTAAAAATGCTGTTCTTATAGAACTCTGTGGGTCAAAAGGCATAAAAAGGGACTACAGTAATCCAAGAACCCCGCAACAAAATGGGGTGGCTGAAAGAAAGAATAGGACCTTAATAGAGGCTGCTAGATCCATGCTTGCAGACTCTAAATTGCCCACTATGTTCTGGACTGAAGCTGTTGGCACTGCCTGCTATGTGCTAAATAGGGTGTCCATTACCAGACCACAACTCAAAACCCCATATGAACTTCTCTTTGGAAAGGTTCCTGTCATTCACTACCTAAAACCTTTTGGTTGTCAAGTGACGATTCTAAACACAAGTGATCCGTTGGGAAAGTTTGATGAAAAGGCTGATGATGGCTATATTGTGGGTTATTCAGCTCATAGTAAGGCATACAGGGTGTACAACTTGCAAGCCAAGAAGATAGAGGAGACATTGAACCTGAGATTTTTGGAAGATAAGCTTAATGTTCAAGGACAAGGTCATTCGTGGTCCTTTGATCTTGATTACTTAACTGATTATTTGGGTTACACCAGACATTTGGCTAACCAAAATGCAGGTCCTCAAGAATCTCCAACTAACACTGCAGGTCCTTTAAATGATGACTCTGAAAATGAGTTTGAAGATGATGAGCAACCCATACTTGTGCCTTCTTTCTCTCCTAACAATATTGCAGGTACCACCTCCAAGGATGCTGCTGATTCGAGTGATGAAGATGACTCTCACTATGCTGAGGACCTCGCTAGACTTCAGACTCAAGAATTTGCCGCCAAGCTTGAAGCAGAAAAACTGAAAGAAGGGGTAGCTAATGAAGGAGTCAGCAGAAACAATGTGTCTGCTGAAGTTGACTCTGTTACACCATCCATCCCCAAATCTGCTGAAGGCTATGCTGTTCCTTCTCGAGTATCCTTAGACTTTGGTGAACCCTATACACGCTTTCCAAAACCTTCAGATCTTGGAAATCATCAACCCAAAGCTGGCATCTTCACCTCACCCTCTTATGATGCTGAATTTGAACCAACCATCACTAATCTTGATCCATCCATTGAAGTCAACCCCACTGCTACTCAGAGGATCAATATTGCTCATCCTCAATCCAACATCATCGGTGATCTTCTGGCACCTGTCAGAACTCGAAGGGCTATCACAAGTCCTCAATTTGGACAGATTGCTTTTCTCTCTTATGTCTCCAACCAACAAAGAGACAATCACACAGACTTTAAACATTGTCTGTTTGCTTGCTTTCTCTCTCAAGTGGAACCAACCAGTGTATCTCAAGCTCTCAATGATTCAAGTTGGCTAGAAGCAATGCAAGAAGAGATGCAACAATTTCACAACCAGCAGGTTTGGATTTTGGTACCACTACCTGATGGCAAATATGCCATTGGGACAAAGTGGGTTCTGAAGAATAAGAGAGATTCTCGGGGTGTTGTGATTAAAAACAAAGCAAGATTAGTAGCACAAGGCTTCAGACAGGAGGAAGGAATTGATTATGATGAAGTATTTGCCCCTGTTGCAAGAGTTGAAGCAATTCGCATTTTCTTGGCTTATGCTTCTTATATGGGGTTCATGGTGTATCAAATGGATGTCAAAGGTGCCTTTTTGTATGGTGAGATTGAAGAAGAAGTTTATGTCTCTCAACCAAAGGGATTTGAAGACCCAGATCACCCAAATCATGTTTACAAAGTTGTTAAAGCTCTCTATGGCTTACATCAAGCTCCAAGAGCTTGGTATGCTCGGCTTTCTTCATTCCTGCTGAAGCATGGCTATAGGAGAGGAGCTATTGATAAAACTCTGTTCCTCAAGAAGAATTACTCAGACATCATTCTGGTGCAAGTGTATGTGGACGACATCATATTTGGTTCCACAAACGAAGCTTGGTGCAGGGAATTCGAGGAACTTATGAAGGGTGAATTCCAAATGAGTGCTATGGGAGAACTTACTTTCTTCTTGGGTCTTCAGGTTCAGCAGAAACAAGATGGCATCTTTATCAGTCAAGATAAATATGTGAGGGACATTCTAAAGAAGTTTGGTATGGAAGGTGTTAGGACTGCCACAACACCTTATGAAGCTCCTAAGGCTAAAGCAAATAATGAACCAGATCTACCTGTGAATGTTCATCTGTACAGGTCTATGATTGGTTCATTGATGTATTTGACAGCTTCAAGACCTGATATTACATTTGCAGTGAGTGTTTGTTCTCGACATCAAGTCACTCCTCTTGCTTCCCATCTCAATGCTGTCAAGAAGATCTTTAAGTACCTCAAAGGCCAACCTCTCTTAGGTCTTTGGTACCCAAAAGAATCTCCTTTCAAGTTGGAAGCATACAGTGACAGTGATTATGCTGGTGCAAATTTGGACAGAAGATCCACAACTGGGGGCTGCCAATTCCTAGGCAAGAGGTTGATTTCTTGGCAATGCAAGAAACAAACCATTGTGGCCACCTCAACTACTGAAGCAGAGTACGTTGCAGCTGCAAATTGCTGTGGACAAGTCCTTTGGATTCAGAACCAACTGCTGGACTATGGGTACAACTTTATGAACACTACAATTCATATAGATAATCAAAGTACCATCTGCATAGTCAAAAATCCAGTTTTTCACAGTCGAACGAAACACATTGAAATCAGGCACCACTTTATAAGAGATGCTTATGAAAAACATTTGATAAAAGTGGCAAAAATCCATACTGATGATAATGTGGCAGACTTATTAACAAAAGCGTTTGATGGACCAAGGTTTCAACACCTCGTGGTCAATATTGGAATGCTAAACCCTTGACTGCATAGTTTAAGGGGAGGCATAGGCCTCAGGGGAGGCATATGCCTCAGGGGAGGATTTGTGCAAACTCTGCAGATTTTTGTTGTTTCGATTTTTACTCTGCAGATTTTTGTTTGGTTTTATATCTTAGTTTGTTTTGCTAACACTAACTTCTAATATTTCTCTAGTTTATTTGTTTTTGTTGTTGTGTATGTTTAGTTTGTTTGTTTGCAGTTGTCTGTACTGCATTTTGCCTATTCCTTATCTGGATTGCAGTTTATATATCTCATGGTCAAGTTCAAATTCATCAAGAGTGGCTCATAATCCTCCTACCTCACCTGTTGCTACTGATGGTAATCCATTGGTCAATATTGATGAGGGCCCATCTTCTACTGTTGAAGCAACTCATGTTGCTCCTGATCAGCCACCCTGTCCCAGTCCTACACCCACACTTGATACTCATGTTGAGTCAAATCTTAATAGACCACCCACACCAAGTCCTGTGCGGGATCCTCTTGATGAAGATATTCCCCACATTGAGCATGACCAGGTTACTTCTGAAAGGTCCAATGAGGCTCCCTTTACCACAGAGCAATCTGCTGGTGGAGCTGAGGACCCCATTACACTCTCATCTGTGTATGCTCTTGTCAACAGGTATGCTGCAGAGGTTAATGATTTGAAAAAGGAACTTGCAGAGACCAAATTGTCTCTTGGGGTTAAAATTGATGAGCTGCAGAATCAGGTTAAGGTCTTGGAACACCAACTAAAAGGGTCTTCCAAAAGGAAACTTGTGGCTTCCTCTGATGAAGAACAAGAAGTTCCTCCCTTTGGATCTCTAGAAATGTTGGCTGAAGTATCTCTCAATGACCCTTCATCAGTAGCTGCCACTTCATCAAAGAAGACAAAACCTGTTCTGTACACCAGAAGAAAGAGATCTGATCTTCATAAGGTTTCTTCTGAAGCTTCAGAGGAACCTGGGGCTGATAAGACTGCATCTGCTGATATTCAAATGGAGGATGCTTCTCCAGACCTTGGAAAATCTTCATCTGTTCAAGAACCATCGGGCGCTTCACCTTCAGCAGATCTTCCTGATGTTGCTGTCTTGACCACCTCAGTTGATAATCTACATCAACATGTTGATCTAGGTACTCCAGAAGAAATTCCTATAGTTGATCTTACTGAAGAAGAGTGTGCTAAGCAGCCTAATGATAAAGAAAATATTGTCATCACTGAAGATGAGCTTGGTCCTCACCTGGTGACTGAGGAGGAAAGACTGGGTCAAGCTAGTAGATTGGCAGAGTTTGAGAAGTCAAAGGAAGATACAGCATTGGCTAAACAATTTGCAGCAGAAGAATTCTCATCTCTAACTCCTGAGAGAAGAAAAGAACTGGATGAATTAAGGGTTCAGATGCCTGCTGCACAATGGGATGTTCTAACTCAGCATGTCATTTCAAGACCTTCTCTAGCTCAAAGTATCCTAGGTGGAGATTTTCTTAGTGACAACTATGTGGAGCGAATGAGGGCTCAGGGAAGACAAAGGAAGCAAGAAGCACTTGCACAAAAGAGGGCCATCCAAGCTCAGAAAGCCAAAACCAAACCCCCTACTAAAGATGAAATGAGAAGGGTGGTGAAAAACCAATACTCACAGTCCAACTCTGGTCTAACAATGAAGCAAGTCAAGGCTTATCCTGATTCTGTCCTGTATCGCAAGTATAACCAAATCATGGAGGAAAGAAGATTAGCTTTCGCACGTTCTTCCAACTTAAAAAGGGTTTCAGAAAATGAAGCTGTTCAAACGGCCAAAAGACTCAAGGCTGGTGATGCTCCAACCAAGGAATCCTCTCCAGTCATTCCTGCTGAAGCAATCTCTGAAGCTGCTTCCTCTGCTGACAAGGACCAATCTTCTGAATCATCCTCCATTCCTCCTGAAGCACCTGAAGCATCAGCTCCCTCTCCCTCAGCAACACCTGTTGTCACAGTAGAAGATTCTGAAGTTAAGGAAGCTGATCTCGCAGAAACCAAAACAGAAAAGGCTATAAGGATATCCCACAGGATGAAAGCATTTCGTGCTTCAACCATGTCTCCATCTACTGTTACATGCCCCACTACAGAAGCACAAGATGAAAATGCTCCCCCTCAGGAGATCTATCTGCCTGGGAGGAGAAAGAAGACTAAGGCCAAGATTTCTCCTTTGGATCTTGAAGCTGATGACTCATCTTTTATCATAGAAGGGTCTGCTGCTGATTTTCCTGATGGAAACTCAGAAGATGGGATAGCCTAGAAATTGAAGGAAGATCAGATGAATGTTCTTCTCCGTAGGGACTCTACTTCAGTAGAATTCACCTTTCTGAAGGAAATTCTACACTTGATAGATAGAGCAGACTTACTTTCTCTGTTTACTCAAGTTTCCACCCATTATTGCAACAACGAACCTCAAGGCTCTGGAATGTACCTGCCAGGAGATTTTCAAATCTTGTTAAACTCCCACATTCCCAATAGTAAAGCATCTTCAATTTGGGAACACTCACATCGGTGGAAGCTTACATCCTGGAGATTCTATCCTCTCCCTCGGGTGCATGTCCTTGAGACTAAGGGTGGAATCACTGTGTGCCTGCTGTCTGAAAGAAAGTATCCTCTGCCTAAAAGACTTATGGAAAAGATGTTGAGTCAGAAATTGGAAATTCCTCCAGATCCTGTGGGAAATGAAAGACAATCTGCTTTAACACTGGTCGGATTGATCAAAACTCAACTGCAACAATTGCAATAGGCCTCTTCTTCTTCCAATCAGGACCATTGGTACTCCCTGCACTACTTTGTTTTGTTCATTTTTATCTGCCTTTCTTGTGTTATTTGCCTATTTTTGTCAATTTTTTTAAACACTAAGCGACTTTCACTAATTCACACAAACATCATCTTAAAAATAGTGATAGCGTTTATTTAATAAAAATTAGGTCTTTAATTTTCCCTTTCCAAATTTTTTTTTTGAGCTTATTCAGTTTTAAAAATAGAGTCTTAGTAAAAAAAAAAAAAAAAAAAAAAAAAAAAAAAAAAAAAAAAAAAAAACTACTTTTATGTAGAATTTTTGTCTGATGGTCTTTAACTCACCCGATGTACCTTTTGTATATCAAAGAGTTGGCTAGTCCAAAGGGTACAGCTTTGGTAAAGACACATCAAATCTGTTGATAGCTGTAATGGTTTGCTCAAAACCATAGGGTTTGCAACCACCCATGCTTAACTGCTGAGAGCTGTATGGTCATCAATTCACCATGGTCTATTCCTTTTTGGAATCCAAGAATTGGCTAGTCCACATGTATATGGTATGTGGTAAAGACAACTGAATCCATATTTGGTTTTCAATTCACCAATCCTAAGAATTGACTAGTCCTGAGCTAACGGCTACAGGTAAAGACAAGACAAATCCGTTTATATGGTTGCTGATTTGCCAATAAATCAGATGGTTATCAATGTACCATAGTTTTCGAACTCAAACATGTGGCTACTCCAGTAGTAATGGCTATTGGTAAAGAGACATCAAATCCATTAATTTCGATGATTCACCTCTCACAGGAGTTAACACACCTGGAAGTGATGAGAATAGTATTGAACTTATATGTTTTGAGGTACACGATGTCATATGTTGCTGCAAAGATTTGGTGTTTCACAGTTCAGTTGCTGATCCTCAAGATCTTGTCCACTCACTGCTCACACAACATTATGGTACAATCCTCAAGGAAAATGTTACAATCCTCAACAGCATTAGCGATCTATCAAGGAAACTGGAACTTAACCTAGTCAAATTCCAGTTTAGGGGAGGATATCTTGTTAGACACTAGACCTTGATAGATCTTAAGCACTCGGGGATCGTTAGCTTTACCTATGTAATCACAAGCAAACTAATAGAAGATCTCTACAACTTGGTATGGTAGCGGAAAATAAATACAAGTTATAGTGACTAAGAACACTTTTGATCCTCTATGGATCTTTGATTATAGAAACTCTATGTTTCGTATAGAATACAAGACTTGAGAAACTTCAGAAAAGCTTATCTATTACAAACTAATATGGTTTCTTATATAGGCAAGAAACCCTAATAAGCGTTGACAATTTACGCTTCTACTACTACACTAGACTAAGCATGCAACTAGACAAGCATGCAACTAATCATATTGTTTTGTTAATCATCGTGTTTATTCTGAGTAAGCTCTACTTGAAACGGCGCCAACCTATATTAAATACGGCGCTGACTTTTACTCTATTACTGAGCTTATCTCTCCTACGTGTTTCCCACTTTCAGCAGCTACACAGTATCTGCTTTATCATTTCTGCTAAAGTATAACTTCGGCAGCATCAATTCTTCTTCGGCAGAATCTCTTCGACTGAAGCTTCGGCAGAATCAGTAGTTTGTGCTTCGGCAGAATCAGTAGATTACCTTAATTCCCAACAACTTATAATCTTTTGCATGTCATGACGAACGGTGTATGTTCTACTGCATCGAGAATAAGGTTTGCTCTTTATTGTATGCTACTTGATACTTCATTTTTATAGCCCAGTTACCTAAAATCAGCTTCTAACAATAGCGGTGTTTATGTGGCAGCACAGGAATTACTCTATCCCAGTTTCTCACCATCGCTTGACAACTGAGTGATGCCAACATTGCTGGCATTGCAATTCAGGTAATCACTAGCATCATTCACATGTAGTGTCTGTTTTTTAATAAGATAAAAAACTATAGTTCACTGCTTTTTTCTTGAAGCATAGGCTGCACTTCTGTGCATATTCCACTGTCAAAATATTCTGATGCAAAAAACTAAAATCTAAAACCTATGATCTCTGCTTTAGTGACATGAACAGGCTATATATTGACTGCTTTAATCAAGTATGCAGCTTTTGAAACTCACAAGTTTCCTGCACATATTCCACTCATAAATCAGGTTTTCATTTAAAATTCCAGCTATAAAAAAACATTCAACACCATCTTTTGCAATTTAGTGTAACTTAGCTGTTCAGAAATTAAACCATTCTAATGCCTGGATGTTATTGTAATGACTGCGTATTATTGTCATACCATAATACTTACGGAAATGAAATAACATAAAAATTTCTATGGCCAACATATCACTGCTTTTTCCTCCAAGCATGGCCTGCACAGCTGTGCATATTCCAATATTAGTACATGTTGATACAGAAAAATTAAATGAAACATGCATAGCCTCTACTTTAATGACATCAATAATGTATGCATATGTATGCACTGCTTTAATCAGGTGGTCAGCTTTTTAAACATGCAAATTAGCTGCACATGTTCCAATTATAAAGCACATTGTCATTTCAAATTCTACCTATAAAAGCAGCTCCAAAAAACATTGATTTACCAACAATAATTTAAACAAACCACAACATGGATTTTGGCAGCAAAAAAGGTTTTTTATTTTTCATTTCAGTCCTAATATAAGGAAAACACAACATTACCAGGTCTGCTTAGGTTTTCATTTTTTAAATGTGCAGGTACCATGGACATTTCAGCCACTAAATCAAGCTCACCAGCCGCAGACCATTTGATGGAATGGAGCAGCTACTTTCCGCCTGGTTATTATGGTTCAGGATCTAAAAAAGAAGACGTTAGGAAGATTAAAACTGCAAAAAAAGCTGCTCAACGAAATGATGATGCGATGCCCAAAACTGAAAACCAGAATCGTTCAAAAGGAAAAAAGGACAACAAATTTACTATCGCTCAAATCTGATTTGTCTTGGTTGTTTCTCGATGGATTAGATGCCTTTAAATAAAACTGTAAGAAGAAACTGCATATCGTATTGTCACTGTAATTTGCGAATGTTGTTTTGCATATCATTCCGGATGTGCTTTATCCAAATGTTGTTCTGTTTGGTGGGATGCATAGTTGCAGTTAGGCATGTGTTTGGTGCAATAATTACCAGGCCTGTTTGTGCCTTTCTAGATGCAACAATTTGCGCCAAAACATTAATGATTTCATAAGATGAGTTTAAAACAACGTTATATATTCTTGCTTTTTGCCGCGTGGATTTGTGAAGTAAACGCATACTATTGACCCAATCTTTCCAACCTTTTTGAGGGGTTCTAAACCCATTGAAAGACACTTTTAAAGAACATGTTTTGGGGTCATATGAACGACTGACATTCAAGAGTTTGACATTATTATCCGTTAAATTAGCAGAGGGTTTAAACAATGGGGAAACCTTTCGGGTCAAATTAATGGGTTTGATGTGTTTACGTGATACCATGAGCTCTGATCTTTCTTCCATAATGGTATCTTCCATTGTTGAAGTAACTGAAGAAGTGGAAAGTTCAAGGCTAATAATGATGCCGTGAAAAAAAGGAGGAAAAAATTTCAAATGATTATCTGAAAAAGTGGAAATGGTGATGGGAACAAAAGATCGGTACAACTTTACTCGACTGAAAGCAATTAGATTTGAATTAATAAAAAAAAGAATCGGTTCATCGATTTTATACTTCGTTTCTTATAGTCAAGCATGAATAGGCGCGATGAAGCTTTGCAATGATATTTGAACTCTAAACCTACAAGAACACTGTAGGACCTTAAATATATCAACCTTATCACTTTACCAAGCTTACCACACAAGTAAACACGTAAAACACAAAGCTCTTATGTGTAGAAACGAGGCAAATATTAAGCAAAGAAAGATGGTGACTTGATATGTAACTCGTGTATGTGTAGAGAGAAAAGATGAAAACAAGAGATGTTATATCATAGAGAAAACACACACAAACACACTCAAGCACACACCCCTCAAATGACACATTTGAGGGGTATTTATACTACAAGTACTAAACACCCTAATGGGCTTTCCATGGGACTCGTATGGATTGGGTTGGATTACAAGTGATAAAAGGCTAGCTTAACTAAACGTCTAACCATTTAGCTTAGCCCAATCCACGAGCCCGTTGACTATTCTATCACGATATCTAACACACGTTACAAAGTTCCTAAACGTGAATGACCATCACTTCTATTAAATATTATCAAGGCTAAAAATCTCCCCCTAAGGGGTGGTCATTCAAAAGATGCTCCACTTGATTAGGTCTTTACTTTCCTTGAGCTTGAACTTTGTGTGTAGATATAGAATAGTCTTGATTTTCGTTCCTTCATGCTTTGTGATCAGATAAGGGTGTTGTCTGCCATTTGTCAACTTCTTTGGTTAGGTGTCTCCACCATGCTCACACTTCTTTTTGACTTTGGGTTTCTAATGATGAAGTTCTCGAGTCCTTAAACTTTGCAGATTCTTTGACATTGACGAAGAACCATCTTTAACTTTGTGTTGCCTTTGATTTTGATGAGAACTTTCATTTGAAGTTGGTATGAGCATGGGAGAATCTGCACGATCTCTTCCTCCCACGAGCATCCATCAGCAGCAGCTTCCCAGGTACAGTCACGAACACCGATTGATCATTGTAATCTTTTCTTAACGAATTGATTACTACCAGTGTTGCAAAACAAGGCCTACAAGGCCAATTAGGTGCTACTGGGCCACCAACCTTTCCGATTTGTGTAACTGGGTCAAAACAACGGTCAATGGCGGTCAACGACTGTTAACGGTGGTCAAACTTGCTGGAAACATGCAAATCTTGTCGGAAATACCCAAAACTTGTCTTGAACAAGTTTAAATCAACTATATTTGATGTTTATATCTGTTACAAGATGATTTTCAAGGAAAGTCTTGTCTAGAATACTCAAATCTTGCCGAAAATACCCAGAAAATGCCAATCCGATTAATCACCGATTAATCCCGCCTTGACCGATTACAAGCTGCAGGGGGATCGACCGCCCGACTACCGATTCACAATTTTTGCAACCTTGATTACTACAATTATTCTACTGATGAATGTCTTGATTCCATTCACCTTGGTCGGGCGAATCAGCCGTCCGAATCCCTTAAGGGACAGTTGGCATTACGTTGAACAAGTTCAAGTAATGACCCACATCTTCAGGATTCGATTCGTGAAAGGAATCTCCTTAGCGGGATTTCCAGCACTTACAGGTTCGAACGTCGAGGGTGTTAACAGCATATTGTGAAAACACATCTCTAATTCTTACAAAGGTTGTTCCTGAAACTGGAGGCCCTCAAGAAGGCTAACACGACATACCGAAGCACATCTACAGTTCAGGTGAGTCGCTGAAGTATACCGAAGCATCACTTCACGACTGTAGACTGTTTGAGACACACTAAGCGTAATCCATAAAGAATTACTGAAGTGACCTGTTGTCAGGGCTGTTTGATGTTGACCCTGGCAGGAATTTCCATTCAATCACTAAGGATCACATTTGTGAAACCTCTCATAAATGTTCTGGCAGATTGCTAAGATCTGCGTAGGACTATAGAATGTATCACTTGTGTCCTTATTGATGAACAACAAGCGATGAAATGTCAAGTGTTCCTATGAGATCTTTTGATGAATCTCGTGGCTCTAGACTCGATTAGTGCATTTTGGTTTTCCTAAGCGGAGACTAGGGAGAGGGTCTCCTTCTTCAATACCAACGATCTCTAAGAGAAAGTCGATAGATTATGTAGGGTTCCCAGTGAGAATGAAACAAATCCTTTTAAGAGGAATTGAGTGGCTAGAAGGTTAGGTGCAGTGCGTCACTGGGTCCATGATGTCTTTGTCTTCAATACCAGTGTCATCTTAGTGACAACCAGTAGCAAATGAATTGATCCCGGTTTCTGCCCTAAGGTTGATTATGGAGGTCTATTTTTTTTCACCCTTTTTCATTACATTTCTTTTTAATTCTTCAACCCCTTCTTTCTCCTTTCTCACATTACTCCTTTTTTCAATCATACCTAAGGACTTCTAATCCTAACTATGGGTGATGTCCTTGGGTAGATCCCTCCGTCTCTAGCGGATCATAGGACGGATTTCCTATCCTTAGTCACCTTATAACTCCATGACTATCCTATGTTACCATAAAACCATTTTTCTTGAAAATATCTCAAAGTGTTTATGATTAAAACATATTTTGTTAACACTTCGAGAGTTTTGTATTTTCAGAAACGCTCCCTCTTCACATGTGCTTATATTGTTTTAACTGAAATCTGCACAGAGAGGGTAGAGTTTGCACGTTTTGAATTGATCGGCTCATGATAGACCATTCCCCATGAGACACGGTTACTTAGCTTAGTTAAATAGTTCCATTGTCAGTCTTTAGGTGACAGCTAGCTCTAATAACTACCTTGAAGTTGTAAACTCTTCTTGAAAAGAAGGTTAGACCCATGAAAGTGCATGTTTATCACGAGTTTCTCGAAATGGTACATTTATTGACTTTGATTCCTCGTCAATTCATTGGTTTCAACTGAGGCGAGATCTTTTGAGATTCAAACAACGAACATTAAACTTTTTGATCACATTTTAATCACGTCTCCTCCCCCTCAAAAATAGCATATTCATGATATTTTTGATATCAACGGATTAAACAACATTTTAGAATCTTTTGGGGAGACAAACGGATTTGATTTAAGCATGAATTTTGAACATTTTGGTTTTATACTCCCCATTTAATAAAGAATAATCAATTAAAGGGTTTTAGAGGGAGTTATCTTGAGCAAAAAATATTTTGAAAGATTTTGAAAATCTTTTGGAACAATCTTGAAAAGGTGCTCAAGATGATGATGATTTCTCACCAGTTTTAAATGTAGTGCACTGAAGCGTACACTAGATTTTTTCTTTAAAAACACGAGTTTTGATTTGAAATAATCAAAAGTAATCATTTTAGTCCGGGTTTCGTACTGAAGTATACGAAAGCCATTTTTTTCGAAGAAATTTTTGAGAAACGACATGTTTTAGAAAACATTAAAAGAACTCTCGCTCAAGCATCTGTACACATCCGTATCATTGTTGAATGACATTTCTAGAGACGTACAGAATATCGATTATACGAGAGACATGTCGTAAAAAGAGTATTTTTGGATTTTAGATTTTATATTGTTTTTGTATTTTTGAAAAATTTTATGTTTTTATATTTTGCTTTTGTTGGTTTTTCAAATTTTGTATTTTGTTTTTCAAAAATATTTACAGCGAAGCTTTTTGGAAAATCATTTTCAAGAAGATTTCAGAAGACGTTCTAACTCCTTAGGGTTAGGCTTCGCATTCCAATTCGTCGAACTAAATCGTTAAACCTTTCTTTTGGAAGGGCTTTAGTGAATAGATCGGCGAGTTGGTAATCTGTCTTCACGAAGAATAATTTAACAGTACCTTCTTCTACGTGTTCTTTTATGAAGTGATAGCGGACACGAATGTGCTTAGTCTTTGAGTGATGAACAGGATTGCATGATATGGCTATGGCACTTTTTGAGTCACAATACATAGGTATTTTATCGAAAGTAAAGCCATAATCTGTGAGTTGTGTTCTCATCCATAGAACTTGATACTCAGCTTCAGCGGTTGAAAGTGCAGTGCAATCTTGTTTCTTTGAAGACCAGCTGACTAACTTTTCACCCAAAAATTGTGCTCCTCCTGATGTACTTTTTGCTGTAACTTGATCACCTGCGTGGTCCGCATCTGAAAAATCAATTAGATCAAATCCGGATTCCTTTGGATACCAAAGACCCATGTAAATGGATGTCTTCAGGTACCGAAAGATCCTTTTAACCTCTTTGAGGTGCAGTTCGGTAGGCTTTGCCTGAAACCGTGATAATAAGCAAACAGCAAAATGAATATCAGGTCGACTAGCAGTGAGGTACATGATAGAACCAATCATGCTACGATATTTCTTTGGATCGATAGGTTTCCCAAACAAATCATCTCCAATTTTCGGTGATGTTACCATTGGTGTACCGACCGAGTCACAATTATCCATACCATGATTTTTCAAAATCTTAGTTGTATATTTATCTTGATTTATAAAAATTTCACGTGGGGATTGATGTATTTGTAAACCAAGAAAAAATTTAGTTCCCCTATCATGGACATTTCAAATTTGCTTTTCATGATATTTTCAAAATGTTTTGAAAGATTCGGATTAGTGGACCCAAAAATGATGTCGTCCACGTAGATCTGAACAATAAAAATGTCATTTTTGCATTTTTGTGTGAATAAGGTAGGATCAACCGTTCCTTTGGTGAAATTGTTTTGAATCAGGAAAGAGGACAGTTCGTCATACCACGCTCTCGGAGCTCACTTTAAACCATAGATTGCCTTTTTGAGTTTGTAGACGTAGTCTGGATGTTCCATGTCTATGAAGCCTTCTGGCTGACTCACGTACACTTCTTCTTTCAGAGTTCCATTCAAGAACGTGGTCTTAATGTCCATCTGATAAACCGTGATGTTTTTGTGAGCTGCATAGGCTAAGAATATCCTGACTGCTTCAAGTCTAGCTACCGGCGCGAATGACTCTTCAAAGTCTATCCCTTCTTCCTGTCTGTATCCTTTGGCCACGAGACGAGCTTTGTTGCGAATGACAGTCATTTCTTCATCCCTTTTGTTCTTCCATAACCATTTGAGATCAATGACACGAATGTCAATTGGTCTTGGAACCAAATCCCAAGAGTCATGTAGACGATATTGGAGAAGTTCCCTATGCATTGCTTCTATCCATGCATTGTCTGCCATTGCCTCCCGAATGTTCTTTGGTTCAATATTGCTAATTGAGGAAATGTAAATGCACAAGTCTCAATCGGTGGCAAGTTGGCATCTCGTCTGAATTGGCCGTGAAGGTTCACCAATAACTTGTTCAATTGGATGGTCTTTTGTCCACTTCAGAGTAGAAGGATACCGTTGGTTAAACGTATGCGAGTTAGATGGTTCTCGTAAGCTTGAAGATGATTCAGCTGATTCCGTAGCAAACGGGTTTTCAAATAAGTCTTTATCTAACGTTGCATCGTTCTGGTTTTGAGAAGGTTCTTCTTGAAATGATCTGGTTAGGATTTGCTCATCAACTGCTGGTAAAACTGTTGTAAGAATAGGATTTTTAAAAGTCGATGTAGATGACGTTGATGGAGTTGGTGCATTGGTTTCGACCGTAGTAGATGCATCTTCTGTTGGTGGTGGTGGATGATTTTGAGCGGGTGCAGCGGAATGATGGTTTGATGCATTTGGCGAAGTTCCACCATAGTATTCATCGAACATTGACTCGAAGAAATTCTCCCATTCTTGTTCATGAGGTGTGGCAGCAAAAGTTGATGGAGCTCTTTGTTGTATGAGTCCTGAACTGATGTGTCCAGAAGGCTGCTGGTTTGGTGCGGGTTCTAATCTGGTTTGATTAGAATCCATCGGTTTAAGCGCGGGTGTAGGACCTTAGATATATCAACCTTATCACTATACCAAGCAAACCCAACACAAATACCACGTTATTCAAACAGTAGGCGTAGAATAGAAAGATAAAGATAAGAACTTGGTGACTTGATGTATAATTCGTGTATATGTTTAGAGAGGTAGAGAGAAGAAAGATGAACCAATAAGTTGTATATTGCTTCAAAGGAAAAACACACACACATACACACACTCAAGCACACCCCTCAAATGACATACTTGAGGGGTATAAATAGGTAAGAGAGATGATGCCCTAAGGCTTGGCCATGGGCCTTGAGATGGACTTGGATTGGGCTTGGGTTACACGAACTAGACAAAGCTAGCTTAACTTAACTAATGCCCAATTAGCTTAGCCCAATCCACGAGCCCGTTGACTATTCTATCACAATATCTAACACACATTACAAAGTTCCTAATCGTGAATGACCATCACTTCTAATAAAAATAATCAAGGCTAACAGCGGGTTCTAGAGCGAGTCTCTCAGAAGCCATTTGTTAAAGTTCGTCAAACTTCACATTCATCGTCTCCATTATCTTCCTAGTTCTTCTGTTATACACCCTGAATGCCCTCGAGTTTTCAATGAAGATTCCAATATTACCTTTAGCTTTTAGTTTTCCTAGATCTTCTTTGTCATTCGTTGGATAGCACAAAGCGCCAAACACGTGAAGGTAAGAGATATCAGGTTTTCTGTTGTTCACTAGCTCATAAGGGGTTTTATTAAATCTCGGATGGATTAGGTATCGGTTCTAAGTGAAACAAGCAGTGGCAACAACATCAGCCCATAGAAATAATGGTGCACTGGAATAAATTAGCATTGTGCGAGCAGCTTCCATAAGAGTTCGATTTCTTCTTTCAACTACCCCATTCTGATGTGGAGTTCTAACAACTGATGTCTGATGAGTAATTCCAACATCTTCAAAATAAGCTTTTAACTCCTGATTTGTGAATTCAGTGTCGTTGTCAGTTCTTACCACCCTTACTGGAGTTTGAAGAAGTACTTGAATACGCTTCAGAAAGGTGATGATGATGCCTGGTGCTTCGTCTTATGATCTCAGAAACCTAACCCATGTATATCTTGAATAATCATCGACGATAACAAGAATATACTTTTTCCCATTAATGCTTTCAACTCTCATTGGGCCACATAAGTCCATGTGCAACATATGCAACCTTGCTTCCGAACTAGGTACGGGTTTGGGTTTTATATGATGCTCTTTTGCTTTTTCCTTGTTCGCATGATGGACATAGGTGATCCTTGGTGTATTTGAAATTTGGAAGTCCGTTGACGATGTTGTCTTTGGCCAGTTTGTTGATGGTGTCGAAATTGAGATGGGATAATCTTCTATGCCACAACCAGGACTTTGTTCCAGATGCTCGTGTCATAAGACATATTGGTGATGAAGAGGCCATTTGGGTAATGTCGATAGCATACAAGTTTGTATCACGATTTCCAGTTAAGAGATCAGTTCCATCCAAGTTTCTAACGAAGCAAGCATTTTTCCTAAAAGCAACCTCTAAATCTGCATCACAGAACTGCCCGACTGAAAACAAATTGTGTCCCAACCCTTCAACATAGTAAACCCGAGTGATCAAATAATTTCCAAAAGGTAGATCTCCAAAACCCATGATAGCTGCTACATGATCATTTCCAAATCGTACAGTTCCCATGAGTTTCAAGACGAAATTGATCAGCAGCTTCAGATTCCCGGTCATGTGCTTGGAGCAACCCGAGTCGACGATCCAAAGACATATTTCGATAACCTGCCAAGAACAGAAGAAGAAGATTTTGGAAACCGTTTTGATTTTGGCTCCTTTGGGTTAAAGGTAAAATCCTGATCACACTCATAGAAGTTATCTACTGGGAAGACAGGTTCATCACTCATTCTACCATTCTGGAGTGTGAAGGTTCTACCCGTTGGTTTCCAAATATCGTCCCTAAAGTAAGGACTATGCTTCATATCAGTAGTGTAAGACCTAAATCTTGCAACTAGTCTTCCTATGGGTTTAGCATAAGTTCTTTTAGGTAGGTTCTTCTGAACAGGCTTAACAATCTCATTCATAGAAACACAATCATCATGAATATTAGTTAAAGATTTCTTGAAAGTTAAACAAAGAGATTCAACACATTCATTAGACTTAGCAAGTTTCATAGGTTCATTACATTCAGATGAAATGTCTTTCTTATTATAAATCGGTAAATTCTTAGGGTGTTCTTCTACTTTATTCTCTTTATTCAAGCTACTGCTCTTAGAGGCATGCGAGACTCTATTGTTCCTTGTATTGCTCTTAGGCTTTAGTCTGCTGCTCCTAGAGGTGCTTTCTAGTCCTGTAGAAGGTAAGGCACACGCATTAGGATTCACTTTGTTATCAAGAGAAGTGGTTTCGGCTTTCCTAGTCTCTTTAGAGTGCTTGTTTAAACTTATGTCGTTTGTTCCATATGTTTTAGATGTGGAGGCAGACGCATTAGTGGTACTCATCCTAAAAAGGTCAGGTGCTAAAACTTTTGGGTTCTCGATAACCGCTTTTTCATTTTCAACATTTTGTTTAGGCGAGGCAGGTGGAGTGACTTGTTTTGACAAATCATTTTTCTCATTGACTTTTGGAGGAGGCATAGAAATTGACATTTTTGGTTTGAAAACCGGTTTAGGAACATTTCCTTTCTCCTCGGTCAATGGTTTTGCAATCTTAGTATCCACAGCCTTTCCTTTTTGACATTCCAGCTGAGCCCTCAAAAGATCATTTTTCTCTTTCATGTCATTATAGGCATGCTCATACGACAGTTTGTCATACTTGCATTCCTCAGTTTTTCGATCAAGTTGTTTAAAATATGAGACATTTTCTTTTTCAAGTTTTTCAAGAGCTTTTTCATATTTTGAAACAATTTCGGAGGTCTCAGACTGGAGTCTTTCATGATCTTCAACAGAATATGTTTGTAAAACAATGGACATAATATCGGTACACAGAACATCTTCGAAGAGAGAATCATTTAAATTTTCCAAAACTTTGATGTGTTCAACACTTTCATTAGCTTTCTTTACCAGGGATTTATGGTCCTTGACAAAGTCAACTGTTTCTTTCAAAAATGCTTGTTCAAAATGAATTACCCTCGAATTGATGTTATTCAGCTGAGGGGCAATTTGAGTTTCAAAAAACTTTTTATTTTCATCATCAAAACTAGAAAACCAGATGTTAGTTGTAATATTGGTTTTAGATTTGACAGTCTCTTGAAGTTCCCCAATTCTAGTTTTAACATCTTCTAAAATGCTTCTGGCATCACTTGTGTTAAAAGGATTGTTTGAAGACATTTGTTCGATTTTCGAAAGAGATTTTGAGACAGCTACAGGAGTTGAAACTGGTTTTGAAATTGATTTTGAAACAGGTGTTGACTCTTTGTTTGAAACACTGGGCGTTATGGAAAACTTTGATTTTTCTTTTTGAGGAACAAAAGAAATGATAGAAATTTTGTTAAGTTTGTTATAATCAATAGGTTTTAGATCTGGGTTCTTTTGTTGCATTTTTGATCTACTCTCATCAGATAGTTCTAATGTTTCAAGAGAATCATGAACAATTATGGGTTCATGCAAAGCTTTTCCATTGTTCAAAACATTTTGTTCTTTCTGAGCTTTCTTGAGGAAACAAGGAGGTGTGTTACCAAGAGCCATTTTTTTGTGTTGTATGAAAATACGGATTTGTTTGATTAATCAGCATATTAGTTGATTTAGCTGAATGACCTGTTGTAACAAGCAAATTTTCCAATTTTTTGATTTTTTTCATCTTTATCAAGAATTTCATCAAGAAGAGAATCTTCTCGTTTTGAAAAATCAGCAATCAATTGTTTCTTCTCTTTTACAAGATCATAATAAGTTGCTTGTTGTTTAGAAAGTTGGTTTTTAAGATCAGAAATTTCCTTGTTTAAAGATTTTATTTTCAAGTTCAAATTAACATCAAGCGTGTTATACTTGATTTGCAATTGTGTTTCTCTTAAAACGGAATCTCGATAACCAATTTCTAGTTCTGACTCTTTTTTTTTTGTGAAATTCAAAAGCTTTTTCATTCTCCTTGTACCTCTCAAGCTCAGCGGTCAATTTATCATTCGCGGCCTTAACATCGCGATTGACCTTTTTAACTTTCTCAATTTCAATGCCACAGTTATTGATTAATGTTTCAAATAAGGCACGTGTTTCCTCATCAGTCTCAGTATTTTGTGTCACACAGCCTCCACTAGGATCCACATCTGGAGTTTCAGAGTTAGTATTGCTACAACTCGGATTGTCCAGGTATGTATCATAAGTAGGTGCTGATGTCACAGAATGTTGTTCGTCATGAGTAAACACATCAAATATGACATTGTTATAGCATGGATTAATGATTGGTACTTCAGATATTGCATTGGCGTCATAGACAGGAGGTGCGTCAGACTCAATGTCATACTTAGCTTCCTGAAGATTTGCCATGAAGATGCAGTTTGCATTGATGTCCTCTAGGTCTTCCAAATCATCCATAATAGCAAAAAAATCATTTTCCTCAGCACTCAACTGCAACCCTGCTTCTGACTCCTGTGTTAACAGCATAGCTTTCTGAAGATATGCAGCATTCTTCTTTTTCGACTTAGTAGGACAATTCCTTGCCATGTGACCCACTCCTTGACAGTTGTAACACGTAACCTGATTACCCTGATTCATATTTCCATAATTCCCAATGACTGGAGCTGCAACATTCCCATTCTGATCACCCACTGCTCTATTCCCAACATTCTGCCCCATCTGATTACCAACATTCTGACCCAACTGATTACCCTGATACGGAACCGCCTGATTACCCATGTGAAATCCAGTAGCATATCCCTGCTGATTCCCGATAACTCCAACCATTTGTCCTTGATGACCCATGTTCACACCCGGCTGTGTAATTCGCCTGTTGCGAGTATTTGATGAAATCCTTTGGCTGTTGTTAGTTGGTGTGGAATAGCGACCTCTGAATGCTTTAGTCAAAAAAGCAAATGTAGTTGACAAAGCTTGTTCTTGTTTAGTTTCAAGATCAGTGATTCCTTGTTCATGGTATTGTGGATACTATTGTTGTTGACTGACTTGTTGTTCTTGTGGGTAGAATTGTTGTTGAGGGAAAACAGCTTGTGGTTGTGGAATGTATTGCTGCAAGTTGTTGTAAGTGGAAGATGATGAAGCTTGTTGTTGTGTAGTCACTGGAGTTTGAGTCTTTGCAAGTAGTGCCAAGGGATCATGATTCTTTGCCAATCTTTATTTCCTAACTTCATTGACTTCAGCTTGGTTTTGTTTCAGAAAATCGTTGAGTTGATCAAAGTTCACCTGATGTAAGTCCTTTGTTTGGTTGACAATAGTGACATATCGTCCTCATTCTTCTGGAAGATTGTTGAGAAATTTGATGTTACTCACGATTGTTCTGGGTGCCAACTTATTTCTGATAAGCTCATTCATTAAAGTGCAAAACCTTCCATAGTAGGATTCAATGGATTCTCCTGGAGTTGATGTAAACCTCTCCCATTCAGTTAGAAGCTTGTTCTCCGTGTCTTGTTGAGCAATTTTTGTTCTATAAAAAAGCCGTCTAACACGTTCCCACATAGCGTAAGCAGTTTCACAGTTGTCCACAGCAGCAAAGATGTCTCTCGGTAAACCCAGTTGGACAATGTGTATTGCCATGTCATCTGCTTCAACCTGTTTGTTATCCTCGTCCGTGTATTCTGATTCATTTTGAACACGAGAAGATGGTGGGACGGGAGGTGTTGCATCAGGATTTCCAGGGTTTTGGATTGGTCGAGGCTTGAAGGGTCCATTTGAAATGGATTTAATCAATAGTTTTCCATTAGGTTTGGTTTTTATGTAACGGAGCATACGACTTGTCCATTGAAGATATCCACCTTTTTCGAGCATAGGAGGACGGTTTTCGGCACCGGCTGCATGAATGTCTTGTTGAGTAGCCATAGATGAAGGTAATTGATGATAAAGTTGATGTAGGATCGATTCAACGATAAAGGAGTTGTGTTTGATGAAGATTAAGCTCGGTTGTTGTAGTGAAAATTGGGTCTAAAAACTTAAAAACCTCAATAACTTCTGTTCGGATCGTTTTTAGGACTTGAAGGTTGACCCTTCGGCGTGCCAATCTCCTCGTTCTCACGGTCGTTTTGATGGGTAGAATGCTGAAAACGGAGTTACGGTTCAAAAGTTATGGCCGTTTGACGTTTTTCTCAAAATCTACCTCGTAAACCTTGTTCTTAGGCGTAAGATTTGGGTGCTTAGGCGTAAACTTTTTCCTTAGGCGTAAGATTTGAATCTTATGCGTAAACAGTGACCTTACGCATAAAAATTAACTCTTATGCGTAAACAATATCCTTACGCGTAAGACTTCTCTTATGCGTAAAAATATCTTACTCGTAAGTTTTAATTCTTATGCGTAACCCAGAGTCTTATGCGTAAGATTGAACTCTTAGGCGTAAAAACTTGCTTACGCGTAAAAACAGAATCGTATCTCTCTAACTTGTCCAAGCTAGTAAGATTTCACAAGTCGAAGTATTCCACAAACTTATCCAAGTGAGGGAAGTACTGAGTAACCGTTGTTGCACGAAGATTCTTCACCCGATGGTTATGCGTAAACCTTAGGCGTAAACTCCACTTCTTACGCGTAGAAAAGCTTATGCTTAAGAATAGGGTTTTGACTTTTTCTTACGCGTAAAAATAGGGTTTTGACTTTTCTGTTCTTGTTTTCTTACGCGTAAAAATGCCCAGTTTTTGCAAAAAACACTACTTTTCACCCAAAAACACGTTTCCAAACTATTTCTTTTGCACAAACTTCTTCCAAAACACTTAAAGATCAATAAAGTCTACAACTTTAACCTTAAAAACACGTAAAAGTCAAAACTTTATGACAAAAAGCCCACGTTTTATGTAAAAAACGCAACTTTATGAAAAGCTTTAACCAAAAAACGTAACACAAACACTCCTAAACCATTGTTAGGCGATTGATACCAATTGTAGGATCTTAAATATATCAACCTTATCACTTTACCAAGCTTACCACACAAGTAAACACGTAAAACACAAAGCTCTTATGCGTAGAAACGAGGCAAAGATTAAGCAAAGAAAGATGGTGACTTGATATGTAACTCGTGTATGTGTAGAGAGAAAAGATGAAAACAAGAGATGTTATATCATAGAGAAAACACACACAAACACACTCAAGCACACACCCCTCAAATGACACATCTGAGGGGTATTTATACTACAAGTACTAAACAACCTAATGGGCTTTCCATGGGCCTCGTATGGATTGGGTTGGATTACAAGTGATAAAAGGCTAGCTTAACTAAACGTCTAACCATTTACCTTAGCCCAATCCACGAGCCCGTTGACTATTCTATCACGATATCTAACACACGTTACAAAGTTCCTAAACGTGAATGACCATCACTTCTATTAAATATTATCAAGGCTAACATTTTTTTAATACCTCACACAAACTACAATAAATTTTTCATTTTTACACATTTTTTTCTTCGCACTTTATAAACCGTGAACTTCTTTTTAAAGATATTCACACTTAAAAGTGTGAATAATTAATTTCAGTATCCTCACATTTAAAAAGTTTAAAGAATTTCAATCCCACACTTAAAAGTGTGAAGAATCAAAATCAAAACATTACACTTAAAGTATAAAGATCGCGAATTATTCAAAGTCAAAATCATCACACTTAAAAGTGTGAAAAATTATTATAAAACCATTACAATTTAAAGTGTCAAAAAAATATCATAAAGCTTCATGCATAAAAGTGTGAAAATATTTGCTACATCCAATTAGTACTAGAGTGAACTTTTTGATTTTTCACATTTTAAAGTGTGGCAACATGCTTTAATAAATGTGAGTATGTAGCCCGGCTGTTGAAAAATCAGGTGGTGTGTTGTGTGTTTGAGATTGTTCGGTTTTTGGAAAATCACATGTACCTGTTTCCGACTACTCTGTAATAATCGAAGATATATGGAAGTTCACAGGCGATAGAATGTTAATGGTAGGTGTTTATACTCCTTAAGAAATTTCAGAAGAACGGTTATTATGGGATTACTTGCACGGAGTGTTTAATAGATGGAAAGGAGAAGTGATTCTTATGGGCGATTTTAATGAGGTTTGCATGCCTTGTGAGAGACGTGGTTCGGTGTTTAATAAGAAGAAGCTGATCTTTTTAATTCTTTTATTTTTTCGTCAGGTTTGATAGAAGTTTCTCTCGGTGGCTATACGTTTAATTGGGCACAAAAGGATGCGGTGAAGATGAGTAAGTTGGACATGTTCTTGGTTTCAGAAGGTTTAATGACTCGGTTACCGGCGATATCGGGTCTCATTCTTGACCGACACCTTTATGATCATAGGCTAATCCTGTTACGGGAGTTGGTAGTGGACTATGGTCCAACTTCTTTTCGGTTATTTCATTCATGGTTTATGCTAAATGGTTTTGACAGTGTGATAGTAGATTCATGGAAATTAGATGTGGTAACAGGAGATAATTCCATGACTTACTTGAAAAAGAAATTCCAAGCTTTAAAGGGTAAATTACGAGAGTGGTCTCATGCTTCTAGAAGTGAATATAATGATAAAAATTTGAATATTCGAAAGGAGATTCAAAACATTGATAGGAAAATTGATAATGGTGAATGTGGGGAGGATCTCTTGAGTACACGTAGGTTGTTATGGAAAGAATTGTAGGATATCGACAAAGTGAAGGTTAAAGAATTAGCTCAAAAAGCTATGGTGAAGTGGGCAATTGAAGGCGACAAAAATTCAAAATTCTTCCACGGTATAATCAATAAGAGACGGCATCAAATGGCTATTTGGGCTGTATCTGTAAATGGTGAATTGGTTGTTGATCCGAATAGAGTTAAAGATGAGTTTTATCAACACTTTCCCACTCGTTTTTCAACTCCAGTAAACTCTCAGATATCTTATATGTGTGACTTTCCTCATGTTTTGGACCATCAACAAGTTATGGATTTAGATAGTAATGTCACGGAAGATGAAATTCTAAAGGCGGTTTGGGATTGTGGTGTGGATAAATCACGAGGTCTTGATGGTTTCACGTTTGAATTCATTAGGAAATTATGGGATGCGGTTGGGGCGGATATAATTCACGTTATAAAGTGTTTTTTTTATACAAGTAACTTCCCTAAAGGATGTAATCCTTCCTTTATTTCTTTGATACCGAAAATTACTGATGCAAAGTTAGTTAAAGATTGTAGACCCATTAGTATTATCGGGTGCCAATACAAGATTGTGGGTAAGATTCTAGCTAATCGCATAAGTATGGTTATTGACGGGTTAATAAGCAATGAACAATCAACTTTTATTCGTGGTCGTCAAACTTTAATTGGGTGTGACATTAGTAAAACTCCCTTTAAGTATTTAGGAGTGATGGTTGGTAACAATATGTCAAATATTAAAGCTTGGGACATGATTGTGGATAGAATTAGTGCTAGACTCTCTAAATGGAAAGTGAAGACATTATCGATAGGGGGTCATTTGACTCTCATTAAGTCGGTGCTTGGCTCATTACCAACATATAATATTTTTCCTTATTCAAAGTCCCCTCCGGAGTTTTGAAGAATCTAGAATCGTTGCGAAGCAACTTCTTTCGGGGCAATGAAATGGGTGATCATAAGTTGGCGTGGGTAAGTTGGGATAAGGTGTTAGCAAATAAAGAGGTTGATGGGGAGCCCTTTTATTTAAATGGGTGTGGCGATTTAAATCTCAACATGATGCATTATGAGTGCGGGTTGTAAAGGCTATTCACGGTTTACATGGGATCCTGGATCGAATTCCTCCGTCTAGTAGATCACCTACATGGATTGAGTGTGTTAAAGGCATGAATCAATTAAACAAGAATTGTGTTGATCTTATGTCTTTTGTCCAAAAAAAAAAAAAAAAAAAAAAAAAAAAGGTGGTAAAACCATGTTTTGGTTTGATCGTTGGTTGGATGGTAGTTAAAAAATAATTATCCTAGATTGTTTGCTTTGGAAGAAATCAAGGAGGTCATTGTTGATATCAAACTTGCTAATGGCCTATCTAGAGGGTTTCGAAGGGATCCAATTGGGGGGGGGTGCTGAAAGTAGCCAAATGGAGGATTTGCAACAGATTGCTCACTTGGTAGAGTTAACAATGGAACCAGATTGTTGGATTTGGTCTTTAGACCCATCGGGTCTTTTTTTTCTATTGCTTCGGCCAGGAAATTTATCGAGGAGCAGCTTAGTATTTGCAATGGGACTCCTATAAGATGAATCAAGTTAGTGCCTATCAAAGTTAACATACTAGCATGGAGGTTAGCTTTAGATAAACTACCAACTCGTCTCAATATGTCGCTCAGATGTTTAGAGTTGCCTTCCATTCATTGCCCGGTTTGTAATTCTAACGTTGAGTCATCGAGACACTTGTTTTTCGATTGTAATGTTGCTAGGGATATCTAATATTTTACTTTGGTGGGGTCTGCCGGTTATATAATTTGCTTCGTATCAAGAGTGGATTGGTTGGATGGATTCGTTGAAGCTAAGAAAAGAGGTGAAAGAGTATTTAGAAGCTACTTTTTTGGTTTCATGGTGGCATATTTAGATTTATCGCAATTCCGTGGTCTTCTCGTCTATTGTTCCTAAAAAGGTGATTTTATTTGATAATATTGTTAGTCAATCTTTTGCTTGGTGTAATGTTAAAGCCAAGAAAAAGTTTAGTTGGGTTAGTTGGTTTCAAAGCCCGATGTTAACTTTTATGTAAGTCCTTTTTTTCTAACTCCTTACTAGTTTTAATAAGATACGCGTTAAAAAAATGTTACTATTATTTTGTAGAACATTAAACATCACACGTCAACATTTCCAACCATCTAAATGGTATGGTATATGCTACTTAATTTTGAGCTTTTATAAACTCATATTCTTCTTGACCTTGTCATGCCGGCTTAATTATCTTATTTATTCAATATTCGTATTAAAGTCCATGATGAACAAAATAGTTTGTGATTTATAGTTGTTTATATGCACAAAGATGCTCATTTATTTACGTATATTTTTCTAAAAGGTCAGATTTTGGTTGATAATTAAGTTGGTGAGCTTAGACTTTGTTATCAAACGATATTAGAAACAAACACATATAGACAAGTTCAATTTGAGAAAATGTTAGGGTTTACTTCTCAAGGAAATATATTTTTATTTTATGTTTGAAAGTTGGCCTTATATATAGCATCATAATTTCGTTAGATATAACTGGAGTTTGCTAGTAACCAAAATATGTAGTAAAAATACATAAAATATATGCTAAAAATTGTTGATATCGGATCAATAAGTTTTTCTACGTTATTGTTAGAGTACATATACTAAATATAAGATTTATAGATACGACGTTCCATTAGAATGTTAAAAAGCAAAAATACGTAAAAGAATCTAAAAAACACGTTTATATTCCTCTTTATTGAAAACAAAATAGAATAAATTTGGTAGAATTCATGCATGATACGACATTTAAATGAAATGGACATGCAAACTCATAAATTTGTTCAATTTTATATGTGGATATGAACATTGAGCTCGTTCCGACCGGGGACGGAACTAAGGTCCTGTGGCGTTACCGGACCTCAATAAAATTTTGTTTCGTTGTTTAATTTCCGTAAAAAACATTAAATTTACAAAATTGCACCTGGTATCAACTATTAAATTGTGTTTAGTTTGTCTATCAAGAGGTGAAAAGTGAATTATAAACTTAATCATTTCAATCGAAAATCGTACTTAAAAAATAAATAAATAAATAAAATCCTTATATTATAGTTTAAAAAAATTGTACACGGGTCACTTCCATCCGTGGTTTTGACTAGTCATGTTACATGAATAGGCTATAAAATCTTTTATCTATTTTGTTTAGATAAATAAATTGAAATAAACCTTCATGGTAAAAAATTCTCATTGGACATTTATATGACAGCATTTTCTTTATGGTTAACAACTATGCTAAAATTCATTTGGAATATACCTACATAACCAACACCGTTATAAAACACTAATACGCACAATTGCACTGATACATCAACTCGGAATGAACAATAACGATGTTGACGAAGCCTAGCAAACAATGTAACAAAGATATTTTACATTTGATAACGATCTACAAATGTGTTCAAAATATCAGACAAGTTTGCTCATGGTGGTTTAGTAAGGATATTGACTAGTCGGAAACGCTAGGAGGTGGTGGTCTTTCGGACATATCATGCTAGAGTTGTATACACGACATACCTGTTGTTTTCGTGATTGTTTGCGACTTTCTCTAGTTATCAAACAAATTTCAACAAGTGAGGTTTGAACAACAATTTAGCACATCATTTATTGTGGTGTGCATATCGCCTCTCTTCACCAAAAGCCGATAAAAGAAAGGACTAAAGGAGAGATGAAATCCAATCTTTTAGCTATATGAAAAACCTCATCTTTTTCAAACTTAACAAAAATATAAACAATAGTATCCCTAGGAGAGAAGGTGAGCAAAAGCATTACTAAAGACACGAATCTCTACAGCTATTTTTAGCATTATGAATTAGTATTATGTGATTGGACATTCAAATTTACCTGGCATAAAAACCAACTATATCTTCACCAAATAATGCACTTCAATATAAAATTGGAAAGCAAATATACGTATTAACAGCAGAGATCATCAAAGTATAAAACATTAAAAATATGATATCAGTCATTATATTATTCAAAAGCAAAAAATATTCTAACAAACAAAAACATGTGTCTGCTAGGATATGAATTGACAATAAGACATTGATTTACTATAATCATTACACATGGAAAAAAAATATAACAAGTCAGAATCAAACCAAATATATAAAAAGTTGACATAACATAAAACCGAAGAAAATAAAATAAAATCACCGTCTGCAACGAGTAATGGTGCTACATCCACGTTGATAAGGATTGGCCTGTCCACCAGATCGACAATTATAATAAGAAGCACCTCTTTGCGAACATGGTATATTATTTCCTTGCAAAGCATCATAGCTAATATGTCTAGTTGCAGCCTGCAAAAGACGTCTAGTACTCTCTGACTCCATCTCAAACTCTTCTCCTCCTGAGGTCATGCACTCAGCTATAGACCCGCTGCATTCTCCGCCGCGCAGCCAGCTGACCTCGCTGCTGCCTGCAGAGGCAGCAGCAGGTCGCATGACCGCGGCGGAGATGATCAGCAGAGTAAGAAAAATAGAAATTTTCATCGTTGTGTTTTGAAAAAAAAATGTTTGAAAGTATGGTTTTTATTTTAAAACAAAGACAAAACAAACGCGGTCTCACAGGCTGTCAGAGGTGATTAAATATTGGTCGTGGTTATATTATTAGGTTTGGTTTTGGTTTTATTTACGTAAATGCCATTGCCACTTGTTAAATGTTGAACGGGTCGGGTTATTTGATTGGTGGGGAGTTGTTTGGAATGAGATACTTGCCTTTTATGAGTTTTATCAAATGCAACCAGGAGATACTTTACTTTTATAAATTCATGTAGAGATATGTATGAGTGTCGTATTATGTATGTATTTGCATTAAAAAAAAAAAAAAAAAATTAAATCAACTTGGTAGGTTTAATAGTGTACATGTTTAGGTTTTGACAAAGTATTGTAAAGCGTAAAGTGTAAAGTAGTAGTCAACATATTCCTGGTTCAAAAAGAGGCTATAAGCATGTAGATTTTCTTAATTCAAATGGGTATTTGTTTAAGATTACTAGTAGGATACCCGCGCACAGCGGCGGCGATAAGTATCGTTATATGTGTTTGTTTACCCGTTTATTGAATTCGTTTCACAAAACTTCGAATGTATATGTGTTAGTTGTATGTGTTTGTTTGGGTTACTCGTAGCTTTCCCGTGACATCATTATTCCCGCATATAGAAAGACCCTCACAATCTCTTACCCGTCAAACTCTCTCCCCAAAAGTATATGATTTTGATGAATCAAGATTGAATTGATTGAAATAAAGGTTAAAGTTGTAAAAATTTGAATTAAAATAAAATAAACCCACTAAAAATATAAAAACTAAAAACTCGTAAAAATATATCAAAATGGATGTTGAATTAAAGAGCATAAAATTTTAGAAAATATGGTGAAATTAGATTATAAAAAAAATAAATATATAAAAAGATATTTCAATTTGAAAATAAAGATGAATTTTTAATTAAGAAGTGACACATGTCATTTTATAATTGGAGCTCTTTATGTTACTTTTTAGTGGTTAGGAGTTAGGCTTGGAGTTTGTTAAGAAGTGACACATGTCATCTCATGATTGGAGCTCCTTATCTTAATTTTTGGTTAGGAGTTAGGCTTGGAATGAGGTTTGGCTTTTACATGCATTATATAGTAGTATAGATATACGAGTTTATGAGTTGATATGATTTCGACTTATATTTCTTAAGCTCATTTATCGGTTTACTTTTGAGTTTATGGACATGCTTTCATCTTTAAATCATAATACCAGTCACAATTTGAGCCGGAACAAGACAAGATACATGAATTTATGTTTTATATGTGCAGAAATCATATAATCTTGTAAGCCTGTGTATGTAAGCTTGAATAACAAGCCAAGATATATGACTATATTTTGCTTTTCGATTTTTACAACTAATAAAAGTCATATTGTTGTTATATTGTTGTTGTCATATTGTTGTTATATTCACCGGGTATAAATTATTAAAAGTAATAATAATAAAATAAAATAAAATAAAATAAAATAAAATAAAATGTCGTTTAAGATTTTGTGAATTTTGGTAATAAATAAAAAATAATTTAGATTTAAATTTGCAAACACGTTCATTACTCCGAGTAGCATTTATAACATATTTTTTTTATGCACGTCTCATTTACGGATTTACCAGAGATGGATGGAATTGTTAATTAGAGCAACCAATATCTTTTAAAATATTTACCAAACAATAAACAATATTTTCAATAAAGACTCCGTAAACCAAGTTCAAATTGGAAAAATACATTTAATATCATGATGTAACATGTGATCTACCATATTTAAAAAAGGAGAAGTGGGTAAAAAAAAACGCTAGTGTGTTTATATGTGAAGTAGCACATGGTTTTGTGCAGCCTGATTTAGTTATGGCAGACACGTTATGTATAGTCGTGTACACAACACTATGTAACTGAAATAACAAACTATTCACTTTAGGTTCCTAGAATCTTTCTGCTCACTACTTCGAACAAGGGTAACAAGAGAGCCTAGATGAAAGGTTTAGGCTTGAACTGGAACTCGAACTCGAACTCCACTTGATATCTTAATGAAGTTCGTGTTGGAAAATTTAGTGCGCTTGTGGGATTAGTTCATACCTTGTAATGGGTTAGGAGGTACGGAGTGTACACCCATAAGGTCCATGAACACCCTGACTCTTATAGTGGTTTGTATTGGTAGTACTAGTAGAAAGTACTGCTTGTGATTTCCACTGATAAGCAGTGTTTCCACTGATAAGCTGTGTTTCCACTGAAGCAGTGTTTCCACCGAAGTGCTATGAAAGTACTGCTAGAGGTATGAAAGTACTGCTAGTGTTAGAGTACTGCTAAATGGCAGTTACAACTGCTTAATGACCACGTTTAATTGATCATGTAACCACTAACGGCTATAATGGGGATAGTTATGAGGTGATTAATGGGCCGATTAATCCTCATAATTCCATTTGAACGGCTGAGAGTAATGTCCTATAAATAGGATATCTGATTATGCATGAAATACACACAGAAAACGATAAACACTTATAAGCGCAAGGGTTATTGAATTGTGCCTAATTCTATAACAGCATTTGGTCTTATCCCAAGTAGATATTCGTGTAACCCAGGCATTAGGGTCGAATAGTTTACTTTGGAAAGTGATCACACGATTCCAAGTGATATCCGGTAACCACCTAGTGGTATATGTTTCTGCTGAATAGTTGCTTGTTTCTGCTGAAGTTGATTATCTTACCCTGCTACTGGGCTCACGAAACCAACAATCAAAGTAAACTATTTTGTGATAATCAATGGCAACTGCTGCAATGAAACACATGGCTTCAAACTTTGCCAAGCTTGATAAGTTTGAAGGGGTGGATTTTAGGAGGTGGTAGAAGAAGATGCACTTCTTGCTGTCAAACATGAGTGTGGTTTATGTGCTGACTACTCCAATTCCTGATGATGGGGATGATGCTACGGTTGAGCAGATCAGAAGGAGAAGCAAGTGGGAGAATGATGACTACATATGCAGAGGTCTTATTCTGAATAGTATGTCTGATTCTCTGTTTGATATTTATCAGAACTTTGAATCTTCAAAAGAACTGTAGGATTCCTTGGATGCCAAATATATGGCTGAGGATGCATCAAGTAAGAAGTTCCTTGTTAGTAATTTCACAAATTACAAAATGACTGATTCAAGACCAGTTATGGAACAATATAATGAACTTTTTGGAATACTTGGAAGGTTTACACAACACCATATGAACATGGATGAGGCTATCAAAGTCTCTTGTGTCATTGACAAACTCCCTCCTTCATGGAAAGATTTCAAGCATACCTTGAAACATATGAAGGAGGAGTTAACTCTTGTTGAGTTGGGCAGTCATCTGCGCATTGAGGAATCCCTCAAGGTGCAGGATAATGACAAGCCAAAGAGTAGCAATGCTACTGGTGCATCTGTTGTCAATATGGTGGAGCATAACAACTCCACCAGGTACAATGATAACAAAGGCAAACGTAAATATCATGATAACACAAAGGCAGATCTTAACAAGAAGGCAACTCCTACTTGTTGGAAATGTGGCAAGACTGGTCACATTAAAAGGGACTGCAAAGGTGTTAAAATTGGTGGTAAAGCCAATGGATCAGGCACTAATGGTTCAGGGAGTGGTGGTTCAGCCAACTCACTGAAAGGTCAGAATATGTTTAATAAGTCTTTTCAGATTTATTATGTTACATATGTATCTGAATCTTTTTATGTGTAGGATGATGATGTTGCGTGGTGGGTTGACTCTGGTGCAACAGTTCATGTGTGTAAAGATAGAAGCTGGTTCAAGACTTATGAGTCACTGAATGATGGTTCTATTCTTCACATGGGAAATGAGTCAACAGCCTTGGTGCATGGTCGTGGATGTGTAGATCTTAGGTTTAGTTCAGGAAAGATTGTAACTTTGTTTGATGTTATTCATGTTCCTGATATCAGGAAGAACTTGGTTTCAAGTAGTATTTTGAATAATCATGGTTATAAACAAGTTATTGAGTCTGATAAATTTGTGCTTTCTAAGCATGGTGTTTTTATTGGTTTTGGTTATTTATGTAATCAAATGTTCAGGCTTAATGTTACCACTGATAGTGTTATTTCAGCTTTTGTGACCACATATGACCAGAATGACTCTACCCTTTGGCATGCTAGACTTGGCCATGTTCACTATAAAAGAATGCAAGATATGTCTAGGGATGGTTTAATCCCTGCTTTTGACATGGACACTGAAAAGTGTAAAACTTGCATGTTGACCAAGATAACCAAGAAACCCTTTCAGGGTGTTAGTCGTGAGACTAAGATCTTGGAGCTTATTCACAGTGACCTGTGTGATTTGCATGCCACTCCTTCTTTGGGGAATAAGAAGTACTTTGTGACATTTATTGATGATGCTTCTAGATTTTGTTATGTCTATCTGTTACATACCAAGGATGAAGCATTAGATAAATTCAAAGTGTTTAAAACTGAAGTTGAATTACAACTTGGGTCTTTGATCAAAAGATTAAGGACTGATAGGGAAGGTGAGTACATGGACACTCAGTACTTTCAGTCTGTTGGAATAATCCATGAAACGACTGCCCCTTATACTCCTCAGCAAAATGGTATTTCTGAAAGGAAAAACAGGGTGCTGAAGGAGATGGTTAATTCCATGTTGTTCTATTCAGGACTGAGTCAAGGGTTCTGGGGTGAAGCTATGTTAACAGCTTGCTATTTGTTAAATAGGGTTCCCAACAAAAGGAACAAGGTTACCCCTTATGAACTCTGGACTAAAAGGAAACCCAACCTGAATTATCTCAAGGTTTGGGGTTGTAGGGCTGTTGTAAGACTCCCTGATCCAAAGCTAAAGACTTTGGGTGAAAGATGCATTGATTGCATCTTTGTTGGATATGCTGAGCATTCCAAGGCTTTTAGGTTCTATGTTATTGAACCTAATGAATATGTTTCAATTAACTCCATTATTGAATCAAGGGATGCAGACTTTGATGAGAATAGATTCTCATCAGTCCCTAGACCAAGTTAGAGGATTCCTAATGGAACTCATGACACTGGTGTATCAGAGGTCCCTGATGATGAACCATCTGTGGTGGTACAACAACCTGAACCTGTGCTCAGGAAGAGCAAAAGGGTTAGGACTCCAAAGTCATTTGGACCTGAGTTTTAACTATACTTAGTTGAAGGAACAAGGGATGAGGTTTCAGACCAATACTCCTATTGCTTCATTGTTGAGGATGATCCCAAGACATTTGAAGAAGCAATGAAGTCCCATGATATTGCTTTCTGGAAAGAAGCAATCAATGATGAGATGGATTCCATCATGAGCAACAACACTTGGGTGTTGGTTGATCTACCTCCTGGTTGCAAACCTCTGGGTTGCAAATGGATTTTCAAAAGGAAAATGAAGGTAGATGGAACTATTGAAAAGTTCAAGGCTAGACTAGTCATTCAGGGCTTTAAACAAAAGTCAGGAATAGACTATTTTGATACTTGTACCCCTGTGGCTCGTATCAGTACCATAAGACTACTGATTGCTATGGCATGTATTCACAATCTGGTTATTCATCAGATGGATATGAAAACAGCTTTCTTGAATGGTGAATTGGAAGAGGAGGTTTATATGAAGCAACCTCAGGGCTTCATCATGCCTGACAAAAAAAACAAGGTGTGTAAACTGATTAAGTCTCTTTATGGACTGAAGCAGGCACCTAAGCAATGGCATCAAAAGTTTGATGAAGTGGTTTTGTCTAGTGGTTATGTTCTTAACCAAGCTGACAAATGTGTATATAGCAAATTTGATGAATCTGGTAAAGGAGTCATCATTTGTCTATATGTTGATGACATGTTGATCTTTGGCACTGACCAAAATCAGGTTGACTTGACAAAGGAATTTTTGTCATCAAGGTTCTACATGAAGGACATGGGGGAGGCTGATGTTATCTTTGGTATAAGGATTAAACACGAAAGTAAAATAATTTCTATATCTCAGTCTCATTATATTGAGAAGGTGTTGAGGAAATTCAATTACTTTGATTGTACTCCAGTGAGTACTCCTATGGATACTTGTGAGAAGCTGATGCCTAATAATGGCAAAGCTGTATCTCAACTTGAGTATTCTAGGGTAATTGGCTGCCTGATGTATGCCATGACTTGTACAAGACCTGATATTGGTTTTGCAGTGGGAAAATTGAGCAGGTATACTAGTAATCCTAGTGCTCATCACTGGCAAGCAGTTCACAGGGTACTGAAGTATTTGAAGAGAACTATGGATTATAGTCTTTCATATACTGGTTATCCATCAGTGTTGGAAGGTTACACTGATGCAAGTTGGATCAGTAACACTGAAGACAATTCGTCTACCAGTGGCTGGGTTTTCCTACTAGGTGGAGGTGCAATTTCTTGGGCATCCAAGAAGCAAACTTGCATCACCAGTTCAACAATGGAATCTGAATTTGTGGCCTTAGCAGCTGCTGGTAAAGAAGCTGAATGGTTGAAAAACTTGCTTCTTGAGATTCCATTGTGGCCTAAACCTATAGCACCTATTTCTATCCGTTGTGATAGTGCAGCTACATTGGCTAAGGCTTATAGCCAAATGTACAATGGGAAGTCTAGACACTTAGGTGTCAGACATAGCATGATTCGTGAGCTTATCATGAATGGGGTGGTATCTATAGAGTTTGTTAGATCTTAAAAAAATTTAGCTGATCAATTGACGAAGGCATTAGCTAAAGACTTGGTTTTAAAGTCTGCTAAAGGGATGGGTTTAAGTCCAACTTAGTCACTGAATGCTAGGACACCCAACTCCCTCCTAAGGAAACTTGGGAGCTGAGTTCAATGTGGAAAGCTGAACATTAAGTGGACTGGAGCACATGTTTATTTACATCCCAAGGTTGTGCTCAGAACCTGCTGAAAGGAGGATGAAGTCTTTACTTCTTAATGGTTAATTTTCTTTGAAAAAGTGCTTGGCAGGAGCATGACTAAAGAGGAACCACCTATGTAAATGTTACAGTTTTGCCGCTTCAGGAAGCTTTGGACTTTTAGCTTTTACAACATTTATGAATTTGGATATGGACACATGGCTTGTATAGTGTCAGGAGCTGTTAAGTGTTTGAAAACTTGTGTGTATTTTATCTTCAGGTATTCAAATGGGTTGAAGGGTTCAATTCTTAGAACACCCTGATTCTCGAATATTTGAACGTGTAATTTACTAAGATGGAAATTCAATCATCAGGACATTTTCGTTTATGCACATGTTTTGTTTAATGTTTGGTTTTTATGCAAAGGAAGTGAACTAAATTTGGGGAGGATTGTTAGAAAATTTAGTGCACTTGTGGGATTAGTTCATACCTTGTAATGGGTTAGGAGGTACGGAGTGTACACCCATAAGGTCCATGACCCTGACTCTTATAGTGGTTTGTATTGGTAGTACTAGTAGAAAGTACTGCTTGTGGAAATTACTGCTTGTGGTTTCCACTGATAAGCAGTGTTTCCACTGATAAGCTGTGTTTCCACTGAAGTGCTATGAAAGTACTGCCAGAGGTATGAAAGTACAGCTAGTGTTAGAGTACTGCTAAATGGCAGTTACAACTGCTTAATGACCACGTTTAATTGGTCATGTAACCACTAACGACTATAATGGGGATAGTTATGAGGTGATTAATGGGCCGATTAATCCTCATAATTCCATTTGAACGGCTGAGAGTAATGTCCTATAAATAGGAAATCTGATTATGCATGAAATACACACAGAAAACGATAAACACTTATAAGCGCAAGGGTTATTGAATTGTGCCTAATTCTATAACAGCATTTGGTCTTATCCCAAGTAGATATTCGTGTAACCCAGGCATTAGGGTCGAATAGTTTACTTTGAAAAGTGATCACACGATTCCAACTGCTACTGGGCTCACAACTCCAACAGTTCGCAAATCAATCTCAGACTTTTGTTCGGAGAAGAATATATAAAATGCTATAACAAAACTTATTTCGAATATGTACGCTATATTGATATGCAAACTCCGAGTCATGCCGATCCTTGAAAAGCACAACTTTTGCTTCAATATTTTCTTGAGCTTTTTTTCATGCTCGAGCTTGCTTGATAAAAACTCGACCGGAATTAGGGGTGTTCATGGGTTGGGTAATATCCGAATAAACCGAAAACCGAAACCGAATCGAAATTGCCAAAACCGAACTGAACCGAAATAAAAGTTCGGTTTTCGGTTCGGTTATGGTTTTAGCAATCCAAACCGAAAACCGAAAATAAATAAATATATATATATTTTTATATATTTATATTAAAAAAATATATTAAAACTCTTTTATAATATATATATAATATTTTTAAGCTTGAAAATTATTATTTTTTTCAAAAAATATATATAAATAAATGAATAAATTATTAAATTTATGTAATTCGATTCGGTTATTGGGGGTTCGGTTTTCGGTTTTCGGTTCAGTTAAATTTGAATTCGGTTCGGTTCGGTTTTCGGTTATACCCAGTAAAAAAAATTAACCGAACAAACCGATAACCGAACCGATGAACACCCCTAACCGGAATAACTTACAATGAAGGTTAATTTAAATAGGTGATTATATGATTTCTGGTTAAAACGTGGCACGACGGAGCAATTTTACATTAGATTTACCTTTGCCCCCCATCAAACCAAAATGCATAAATCATATCATTCAGAAAAAGGTATTTACTATAACAATTTAATCGATTAATCATTTGAAGCTCAAAATTCGAACAGTTTGATCAATATAAGGATGAGCTTATAACTTTAACGTGATACATTTTGATAAACATAACCATAATACTGGGCTAGCTTTAGGCCCAACTACTTAAACAAAATTACAAATTGTCCATATTCCGTTACTCCGTTGCCTCCCGTGACCAAATTGATAAATCAAAAATGATTTTACATATGAAAAACCCAAGATAGCTTTTTGTTTCACAAGAAACTACACATCTTTGTAAAAATAACTATAAAGAACCAAAATGCCTTTGAATCCTGCGAAAATTAAGACTCGGTTTTATATTTTAGTGGATCTTTGTGTTTACCTCAAGAATCCACGATTTGACGACCCTTTGTGGACTCGCCAATAAACCTGTTAAATGATGGATGGGTCGGGCGAAATGGAAATTCGCAAAATTAAAGAACTCACGACTTAGCATGTGCTGGCATTATTGTGCATTAACGATTCTGGTACATTTTGTATACATTTAGTTAACCTCTTGTATAAAAGTCAATTTTTTTTTTTTTTTTTTTTTTTTTTTTTTTTTTTTGGGGTAATGTAAGGGCTTCTAAGAAGATACTAACTTGTGAGTCAAAAGTGGACAATATGACAACGTTAGCACAATAAGGTTCGTAGCATATGCTGCCATAATCTATATAAGTCACTAATTATAAAAACGAACTAAAAAAAAGTAAAAAAAGACAGGCTTATGGAGCCTCAAAAACAAAGTTGTAATTATATGGAAACAGATACACTTTTATTTGATAAAAACCATATTTAAAAAAAAAAAAAAAAAAAAAAAAAAAAAAAAAAGCAACAAAACTTCGAGGCACAAGGCTTGTGTTTAACACGACTCCCTTAAAACAGATTAATCGTCTGTTTTCGAGGGTACAACGGCTAAAGCAGATGTACTTCCGGACGTGACAAAGTTGCCTGAAATATCACGGAAGCAACAACGTGTTTCTGATCAAAGGTTTGCTGAAAATCGTCTATCTTGGAGTCACTTTTTTTGCTGTAAAAAAGGAATGAGCAAAGGGTTTAATTTATTGTGTAAACCGAGCCTGTTGACTAAGACAAAATCGTTTATATATAAAACTGATTTGCAAATTTGTTCCATATATACGATTTCTTGTTCACAAAGACTCATTTTGCTCCAATAATAAACTTATGCAAATCTGGAAAGTATTAAAAGGGAAACGAAATCTGCAACAAAAACTTGCATTCTTGTCCGCATGTAGTGACTTTTTTCAAATTATATGATTCATACCAAGATTTTTATATAAACACCTCCACACTTCCTCTCTTGAGCGATGTGAGATGCAACTCCAATTTTCAAATTTTGTGTTTCAAGTAACACTTTGAGACACGATATATATCATTCATATAAACTTAATTTTAAACATTCTTTAGCTCGTTATAAGAAGAAAACAAGCCCGTTAACAAATGCAGATATATATCTGTTGTAAAAATTGGCCCAGGCGGCTGATTAATTTCTGCATAATCGCTGATCGCTCACTAAGCGTCTTGATTTATCGTAATCGGCCTTTTTAATCGGCTTGGTCAAAAATCGCTTAAAAATCGTTCAACAAACCGATTAATCATACAAAATCGGTCTAATCGGGTTAATCGGACAAATCGCTTAAAAATGGTCAACAAAATCGCTTAAAAATCGGACAAAATCGCTTAAAAATCGGTAAACAAACCGATTAATCGGACATAATCGGTCAAAGATCACTTAGAAATTGTCAACAAACCGAGTATTATCTATGTCTTACTTTTAACTTTGAAAAATTATGTATTATGTTTATATTTGAACACTTGAAATATTTGAACTTTGATGCACTATGTTTATCTTATACATATAAGATATAACATACTATAATATCTAAAATTACAATTTTATGCATAAAAATTTCAACCCGATTAATCTCCGATTAATCCCCCTTTAACCGATTACTCACTAGGCCTTACCCGACCGTCTAACAATTTTACAACCTTGTAATATATACATATATTCAATAGTGTCTAAAGTTGTGCAAATAATCATTTTTGTAAAACATTTTTCAACAATAACATCACGTATGTAAGGTATGAGGGAGTGGTACCCTAGTACCCTAATACCCTGGGAGTGCCACATCACTTCTATCCAATAAAAACCTTCCAACTCAAAACTACCCCAATTCTACCCTAACACTACCCTAAGTGGAGGGAGTGGTACCCTAGTACCCGAATTCCATTTTTTTTAAATACATAAACCCCAAAACAAACAACACCATTGTTAACCTGCACCTGCTCATGCTTCTGCTAACATACGCATCTCCCATTTTTCAAAACCCAAAAACAAAAACAAAATCTTTACTAACTAGTAATGATGCTAACATACACCATGACCAAACACTAACATACACCATTTTTCAACACCTTTTTTGGCGTCTTCTTCATCAACAAGATACAGTCACCACTCACCATACTCGCTCGGCTTCTTCATCAACAAGTACCTGCAAAACCAAAAAAAAAAAGACAAAAGAAAAAAAAAATACAAACACAACACACATACTCGCTCGGCTTCCGAACTCGATTTTGCTACTTACTTCAACTACCCGACGTACAAGGGGCGGTGTACCCGCTCGGGTATATGGTACCTGCACCACTACCCGAGCTCCACTCCGTCATGCCTAAGGGCCTTATCTAATGTCGACATATTGCACATGCTATAATAATATGGCAAAAGTATTTTAAAGCATCTTGTGCTTTTTCTGTGTTATTATATTCTCATAAGAGCACTCCCATCGTTGATGCAATAACGCCCGTTAAGGGCTTCGGTAACGTCGTTGGAGGCGTTATCCGTTGGAAGTGTGATTGTTTAACGCTGTTGGTCCCTTTGCGTTGCCCGTGTAACGCGCGTTAGGCGCTGAAAATGTTTCATTTCCAGTCCCTGTAACAGAGAAGACGAAGAAGAAGAAGGCGAAGAAGGAAGACGAAGAAGACGAAGAAGCTGAGTTTGGTTTGTATTTTTTTTTTTTTGCGTTTCTGGGTTTGTGTTTCTGCGAAGAAGGAAGACGAAGAAGACGTTTCTGGGTTTGCGTTTCTGGGTTTGGGTTTGTGTTTGCGTTTCTGGGTTTGTGTTTCTGGGTTTGTGTGTTGGGTTTTTTTTTTGCGTTTCTTCGAAGAAGGAAGACGAAGAAGACGAAGTGTAGGGTATATGAAATTATTATTTTGTTTGTGTGCGTAAATGAAGTGTTTATTTTAGTGTAGGGGTTGAAATTAAAAATATGAAAATTAATTGGTGTTATGGTGTTATTGGGATGTTATGGTTGTGAGTGTTTTTTGGGGATGTTAATGTTAAATGTTAAAGCTGATGTGGCGCTGACGTGTACGGTGTTATTGGTGTTATGGTGTTATGGATGGAAGTGCTCTAATTCTACCATTTGTGATCATTTAATGTATGTGGGGCAAATTCTTTATCGGTATTCAAGTTGAACTTGTCTTCAGAAAATGTGGATGAAAACGAAGCGAATCACCAAAAGTTTATGAGATCTTTTAAACTTTTTGAAGACAAAAGGGAACTGAAATACAGTGAATATGGAGATTAGTTCAGATAATTATAGCACAACTAATGAAGAAGCATAAGAGACATCTGAGCTAATTAACAAAATGTAATTTTTCAGAGAAGAGAATGTCAAAACTAAAGATGATAGTTGTTCTTGTAGTCTTAAAAAACATGAAGCCTATAAATGTGAGATTTGTTATATTAGGATTATATGTATAATTTAATTAACTCAATAGATAATACATATAGACAATCAAATTTGTGCAATTTTATTTAAAAAAGCAAAAAACAAGATTATAAATAGTGCAAGACGTGGCGTGGTGGCATGATTAAGTCTCACGCTTTAGCGGCCTAGGCGAAACTTTTGTTTTTTTAAGGCGTGACATAGGGCGACACAAAATATGAAAAATATTTATACATTTATATCATATTTCATATATATCGAATTTATAAAAAGTTTTGTACATAATGAATAAGGTTAAGAAACTAGCCTTACATGTAATATTTTTTATTTTAATTTTTTTTATGAAATAAAAAAAATCATCACACCTCACGCTTTAACGCGCCTATTTCCCGCCTCATCTCAGCCATGCATAGAATCAACGTCTTGGTTTATTTCGTAAAATGAGAGTCATGGCTCACGCTTTAACAATACTTTAACGCCACTAGGGATGGCAAAAAAACCCGAAACCCGAACTTATTGGAGCGGGGCGGGGCATGCTTATCGGGTTTCGGGGCGGGTTTTGGGGCCTTAACGGGGATTCTTATCGGGTTTGGGGCGGGGACGGGGCACACCATCCCCGCCCCGCCCCGCCCCGAAACATATACATATACATATACATGTACCTATATACATAAAATATTGTGTTAGTATTTATGTACTAAATATAATTCTCTAATTTTTTAGTTTTTATCTTTATGATATTTCAAATTGTGATCATAGAAGCTTGTTTTATGTCATACTATTCTATAAAGTTATGATTTATTCTAATGATTAATATATTACTAATGGTTTCTCGATTATTCAAGCTATTCCATAAAATCATATTGTTAATAGTGCAGAAATAAGAATAAATAGGGAGCGACACGAGTATGATGGAGTATCGCGCTCAAAAAAGAAAATCCGATAAGGCCCCAATGGGGAATGGGGCGGGTTTGGGGGAGTATCTCGCCCCAATGAGGCGCCCCGATAAGATCCCCAATGAGGATTGGGGCGGGTTTGAGGATGGTTGTTGTTATCGGGTTTGAGGATGGGGATGGCCGCCCCGCCCCAAGCCCGCCCCAAGCCCGCCCCATTGCCATTCCTAAACGCCACCATGACATGTCTTTTAATACCATGACAAAGAGTAAAGAAACCGACCAAAATAGTAAAGAACGTTTACAACCTTGCAAAAATATGAAAAAATAGGCCGGTTGTCAAATGATCAATTTCGCATGACTTTTTGTACTACTAAAAATGTCAACGAGTCGGTTGGAGACTAGCCTTGACCACGTGCCTTTTTATAAACTTTTCTTTTTATATCGGTATATAAAAAAAGGAAATGATAAGGAAGTTTAATTGAGAAGCTTAAAAAAAGGCTCAAACTAATGTGTCATCTTCTGGTTGGTGACATCAGAAAGACCTACTTCTAATGTCACAAATTAGATAATGACATCTCAGTTTAAGTCTACAATTAGGTTCATATATCATTGCTCATAAAAAAATATAGATTAATCATGTCCTAGACCGGTTTTTATGATCACCATAATTACCACATCCGCATTAGCGTCAGATTATTATTCAACACATCATCAAACTCATTACTTTTATCTTTTATGGTCGCAACCTAATCCACCAACTAACTAAAAATATTTTCATTTTATACAAACATATCTCACAATATACCTGTTGAAGCAAATTCCTGCTATCCGGTTAGGCTGGAGGGCCCTACTTTAATCAACGATGCCGGAGGGAATAAGTCTTCCTTCCTGCACAATAAGCAACACGCGTTAGCCTCGCCCTGGACGATGTCCAGGACCAAGCTCCGGCGTGAAAGTAAGCTGGAGGGTAAAGTTGGTAATAAATGCAGTGGTTAATGTAAGTGTGTGTATTTATGTCTGTCGAATCATTAAATGTGTTGGGGTATTTATACTACCCCAACTATGTACCTTCGTTACTGTAGATATACTGTTCGTGCAGACCTATATTACCTGTTTGCAAGCCTATAGCCACCCTAGTTGATAGGCCACGTGGTGAGAATCCCTTAAAAAACTAGATGCTGTTATTTGTCGTCCGGACGGTTTAGACAATGCCGTCCGGCCAGCGATGTTGCCGGACTGCATGTCTTCCGGACATATACGCCAACATGTCCCCCCAGTATTGGATTACCGGGTGAAAACCGGTGGTGCAATACTTGAGAGTATGTAATGTTCCTAAATATGCTTTTTGAAATGCCTCGCGGTGGGCTTTAATAACATTTGTGGTTTTTGGGCTGTTCTGATGGGCCTGCCAGTCTAATGGGCTTTCATCTGTGTGTTCTCGCCTTCCGAGATTGACGTGGACGGGCAAGATTGAGCCACGTCACCTTTTACTGACTGATGGGACGCTTGACAGCCTGCTAGGGTTTCTTCCCTTGCCTATATAAATGCTTTTTACCACAGTTATTTTCTCACACATCTCTCTGACTTTTTACATTGCTCTCGCTCTCCGGAATATCTTCTTCTTCTTCGAATTTATAAGGTTCGTCTCGTTCTTCCCTGTAATTATTTGTATATCCCTTCCGGCATCCTTTTAGTAATGGCCGAACAAGTGACCGAAGAACAGAGTAACCCTATCTCGACCGAGGCTATCCAACTTTCGGTAGTTCCGAAGTTCGATATGCATATTTATACATCTAAGCTGACACAATCTGAGCTAGACAATATAATCGTAGAATATGGTATTCCCCGTGACCTTCGTCCCCGTCTTCCTCCGGATAATATGACAATGGACCAACTCCCGGCGGATACAATTGGCATATATCCTCAACAGTTGGATACCGGAGGTGTTAGGATTCCCTTCTCGACCTTTCTGCTAAACGTGATTAGACATTTTAGAGTTCATTTTTCCCAGTTGGTTCCGTTGGGTTTGAACCGAGTCCTTTTTGAAATTAGGTGTTATAGTTTGGGCATTCGTCCCAGGGTCTCCCTGTTCCGGGCATTTTACCGTTTGTGCAAGCAGGGGCAATGGTTTTCTTTCGAGAGTAGAACGGGTAAAAAGGCTTATAAATGTTTTAAGGAAGTGCTTACCGGCCTTAAGCACTGGAAGGAGAAATTTTTCTTGATTGACCGTAGGGCGATCCCACATGCCATGGCCTGGAGGCACAAAGACTCCAAGATAACGGATCCTTACCCGGACGGTTTTTCCGAGCCGGATGCCGAGAAGCTGAGCGGTGCTCTCATTTTCCTAAGGAAACCCACCATAAGTCTGTTATGGATGTGCCATCTATCTTCGGTCTTCAAGAATCCGGGGTTCGAGCCTCTTCTAAAGGATGCCGAGGGTCATGGTAATTATTTGTCTTGTGCCCTAGGTTTTGCCGTGTTTATTATCTTGTGTTTTGCTTTTAATGATCTTTTTTCTCGCAGTTGTCAATATGTCTGAGTATCTTGAGCTCCCCGAATGGGATGATACAGTGGTGAGTAAAGGGCCCGCCGTTGACCCAACCCGGGAGGTACCAAAAAGAACAACGGATCCCCTTCCGGTAGGTGCACCCATTCCCCCTAAGGACCTCCTAGCCATTAGAGCAGAGGAAGCTGATCCGGATGTGGTGGCGGCTAGGGAGAAAAAAGAGAGGGAAGCCAGGGAGAGAAAAGAAAGGGAGGCGGGCAAGAGGAAGGGTGGTGAGGGCACATCCAAAGCCCAAAATAAGAAAAAGAAGAAAAGAAAAACGGGTTTTGTTGAGCAGTTTTCTTCAGGCTCTCCGGTGGTGTTGGATCGATATACTTTAATCAAACTAACTTAACTAGCTTGTTAAGGTTTAATAACCTCGGATAAATCCTAAGTTATTAACAAAGAAACACTGAGCAATCTTTATCAGGTACGCGGAATTTACTTAACAAAGCTAAGAAGAATAACTTTTATTATAAACTCTAAATCAGCTTATTATGCAGATACTCTAATACAACTCTAAGATAATCGAACTTTTCTCTAAAACACTAATTCGTAAACTCTAAAACTCTTTTTCTGAAATCATACCTCTAATGCCAATCTAGGAGTCCTTTTATAGGCTCAAGGATATCCTAGTCGGTTTACAATTTGTAACCTTGTAGGACAAGTAATCTAAACATAGAATACAATTCTTTCCATAAACGAATATAACAGTTCTTTTGTTCTTGCAGTACTTTGACTTCATATTGCAGTACTTTGACTTTGTCTTTAGCAGTACTTTGACTCTTTGACTTCTTCCAGTACTTTGCAGCTTACAGTACTTTCATGTCTTCAGTACTTTCATATCCCAACAATCCTCCCCTAACTTGAATTCTACTTGCTTGACTTCAAGTTCCTTTGTGAATATATCTTTAACAGCTTCATCTTTAAAAACGGATTGTTTCTTAGTCTTTAGATTGTATCTCTTTAATATCTGTGCTTGTCAAAGTATCTCTTAGAATTGTTCTTTTCACAGCAGCATCCAGCAACCTCCATCTTTTCAGCAACACAGCAACATATGGCAAATTGTACATTAATTCAGTTTAAGTTGCATACTATTCTCATCACTTCCAAGTGAATCATTGAAAATTTAATGGATTTAGATCTCTTTACCAAAGCCATTATCTCTGGAGTAGCCAAATGTTTTGGTGTGTAAGACCATGGTACATTGATAACCATATGATTTTTAGCAAACCACCAGCTATCAACAGATTTGTTTTGTCTTTACCAAAAGCTGTACCCTTCTGGACTAGTTAGTTCTTCTATCTAATGGTGAACTAATTACCAATAATGGTTTTTCCACAGCCTTTACCACAAGCCATTTTCTTGTGGGCTAGCCAACTCTTCACATTACTGATATGGTGAGTTGATTACCATCCAACTTATTAGCAAGTTGTCAACTAAAAACGGATTTGATATATCTTTACCAGAGCCGTTTGCTCATGGATTAGTCAATCCTTTTGTAACCATGGTGGATTGATAACCTATTGATGTTATCATCACAAAAACCATTTATTCAACCTTTATAAAATATTTTCTTAGCAAAAGATTTCTTCTAAAATTCATTTAACTGGTTTATTTCTGCAAACAGTACTTTGATGAAAGTACTGTCTGATCAGCAGTACTTTGAATAAAAGTACTGATATATCAAAAAGTATTTATTCAAATAAAATTCATACCAGTTATTAATCATCTTCAGCAATGGTAGTCCAGTTTATAAACAAGTTGATAGCCATGCAAACAGTTTCATTATCCTCTTCTACTTCCAATCCATGCTCTAACATTCTTCTCATGAGCTCAACTGTAAGAGGGTATCTTCTTTCTGCAAACATGTGTATCATTGTTCCATTTTCCAGCTCTAAAACATGAACTCCAGACTCTTCAAAGAATCTCCAGCAAACAATTTCCCAGCTTTCTTGATTCTTCCAGATATCATCAGTGCTCTCTTCTTCAGTTTCCCACATAGTTATGAGATCACCATGTAAAACCAAACCAATCCCTTCTAATGGATTATCTTCAAAGTAAGCCTTCACAACATGATATAAGTAGAATAGGTCTACTCTATCTATAATGTGCAGTATATCCCATAGCCTTTTGAAAACTTTGAAACTTTTATCTTCTTTATGAAAAATCATGTAATCTCCATCCTTGGATTTCACAACTTCAAAAACACTAATCTTTGATCTGTTCATCTTCATGTCATCATCTTCCTTTGTATAATCAAAATCTACCACTCTGAGATAATTCCTTAATTCATCACTAGTCTCAGATCTTAATTCAAGTTTTTCTTTCTTTGAGAACTGAACATCTGTAACTTCAGTTTTCCTTTTTCTTTTCAAACTTTTCTTTCTTTCAGCTTCAGTCCAGGTAGCTTCTTCTCTATAATCTTTAATGCCTGCAACATCTTTCTTATAAGCTTCTCTCTCAGCATCATATAGTCTTTTCATATCAACATAATTTAGCTTCTGCAGTCCTTTATATCCTCTGCCTTTTAAATATGCCATCATTGCATTCCTTTCTTTAGCTAAATTAGGTCTTCTTGACATATATCTAACAGGAGTAGGTGACTGTAATGGTTCAGCAGTTTCAGCATCTAATTCATCTTGCACCTTTTGAGCTGCTTCTCTATTCTGAGCTTCTTGAGCTTCCTGTTCTTCTCTATCTTTAGCATTTAACTCTTCTTGAACTTTTCTAGCTGCAGCTTCATTCCTAGCAACTTCAATTGCTCTAAGTTCTGCCAAAGTTAGTTTCTTTTTCTTGGTTTCAACCAGAACACCTTTCCCTTTATCTTTTGGATCAATTGCAGGTTGAGAAGTTCTTTGTTGTTCTTCTTCTTGTATATCTCTAATAGTAACACCTCCTCTTGGTTGTGACAAATCTAAAATTGTAGCAATTAATTCATCATCACTTGCAGAATGAATAGGTTTAAATGTAGCTTCCTCCTCTTCTTGTATAACAGTTGTAGAAGGACCAGCTTCTTCTTCAAAATTCAATACCCTTGGTGTTATTACCTCTTGTCTGAAAGTTTCATGAAAAGCAGTACTTTGATGTTCAGTACCTTGATCATCAATAACCAGTTCTTCAGTACTTTGAGGTTCATTCTCCTTGTCATCTTCTTTCTCCTTATCATCTGCTTTCTCCTTATCATCTTCTTTCAATTTCTGTTCTTTCAATTTCCTCCCCAAATGGAAAGAAGATATTTTATGAACCTTCTTACGTTTTAATTCCTTGCGAAGTTGCTTACGGCGTTTGTTTTCCTCTTTAACCCATAAGTTGTAACCTTGAATATATGGTTTAATAAAATTCCTTAACCACATATACTTACGCTTCAACTTCCTAAGCGCTTTAGCTTGCTCTCCAAAAGATTTCTTCAATCTTGTCAATTCTCTAGTTAAAGCATAATTGTTGAGAACTTGACCTTCAGATTCCATAGAAACTTCATCTCCTTGAGATTGTGAGTGAACATCGTGTTGAGAGTCATGTAGAGATGTTTGAGGTGTAACAGGAACATGTTCTGGAGCATTAGTACTTTGTTTTGAAGCAGTACCTTGTGAAGCAGTACCTTGTGTGTCAGCACTTGGTGATGCAGATCTGTGAGAAACAGCACTCTGAGAAGCAATGCTCTGTGAAGCAGTACCTTGTATAGAATCAGGACCTTCACTCTCCTCATCCTCTCCAGCTTCATCACGTACAGCTTGAACAACTTCCATCATTGTAGGAGTCAAAGGAGTGTCTCCACCTCTGAACAAATCACTTCGCCTAGCCATAAATGTAAAGATTTTGGCTTGTTGCACAATGACAGGTAACAAAGCAGCAGGTTTTGGAACATCAGCCAATTGCTTGTTTAAGAAAACCTGTACAAACCTTGGGTACATCAACCATTTTGACCCAGATGATATATGCGAAAGCATCCCATCCAAAATAAGCCTTGAAAAATTAAACACTCTGTTCGTAGCTAAACCAACCACTGCAGATGCTATATTTGACCCAAACTGCTCCCAAGAAGTACTTTTAGAACTTATGCAATGGAGCAATACATGAATCAAAAACTTCCATTGAGGACAGAATAAGGCTTTCTTGAATGTTTGTTCTGTCAAAGACCCTTCATAACCAAGATCTCTAAAAATATCCCAAATCAGTTGCTTGTCAAATCGAATAGCCCCATCTTCATCATCAAATAATAAATCTGCTCGAATAGAGGCCTCTGTAATCTTGATAGTCCGTCCAACAACTGTTGATCTAATATAATATTCATCCTCCTCCATATTATCTCTAGCATTCGCCCAAAATTCTTGAATCCAAGGTTCAATAATATCTGGCTCAACTAAAAGAGCATAACTAATAGGCGACCCAGTAAGATAATCAATGATGTCATAAAAAGCCATATTCGCCTCAGTCTTGTCCAAATTAGCCACCATATTGTGCTTTGAAACAGTTAATCGATTCGCCATTGTTGAATAAGTGAGCACAATAAAGATTTTATCGAACAATAAACAGAAGGTGATTGGGAGATAAGTATGGAAAAGATGTAAAGTAATAATATGAGAGGGAAAATCGGAAAGTAGTTATTTATAGGTGGGATTTGAAAAATCACAGCCTATAATAACAAAGTTACCGTTACTATCAATTACCCATCAATATTACCGTTGGAACAATACTTTAATACGACAAACAGTACTTTCCACATAAGCAGTACTTTCCCAAGCAGTACTTTCAGGAAAAACAGTACTTTGCCAAATTCCTTCATAGAAACTAAGTATTAACGAGTATCCTCCCCTCAAGCAATACACAGGACTATACTAACACCTTATAGTCCTCCCCTCAAACATAGCTTAGTAGTTAATCATTCCAATGCGCACGACCAAGTGATTAAATCGTGACACATCAAAACCTTTTGTGAGTAAATCAGCTACATTGTCATCCGTGTGAACTTTAACCACATTAATGAGCCTATGCTCATAGCAATCTCTAATAAAGTGACGCCTAATCTGAATATGCTTGGTCTTGGAATGATACACAGGATTCTTCACAATACAAATAGTACTCTCATTATCAATATTGATAGGAGTATTCTTAAAATTGAACCCATAGTCCAAGAGTTGATTCTGCATCCACAAAACTTGTCCACAACAGCTTGCAGCAGCTACATATTCAGCTTCAGTAGATGATGTTGCTGCAATTGTCTGCTTCTTGCATTGCCAGGAGACTAACCTTCTTCCAAGATATTGGCATACACCAGTTGTGGATCTTCTATCATAATTATCACCTGCATAGTCACTATCTGAAAAAGCTTCCAAGTGAAAAGGTGACTCTTTAGGATACCACAACCCCAACTTAGGTTGTTGTTTCAAATAACATAAAATTCTTTTTACTGCATTCATGTGAGAGATCTTTGGTGAGACTTGATATCTTGCACATAGACAAACTGCAAACATGATATCAGGCCTTGATGCAGTAAGATACATAAGAGAGCTAATCATTGACATGTATAACTTGACTTCAACAGGCTGTCCATCTTCATCTTTTCCCAATGAATTGATAGATTTAATAGGTGTAGTAACAACCTTCATATCATCAAAATTAAACTTCTTAAGTATGTCTGTAACATACTTGTCTTGACTGATAAAAATTCCTTCCTTTGACTGCTTAACCTGAAGTCCTAAAAAGAAAGTTAACTCTCCCATTGAACTCATTTGAAATTCCTTCTGCATCAGCTGCTCAAACTCCTTAACCATGGACTGTTTGGTAGCCCTAAAGATGATATCATCAACATACACTTGAACTAACATGATATCCTTCTTGTCTCTCTTGATAAACAAAGTCTTATCTATGGCTCCCCTCCTGTATCCATGTTGTAATAAGAATGTAGAGAGCCTCTCATACCAAGCTCTAGGTGCCTGATGAAGACCATAAAGAGCCTTAACCACCTTATAGACTTTGTTTGGATGTTTAGGATCTTCAAAACCTGGAGGTTGTTTCACATACACCTCTTCTGTAATAGTGCCATAAAGAAAGGCACTCTTGACATCCATCTGATAGACCTGAAAACCCATATAAGAAGCAAAAGCAAGAAAGATTCTAATTGCTTCAATCCTTGCCACAGGAGCAAATACCTCATCATAATCTACCCCTTCCTCCTGTCTATAACCCTGAGCAACTAATCTTGCCTTGTTTTTGATAACATTGCCTCTTTCATCTCTTTTGACTCTAAAAACCCATCTGGTTCCAATAACTCTCTTCCCATCTGGAAGATCACATAAAACCCAAACTTCTTGAAGTTTAAATTGAAGAAGTTCTTCCTGCATAGCTTCAACCCAGCTTTCTTTAGTCAAATCTTGAGCAATATTCTTGGGTTCCTCTTGAGAGATGAAACAGGTAAATAAGCAGGTTTGATGGTCCTTATGATTCAGCCTGTTTTGTTTATACACAAAGCTAAGTAAAGCATTGTGAGGTTTAGTGAGACCCTTAGCTTTGTGTCTTGTAATAACTCCAGAAGTAGAAGGACCAATGATTTGATCAGCTGGATGACTCTTATGAATTCGTAAGATTGGTGACTGTGGAACTTCATATGTATCATCTAAGTTAGTATAATCAGCACCTTCATTGGAATCTGTGAAAATACCTTCATCTTCAAGCTCATCATCAGTTTCTTCTAACCCAGGCATGGTAGAATCATCTAAATCATCTAAAGTACTGTCAACAGGTGCAGCAGTACTTTGGTCAAAAGTACTGTCCAAAGTACTGTGAGAGTATTCTGCAGTCTTGGTCCTCTTTGCCTCTTCATAAGCTCTCCTTTGGTCATCAGTGTAAGAATGTGCTAATACATCTTGAAGAAGCATCTGATTAAGTTCCTCTTGTATAGATTGATCCTCAGCAGATAATGAGGATTGTGGTGCAACAGTACTTTGTTCAGTACTTTGCTTAGGAACAGCAGTACTTTGATTTGGACTTACAGGATCTTTATCAGGAACAACATCAGGTCTAATATGAACTCCATGAACAACATATTGTATATCTTCTCCATTGTGCATAGGTTGATTTTCTTCTCTAACAGGAACATAATTCATTGAAGGAGATAAAATCTCAAGATCAAACATCCAATCAGGACCTTTACCTTTCTCATTGTCTTGATCTTCTAAAAACTCAACATGAAGACAGTCTTGAATCTTCTTAGTAACTCTGTTGTATACGCGAAAGCCTTTACTGTTAGTACAATAGCCCAATAAGTAACCTTCTTCAGACTTGCCATCAAACTTTCCCAGATTATCAATGGTGTTTAAAATAGTAAGAGGACATCCAAAAGGCTTCATAAAATGAATGTTGGGTTTATTGCCCATCAGCAATTCATAGGGTGTCTTCATCTGTGGTTTGGTGACAGAGACCCTGTTAAGTACATAGCATGCAGTACTTACAGCTTCTGCCCAAAATTGAATAGGTAGATGAGAATCTGCTAACATTGTCCTTGCTGCTTCAATCAAAGTCCTATTCTTTCTCTCTGCAACACCATTTTGCTGTGGTGTTCGTGCAATACTAAACTCCCTCTTTATGCCTTTATTCGCACAAAAATCATCCATAGGCTTGTTCTTGAATTCAGTTCCATTGTCACATCTAATACCTCTAACCTTGAGTCTTAATTGGTTTTCAAGTGCTATTATTAGAGTCTGAATAGCATCAAAGGTATCATCTTTAAAGCCCAAAAAGAAAACCCAACTGAATCTACTACAATCATCAGTAACAACCAAACAGTACTTCTTCTTATTTAAACTTGCCACAGAGACAGGTCCAAATAAATCCATATGTAACAGCTCCAATGGTTCTCTAATAGTTCTTTCCTCAAGCTTTTTACAGGAAGCTTTATGTTGTTTACCCTTCTTGCATGCCAAACATGATTGATCATTCTTGTAAGTCTTTGAAGGTAAACCTCTAACTAGATTGCCTTTGACCAGTTTGTTGATGTTTTTGAAATTAACATGGCCCAATCTTCTATGCCATTGATGTGCCTCTTCAGATGTTGCTTTAGCCACCAAACATGTGGCTCTTCCATAGGAATGTAGACTCTTCATGTCTAAACTATACACATCATTTGTCCTTGGTACTCTAAGTACTACCAAGTCATCATCAATAGGTTTAAAGTCAGAGGAAAGGATGAGACATTCTGTGTCAGTGAATAACACAGGATGCTTTTTATCACAAATTTAAGAGACTGAGAGCAAGTTGAACTTAAGCTCCTTCACATATCTAACATTCTCAAAGTCAATAAGCCCTGCTTTGATAGTTCCTTAGCCAGTAATCTTTCCTCCATTGGGATCATTCCCAAATGCAACTCTTCCTCCACTAATATTTCTAAAATCAGACACGATCTCTTTGTCTCCTGTCATACTTCCAGAGCAACCACTATCCACAATAAGATGATCTTTAAGCTCCTCTTCTGGGTTGCCCTGCACACAAAGAAAAGAGTTGGAAACTTTTAGGAACCCAAGCCATTACTGACTTGTGTTCCCCTTGTGGAGTTACAAACTCAAATTCTTTGAGTATGTAATTCCCACTATCTTTCAAATGATGATCCAAAATTATTTTATGATTTTTAGCATGTGGATTTTCAAAACTTTCTGGTTTTTCAACATAAATCTCTTTCACCAGATTATTAGCATTTTCTTGTATCACAAAAACATTTGATTCACTTTTTGTTGAACGTACTGTTTGTCCCTTAGCAGTACTTTCCCTTTTAACCCATTCAGTTTTAACAGGTGGTTCCTGTGATCTAGATCCCCTATGTGAATTGTGATACCTTCCAGGTTGATAGTGAGATCTCCTAGGATTCCTATTCCAAGTAGTGTGATCAGTACCTTGTTTCTGAGCAGTACTTTGGAAAGTACTGTGAGATACTGAAGGTCTTCTCTGATGTGGGTATCTATGATCTGGTGAGAAGTTTCTGTGATTAACCCTATTTGAATTATTCCAAACTGGTTTATGCTCTCTAGGTTTCTGGTTGGTTGACTTATTCCTTGGAAACTTGCTTAGATATTCTGAGTGTTTGTCACAATCTTTGATTAAATGATGAGGACTGTAACACACAAAACACAGTTTTTGACCCATATGTCCAAAGTGATTTCTTCTATGTCTATGCCCAAAATTATTTTGCCTTCTTGGTGAATGATAAAATCTGTTTTGACCAAAGTTATCCCCAAAAGGTTTAGCAGTACTGTTTTGAAAAAGTTTTGCAGAAGGTACTGTTTGTTGAGCAGTACTTTGTTTTAAAGGTACTGCTTGATTTTGAACATTATTTTCAACAGCTTCTTTGGGTTTTTCAGACCTAGATTGAGCTAAAAGCTTCTTCCTAAACTCTAGACTGTCTACTCCAAAACGAGAAACATCAGGCCTAGAGGGTTGATGAATGCCAGTGGGATGAGGAACAACATGATATCCATTGTCTTTCTTATATTCAGGAGGTGGTTCACTTATTGAGCCCTCATTACTAGATGTATCTACATAGTTAATGAGCTCATCATCACTAGTGGTTATGTCCTCAAAAACACCATCATCCTGATCACTAGGTTGGTTTTCATCTATGTTACTAAAGTCCATTCCAAATCCTAAGCCTGTTCTAATGTAAGCCCTTCTCTGTTTTTCAACATAAGCAACATGGGATAAGCCAGACTCTCCCCAAGCAGCAAACTTAGCTAACAAATCATCTCTTTCCTTAGTTAATTTCTCTATTTCAGCAATTTTACAGTTTAGTTTCCATTCACTAAGTTTTAATTGATAATCCTGTTGTTCATATTTTTCAGCCTAAGCCATTTCATTATTTTCATGAGTTAATATTTTGGCTTCCATAGACTCTAAAGTGATTTGATATCCTGCTACCTCAGACCTAGCCCTAATACAATTATCTCTTTCAATCACATAATTGTTAAGCAATTTTAGATAGAACTTATAACAGTTTGAGCATACCTCAGAGATAGGAGACTGAGTTGGTGAAGTAGCCACCATAGCAAGAAGAACAGGATCATCTTCACTTTCTTTGCTCCAATCAAATCCTCTAAAGCCATCATCAAATTCCAAAGCAGCATGTTCAGATTCTTCATCAAAAGCAGTGCTCCAGTCCAATGCTTCCACTGTGTCTTCAACTGTATCTTCCACTGCTACCATACAGTAAGTCACCGGTTCATCATCAAATTCTTCACTCCAGTCAACTTCTGATAACTTCTCTTGAGCAACCAAAGCCTTTGTTTCAGTTATTGGTATTTCTTTGAGCTCAAGTTTTGGCTTCTCAAATGTTCTGTTTGCTTGATACTTAGCAAACCTGCACTCCCTTGCAAAGTGACCAGTCTTTTGACAATTGAAACATTCAATTTGAGATTTGTCAAAAGTTATTCCTTGTTTTGGTTTGAAATCAATACTTTTGCCTGTCTTCTTCATGTACTTTTTGATCCTTGCAGTGATCATAGCAACTTGCCACCTGATATCAATTTCTTCAAGTGCATCTTCTTCAATTTGTGCTAGATCCTCTTCATAAGTAACAGGTAAGCTTGCTTGTTGTGCAAAGAAGGAGCACACTACTTCATCTGAGTGCAAAGTGGTAGATGGTGGGGCCTGCTGAGCATATGAAGGGGGATTGTAAACAGCAGTACTTTGAGAAACAGTACTTTGAGGAGAAGCAGTACTTTTGGAAGTACTGCTCTTCTTTTCAGATGATAGAAAAGCAATACTATGAGATTTGGAATTGGGTTGACCACTCATCTCATGTTCATACACCTTCAGTTGATGATAGAGATCATCAAAGTCCATGACATCCAATCCTTGTTGTCCTCTGATCATAGTAGCAATCACATGCCATGTAGACGGCAAACTCCTTAGAAACTTCAAATTTGCATCCTCAACTGATACTTCTGCCTTGTATAACTCCAACATGTTGAGGAGATTTTGAAACCTATCATATGCAGCATCAAGACTCTCTCTTTCTCCTACTGTGAAAGTTTCAAACTGTTGCTTCAGCAAATTTCTGTGCATCTTTTTAGAGGCTTCATTCCCTCCAAATCTGGTCTTGAGAGCAGCCCAGAGCTGCTTAGCATCTTTAGCATCATGAAATTTGAGAAGATGACCATCTGGAATGGCAGATAAGAGAATGTTTAGTGCCTTCTCTTGATTCCTTAGGGTTGCTGCTGGTAAGACTGCCTTTGGTGCTATAGGTTGTCCAGGAACATTAATGGGATCTTGAACTACTTCATTCCCATTCACAATTACATTCCATAAAGCATGGTCTGTAATGGCAATATATTGCCTCATCTTCATGCACCAGAGATCATATTCTCCCTTCTTGATTATCGGAATTCTGAGTGAGGTGATTGAGGGTGGTGGAACAGCTTCAGTCGACATCTTGAATATTGTTGAAGTAGGGTTTCTTCCTAGTCAGAGTTTCCACACAAGCTCTGATACCACTTGTTGGATCGATATACTTTAATCAAACTAACTTAACTAGCTTGTTAAGGTTTAATAACCTCGGATAAATCCTAAGTTATTAACAAAGAAACACTGAGCAATCTTTATCAAGTACGCGGAATTTACTTAACAAAGCTAAGAAGAATAACTTTTATTATAAACTCTAAATCTGCTTATTATGCAGATACTCTAATACAACTCTAAGATAATCGAACTTTTCTCTAAAACACTAATTCGTAAACTCTAAAACTCTTTTTCTGAAATCATACCTCTAATGCCAATCTAGGAGTCCTTTTATAGGCTCAAGGATATCCTAGTCGGTTTACAATTTGTAACCTTGTACGACAAGTAATCTAAACATAGAATACAATTCTTTCCATAAATGAATATAACAGTTCTTTTGTTCTTGCAGTACTTTGACTTCATATTGCAGTACTTTGACTTTGTCTTTAGCAGTACTTTAACTCTTTGACTTCTTCCAGTACTTTGCAGCTTACAGTACTTTCATGTCTTCAGTACTTTCATATCCCAACAGGTGGTAAATGCGGATCCTATCAACCAAGCTGATCCAAATGAACCAGGGGTGAATCTAAACCTCACCGCTGAGCAGGGAACGCCTACTGTTGCTGCCGCGGGTGGGGGTGTAGATGTGGCTCGGGAAGGGATGGGCGAAAACGAGGGCGGGGGCGGTGATCAATTACAACAGACGCCACTGTCTCAAGGAGGAGGCCCTATTCCTCCGGTGAAATCCCCTATTCGCAACTCCGAAGGTGAGCATTTGAAGCACACGCAGACCTCTTTCATTTTATCACCCCTCATTGCTAACTTTATTTATTTATTTATTTTTGTCCCCTAGGCCAATCTGCCCCTCGTAGCCGCGGTCCCGACCACATTGAGAGGGTCAATTTGTTGGATTCAGGTATGCTTTGATCTTACTTTCGTCCATGTCCTACTTACTAAAGTTTTTTCCTGACTATCTCCTTTTGCTTTTCGCTGCAGATGAGGCTACCAATGTTTTCCTCCCCCAGTGGGGTCTCCGCGATGACGTCCGGATAAATACGTATCGGTCTTGCAGAGAGATGATTGACAACGTTGCCACTCCGGCCGAGAGAGAGGCTTTGGAGCAGGTAAACAATATTGATCTCATTCGCCATGCGTACGAAGATTTTGGGAAAAGTGTGATCGTCCAGGGCGAACTGTTAAGGAGGTTCAGGGATCTCTCTAACGGTTACTTTTATCTGAACGAAGCTCACAAAGGTTGCGAGGGGCTTGCGGGTAAACTCCTTGCTGCCGAAGGTGAGAATAAAAGGTTGACGGAGGGGTTGAGGAAACTAGACTCCGATCTGAAAACCAGTGCTGGTAGAGAGAAAGATTTGGAGGAAGAGGTTGACAGGGTAACCCGGGACCGCAATGAGTGGAGGGAGACTTCTAGTGCTCAGGCTGAAAAAATAAGGAAGTTGGAAAGTGAGTTGGCTGTCAAAGACCAAACTCTAGCCGCTCTGCAGGTGGAAAACGGCAAATTGGTAGCCGAGGTCGCTCAAAGTGAGGTGGTTAAGCAGAATGCTGTCCGGATGCTGTTGCCCTCGGCTGTTCGTCGGTTGTTTGGGAGCGTTGAGTATAAAAAGAGTATGGCTAAAGTGTATAGCTTGACCTACCAGGCAGGGTTTGTGACCGGGGCTAAGGTGAACAGGACCGAGGAAGAGACGGAGGTTGCCTTGCAAAAGATCCGGAAGGTCAACAGGGATGCTCCAAACTTGTGGAGGGCTGAATATGACAAACTCTTTGAAGCTGAGTATCCCTTTATTCAGAAGCTTGCTGATTCTTGCCGCTTGCCCTTGGGGGATCTAATGAATCTGGAGCCGGAGGTTCCTGTCAGAAGGGACACGCCCGGACCATCCGAGGCTCCTCCTACCACCGAGACTCCGGTGGATGCTGCGGAGGAGAATGCTTAAGTCTGGACATTCTTAGGACTTGTATCTTTGTGAACAATTATTCGTATAATGTCATTGTAATAATCAACAATGTCCGTTTACCGTTAACTAGTTTTGTGAATGGATTTCTTTTTTGCTTGACATGTATTCCTTTTGCGCTTTCTTTCTCTCTTTTGGTTTCGTAATGTCCTCCTTAGGTTATTCTAAGGGCATCCGGCCGCGTCGGCCATGCATCCGGTGTCCGGGCATCCTCATGAAGTTAGAGGGTATCCATTACTTGGGTGGATGTCTTTCTTAGGTTATTCTAAGGGCATCCGGCCGCGTAGGCCGTGCATCCGGTGTCCGGGCATCCTCATGAAGTTAGAGGGTATCTATTACTTGGGTATTTTTATGTTTTCATACTCGACGGGGGCCAGCCATCGGAATTGTTGCATTATCACATTAGTTTTTACTTTTCATACTCGACGGGGGCCAGCCATCGGAATCGTTATACTGTCACATCAGTTGTTATTTTTCGTACTCGACGGGGGCCAGCCGTCGGAATCATTATATTATCACCTCAGTTTTGGAAAATTGTCTCCCCTCTGCGGGGAAACTTCTATCAATTTATTGATCATACATAGTCCTTTCGGATTACACAATGACAATAGGATTCCTGTCACAATAGCAACTATAAGAAGCAATTTCTAAGATTTATAGCGTGCCAAGTCCGGGGGACCTCCTTCTCCTCCATTGTTTGCAACTTATAAGAGCCATTCTCACTTGCTCCTATTATACGATAGGGCCCTTCCCAATTAGGTCCTAACTTTCCTAGATTTTCCACCCGGCTTGCTTCATTCTTTCGGTATACAAAGTCCCCTATTTTGAAATTCATTGGCTTAACCCTCCGGTTATAGTATTGTTCTACTTGCGTCTTGTATTTAGCTTCCTGGATGGCAGCGTTTTCCCTTCTTTCTTGTAAGAGGTCTAAATTCAGGCGTTGCTGTTCCTCGTTCTGATCTTCTCGGAACATCATCATCCGGTGTGTGGGCATCCCTATTTCCGCTGGGATTACAGCCTCACTGCCATACGTCAGGCTGAAAGGGGTTTCTCCGTTGCAGGTTTTGAGAGTCGTCCGGTGCGCCCATAAAACGTTGGGCAGCTCATCTAGCCATCCCGCTCTCTCCCTTCCTAACCTTGTTTTTATCCCATCCATCAGGCTTCGGTTTGCCCGTTCTACCAGTCCATTAGCTTGCGGATGCGCAACGGCTGTGTTTATTTGTTTGATCTTTAACCCCTCGCACCATTTCTTGAATGGGTCATTCACGAAATTGGTTCCGTTGTCCGTGACTATGATCTTCGGCAAACCATACATGCATACAATGTTCTTGTACACAAATTTTATGACATCTTTGCCCGTCGTCTTGACCAATGGCTTTGCTTCTATCCACTTAGTAAAATAGTCAATGGCCACAATCACATATTTGATGCGGCCGGGTGCTTCCAGAAAGGGGCCTAACACGTCCATTCCCCATTGGTAGAAAGGCCACGGGGACATGATCGACGTCAGTGGCGTCTTGGGTAGTTTTGGTACCGGAAAGTGTATCTGACAAGAGTCACATTTCCTGATTTCTTCTCGGGTATCCTGGTGCATGGTAGGCCAATAATATCCTTGCCTCATAAGCTTGGCCACGACGGTCCTTGGTCCGGCGTGCATCCCACAGCAATTATCATGCACTTCCCGGATGATGTAATTTGCCTGTAACGGCCCTACACATCTCATCATCGGTACCAAGTAACCTTTCTTAAAGAGGACACCTTCTTCCATAACATATTGCGGAATTTTCATTCTTAAGCTTCTAGCCTCATTTGGATCCTCCGGCCACACGCCCTCTTCCAGACACTTGATGATCGGTGTCATCCAGTTGTCCGTTTCCTCCTCCACTACGGTATTAATTACTTCTTCGTCTCTCGACTGCCTTTCCAGGACTTCTACGAGCACTTTTTTGGTCAGGTGATCGAAGGCCACTGCCGCTAGTTTACTTAATATATCCGCCTTCTGATTTTGGGCCCTCGGAATGTTGCGAATCTTAAAGTTTTGGAAGCCGGATATGTACTTCCTTGCTTGGGCTAAGTACTTCTGCATGCTTTCCTTGGTGGCTGTGAATTCCCCATTGATCTGACTGGCCACCAGTTTTGAGTCCACCCGCACGCTTAAAACCTTGATTTTGAGTTTTCTTGCGATCCTTAGGCCGGCTAGCAGGGCCTCATACTCTGCCTCGTTGTTGGTGCTAGGAAAGTTTAGCCGCAGGGCGTAGGTCAGTTCTACCTTTTCTGGGCTGATGAGAACTAAACCTGCTCCGGATCCCTTACTATTTGAGGCTCCGTCTGTGTATAACAACCATTCTCCTTCCTCTATTTCCATCACGTTCAGACTTTTCCTACCTCTAGATTCTACCGGCACTTCTGTTAGAAGTCCGCTAGCACTTGTCCCTTGACTGCGTTGCGAGGAGTGTAAGTGATATTGTATGCTCCTAGCTCCACAACATATTTGGCTAACTTTCCCGAGACTTCCGGTTTATTCAGTATTTGCTTGATGGGTTGATCCGTTATGACCCTGATAGGGTGAGCCTCGAAATACCTCCTCAGTCTTCTGGATGCGTGTAGCAGACACAAAGCCAACTTCTCTATAGGGGCGTAGTATCTCTCTGCTTCATGTAGTGTCCGGCTAACATAGTGTACCGGCAACTGTCTCCCATTTCTTTCTACCAGGAGTACCGCACTTACGGCTCCTATTGAAGCCGAGAGATATATGAATAGTTGTTCCTTCGGCTTTGGTGTGGATAAAGAAGGTAATTCGAGTATCAACCTCTTCATCTCCTGAAAAGCCAACTCAGCTTCCTTCGTCCATCGGTATTCGTCCTTGTTTTCTTTAGTGATGTTCTTTAGCGTGTCGAAGAAAGGGAGAGCTCTTTCCGCCGACTTTGATAGGAATCTATTTAAAGCTGCAAGCTTCCCGCTCAGGCTTTGCATTTCTTTTAAGGTTTCCGGAGATTTCATTTCCATTATAGCCTTTGTTTTCCTTGGGTTGGCCCTTATTCCTTCCGATGTCACCATGTAGCCGAGGAATTTACCTTCCTCCACCCCGAAAGAACACTTTCGCGGGTTCAACTTCATGTTTATCTTCCTAAGGTTGTCAAAGGTTTCCGCGATATCAGCGATCATTTCTCGTTCCGTTCGGCTTTTTTTGACCATGTCGTCCACATATGCCTCTAAATTTATCCCTATCTGTGATTGAAAAGCGAAGTCTACCAATCGTTGATAGGTTGCCCCAGCATTCTTCAGTCCGAAAGGCATTTTCGTGTAGCAGTATGTTCCTCGGTCTGTGTAGAATGCCGTCTTTTCCTCATCGTCCCTATTCATCTGGATTTGGTGATATCCCTTGTAGGCGTCAAGGAAGCACTTATACTTATACCCCATGACGGATTCGATCTTCCAATCTATCTCCGGCAAGGGATAGTAATCCTTCGGGCACGAGGAGTTCAGATTTTTGAAGTCAATACACATTCTCCAGCTTCCGTCACATTTCTTAACCAACACAGGATTGGATATCCATGTCGGGTACCTTACCGGCCGGACTATGCCGTCCTTGACCCATTCCTCCACTTCTCTGTTGATTACTTGGTTCTTTTCTCGCGAGAATATTCTCCTTTTTTGGCCACCGGTGTGTCGGAGATGTTCACGCAGAGAGAGTGCTGTATGAGGCGTCTTGGCACCCCGGTCATGTTTGCCGGCTCCCAGGCGAAGATATCTTTGTTCTTCCCTAAGATCTCGATGAGTTGCCTTCGGCATTCTCGTGAGAACTTGGTTCCTATGGTTACTCGTTGCTCTGGGTAGGCTGCGTTAACTAGGATGTCCTCCGTTTGTTCTTGGCCTTCTTGAGTTTCTTGATCCCAAGTTTCTATTTCCCTTTCGGAAGAGCAGCTTCTCCGGGGATCTTGCCCTTCCTCAAATCTCCTGCATTCCATGACTACCGCTCTTTTGGCAATCAGAGTGGCTATCCCTCCCGGAGTGGGGAATTTCATCATTGCATGGATGGTAGAGGGTATGGCCCTTAATTCTTTGAGACCCGTTCGGCCCAGTATTATATTGTAGGGAGAAGGCGATCTCACTACCGTGAACGTCATCATCACCGTCCGGAATAGACCATGATCCCCCATGCGTACCTCTAGTTCTATCTTTCCCATCGGCCGGATGACTTCACCAGAAAATCCGACCAGCGGAGAACTAGTTTCTTGCAGCCGGGATTGGATGGAAGGACAAAAGTTCCTGAAACAATGTTCATACATGACTTGGACGGAGGCGCCTTCGTCTACGAACACCCTCCTTACAAAATATCCTTCTATTTCGGCCTCCACGATTAACGGCTCGTCAGACAGGTCGTCCGCATTTATCTGGGGGAAGGATATAGGGATATTCATCCAGTCTTCATCATAGAACCTGCCCTTTCTTTTACGGTCCTCCGAGTATTGACGGACCATGTTGATCACTTTTCCTTTTCCATTGTGACCTCTCGGCCTTTCCCTTCCTTTTTGCTGGACATTCTTGACCAAGTGATCTAACTTCCCTGATTCAAGAGCCACCTCCAATTGCCTTTTTAAGTGATAACAGTCATTGGTGAGATGGCCTCTTTCTCCATGATATTCACAGAACCGATCCTCATTTTCTTTGCTTGGCTTCCCTTGTAACGGGGGTGGTGGGGGTAAGTTTAGGTGGTGTTCGGTGGAAAGTATTTCTTTGGGCTGTTTGGTAAGGCCGGAGAGCAGGATCCGATTACCATCATGTTTATTGAAGTCGTTGCGTCTGAATTCATTTCGGGGTCGTGCTTCGGCTTTTGGAGAGACGTAAGGGGAGACGATTTCTCTTTGTCGAGAATCATTCCTCTCCCAAGGCCGTCGGTCGCCCCTCTTCCTGTCATTGAATCCTCCCCGGAGATTCCTGTCTCTTGAGACTTGACTGCTTGGCTTCCGGGATAGGTCATGGATTTCTCCCCTTGGCAGCTCGGTGTTCTTATAAGCCTCTTCCGCCCGGATATAATCGTCTACCCTGTTCATCATTTCTTTCACAGATTTTGGGACCTGATCAGAGAACTTCTTAGCCAAATCAGGGCACCGATGAGCATTCATGAACGCAGATATCTTCATGAGTTCGGGGACCCCTGGTATCCGACTGGCCTCGTCGGTCCACCGTTCTTTGAAGACCGGTAGTGTTTCGTTGGCCTGTCTGACAATCCGGGTGATTTCTGTAGGATCTTTAAGGTTTTTTTGTCGTAGAGCAAACCTGACGGTAAATTGCTCCCTGAGTTCGTCCCAATTGTCAATGCTGCCCGGCTCCAAATTGCTGAACCAGCCCTGTGCCGCCCCGTCCATAGTCTGCTGAAACATTCGGCACCACACTGGCATTGGCCATTCTCCTTGATTCGCTGCTCCCACGAAGCGGTTGACATGATCGTCCGGGTCAGCCGAACCATCGTATAGTTTTAGATTGGTGGGCATGATGTGCTTCGGGCCAGCAAACTCTACTATTCTTCGTGTAAAGGGTGATCGAGCAATTTCTTTATGGGGTTTGCTGAGATCATCCTTTGGGTTTGGTTCAGCACCTTCCACTTGCTCGTCTTCTTCTTCGAAAGAGAGCCGGATAGGCTTGATGACTCCGGGCCCTGTTGCATTGTACTTTCTGAGGAGGGTCTCTAAAGACGCCATCTGGGCTTGTAGTTGTTCCGGTATTCCGGAGGTTTGCCTATTGAAGACTCCACTCCCGCCTATGTTTTCCGGAGGGGAGTTGGGTTCAGGCGAAGGTGGTGGTTGCGAACCTGTCATCCAATTCTCTGGTAGAATGAATAACGGGTCCCACGGATGGCGCCAATTTGTTGAAGCAAATTCCTGCTATCCGGTTAGGCTGGAGGGCCCTACTTTAATCAACGATGCCGGAGGGAATAAGTCTTCCTTCCTGCACAATAAGCAACACGCGTTAGCCTCGCCCTGGACGATGTCCAGGACCAAGCTCCGGCGTGAAAGTAAGCTGGAGGGTAAAGTTGGTAATAAATGCAGTGGTTAATGTAAGTGTGTATATTTATGTCTGTCGAATCATTAAATGTGTTGGGGTATTTATACTACCCCAACTATGTACCTTCGTTACTGTAGATATACTGTTCGTGCAGACCTATATTACCTGTTTGTAAGCCTATAGCCACCCTAGTTGATAGGCCACGTGGTGAGAATCCCTTAAAAACTGGATGCTGTCATTTGTCGTCCGGACGGTTTAGACAATGCCGTCCGGCCAGCGATGTTGCCGGACTGCATGTCTTCCGGACATATACGCCAACAATACCTTACACAAACTCACAAACCTAATAAATAACAATAATATCGACACACACTTAACGGTGGTGGAGACCACCATTCCTGCCAAAATTCCCACCACCACGTGTGGTGGTAAGTGTCTTTTATGATGGTTTGCGTGTAAAGAAGGTGATAGTTGTTGATCACACCCATAAAAAAGAGTCTTAAAGGAATTTGTTCCTTTAACAATTTCAATTAAGCGCGGCTAGAGCTAATATAAAGGGAGCTAACAAATTTTCTTTTCTTTGTTTCCTTAGTTAGCTCTAGGGGTGGCAATCAAGTCGTGTTTAAGTTGACCTATCTGGATTCATGTTAGTATGACCTTTACCGAAACAAGACTCATTTATTAATCGTGTCAAGAAACTCAAAAATAACCCGGATCTGCATAATACGTGTAATTCGTTTGAGACCTTTTTAACATGTTTAAGTAAATAGCTCAAACGGTGAATAATGTTTGTAATTTATCGATTTACCTAGTTTAAATGTAAAAATGATATAAGGACCTAAAATTAATAAAAATAACATACAAATAACTATATGACAATTTCAATGATATAATAATCGTAATTCACTAATATTAAATACATAACAAAATACATTTAATCCAAATCCAACATAAAACCCATGTTATATATTTTATTTTTAGATGCTTTTATAGTTAAACGAGTTCACGAGTTGAACTGTTTAATAATTACTTAACCCAAACACAACCCGTTAATTAAATGGGTTAGACATGTCGGCATGTTTTTTTTTTACTCAAACTTGTTTATCCTAAACCAAAATCTTTTTAAGTTCATGTTGAGTTTGTGTCGTTTATCGTGTCATGTCGTGTCAAAAAGTACCACCCTAGTTAGTATTACATTAATACTCATATATGTAAAAGTCAATATTGCATATATAACTGCATATGCATCCCGCCAAAAAAAATTAACACAATTTTACTTAAAATTGCCATCCTACTTAAAAGAATGAACACGACCATACTCAAAGTCTCGGCTAGGCGTCATAGCTTGTACAGTCGCGGTTGAAGTAGTCGATCAGTAAAGTTTGATGGCCATGATCTTGGTATAGAGTTTTACAATTATTAACTTAATTAACTTGAGTTGACAAAAAATGGGCGGAAAATAATGACAAATAATGGATTAAGGCGTGGGCATTTTATTATATGTGGTCTTTACTAATACAAGTCTGGTTGGTACCTATAGCTTATGGTTTTTGTAACCTTAAGTCAACACTCATTGAACATGCTCTTTTTCCCTTAATGAATACGTACAACTTGAAACGAGACATTAGTGCATGTGGCCGAAAGAACAACAAATCTAGAAGAAATTATTAGCGGCAGTCAATTATTTGATGAAAAAAAAAGCATATGCTCTTACGTCACAAAATACCAGTACAGAAAAGAAAACAAAAAAAACAAAAAATCTTCAATTCCTCAATTCATACATCGTTTTCACACCTTCGTCCACATGTATATATGTATCCATCATTTTAAGCTAAGTTGCAAAACTGTAGTAAACAACATACAATACGTACAAAAATCATGGCCATCAAACTTTACGGAGTTGTTGGTTCAACCGCAGTTTTTCGAGTTATGGCTTGCCTAGCTGAGAAGGATCTTGAGTACGAGCTGGTTACAATCGATATGGCTAACAAAGAGCATAAGAAGCCCGAATTTCTTTCGCTTAATGTAAGCAAAACTGAGTTTATTTAGAACTATAACATTTGTAACTTTTACTGTACGAGTTTTTTTTGGGCTTCATAATGTATGTATATCTTTGCACTTTTCAGCCATTTGGTCAAATTCCAGCGTTTGAGGATGGCGATCTTAAGCTTTTCGGTACAAAATTTTAATCCTTGTTTATTTTTTTAGCATTCTGTTTAATTATTACTCCGTAAAGTTTGATGAAATAAATTAATTGGGACTTAAAAGTAGTGAAGAGGAAATTGAAAAATTGGGACTTAAAAGTAGTACGTATTTAGAGACTCTATGTTCTTGAGTTTTTATTTGGAATGAAATGAAAAGAAGTGTAAGGGAAATTAAAAAATAATTATGTTATTCTTTTAAAAGAAAAGAACAATGAATGAAATTTCTTCTCAAATAAGGACATCCACTATAATAATTTACAAAAATATTTAAAAAAGAATGAAGAGATCCATAAACTTGTAAACCGAACATATAGTATTTGTGTGGCATGAATAAATCTAGAATATTAACCTTCTTCATCATATATTGAATTTTGATTCTTTATAATGACATCATTTAGTAAAACAAAAAATGTTCATAAATTAATGACATCATTTAGTAATAAACCTTTAAAAAGGTTTATCATAAGGGTTTTTCTAACTTGTGCCCTAAGGGAGGATGGAGTGGTACCCTAGTACCCTAATACCCTGGGAGTGCAACCTCACCTCTATCCAATAAAAACCTTCAAACTCAAAACTACTCCAATTCTACCATAACACCACCCTAACTAGACGGAGTGGTACCCTAGTACCCGAATTTTTTTTATTTTTTATTTTTTTTTTTTTTTTGTATTTTGTACCTGCACTGTACCCTTCTTCTTCCTTGGTACCCTTCTTCTTCCTTTTTCGTTCGTGTACCTGCAAAAACAAAAAAAAAAAGACAAAAATACAAACACAACACACATGAATCACGGGTAGCCAATCGAGTTCGGAACTCGATTTACATAGCCAAACCAAGTACCCGAGCTAGGCGAGGCGGTGTACCCGCTCGGGTACTTGGTACCCGGACCCCTACCCGAGCTCCACTCCGTCCACCCTAAGGGCACAAGTTAAGCATAATAAAAGTACACAAAAGGTACATCGGGACCCATATAAAAGTACACTTATCTGTACTTTTATGTGTATCCCTGTGTACTTTTCCTGTGGACCCCGGTGTACTTATGGTGTGTTTAACTTGTGCCCTTAGGGCACAAGTTAGAAAAACCTTTATCATAATGGATGTTCTATTTAGTTTTTTCTTTTTTCTTTTTTTTTCCAACGAGAATATAAAACTAAGAAAAAAATTTATTCCTCCTCTTTTTTATTTGTTTTTCTTTTCTCTATTCTTTCCGGTTGATTAGATTATGTTATGTTTTGTCTAAAAGGTTAGTGTTAAATACTTACTATCAGAATGTCTTTTCCTTATTAAATCTGTGAATCAACTTATCTGTTTTAGAATCAAGGGCGATTACGCAATACCTAGCACACACATATGCCGATAAGGGAAATGATCTAATAATTCAAGATCCAAAGAAAATGGCAATAGTAGCGGTATGGATTGAAGTGGAGTCACAAAGATTTGAACCCCCGACTTACAAACTAGCTTGGGAGCTAACTTATAAGCCGATGGTTGGATAGCCAATAGACGAAGCAGTAATCGAGGAGAACGAGAAGAAGTTGTCCGAGGTCCTTGATGTGTACGAATCACGACTATCACATAGCAAGTATTTAGGAGGAGATAGCTTCACATTAGCGGATCTTCATCACCTCCCTAACATGAAGTACTTGATGGGAACAAAGGTGAAAAGGTTGTTTGACGAGCGGCCTCATGTTAGCGCATGGGCTGCCGATATACAATCGAGGCCAGCTTGGGTGAAAGCTACTACGTCTTAATGTTGCCGGGCTTGTTTTAGCATCACACGTTTTCTAGCCATTACATATTTACATGTGATGTTTAATAAGCATGAATGAGGTGTGTATGTGTACGTTGCATGGCAATGTCTATGTTGCCCTCTTAGTATGATAATAATGAAATAAATGAGTTTATTGTTAGGATGTCTTTTTGGTTATGTACTTGTAAACGTCTTATAGATGATGTTCTTATTATGTTATGAATTTATTAGGAGATCTGCTTCATATACTCGTAAACTTATGTTGCGTTTGGTTTGTTGCTATGGATCATAATTGATATGGCTTAATAACGGGGTAGAATAGGGTATATGTATTAGTTGTTAAAGCAATTCCGGTATCATTGTTTGGTAATGGGCCCGTTTAGTTTATACTTTTTAGATTCAAGGGATGGTTTCATTATAAAAATTAGACTAAAATACACCGTTAGTCCCAAAACTTGTCACTGCGCTGTGCGATGGGACATACTGGGCATTATCATCGCCTTAGGTCCAAAACATGGGCTTTATATGCCAAACTCGTCCCTTGACCATTAACGCCGATGTCAACGTCATGTTGGTGAGGGCAAAACCGTCTTTCACTGTAGCGTACTCAATACAAACCGTTGTACAATGTTTGTAGCTAGTATATGTCTGTGTAACACGGTTTTGTCGTCATTTATCATCCATCCCTAAACTATCCTACAAAAACAGTCTTCTATAAAACGATAATCGTTTCAAGATGGTAAGTTGTTGGTGTGGTAAGCAAGCTATTATTCGCACTTCGTGGACCTCTGCCAACCCAGGGCGTCGATTCTTTGGTTGTTCTGTTGAAGTAAGTGCGTCTTAATATTTATTGTATAAGTTTGTTTTCGTAAGCAGCAAAGTACATTGTAACAATGGTAGTTGTTTAATGACTTGTCATAATCATGAATAAGGGTCTTCTTGTCGGTGGATACGATGGTATGATCCTGAAATCTGTGCTCGTTCAAGAATGATCATACCAGGCCTTTTAAGGGGGAGAAATGAGCTTGAGGCAAGATTAGTAGCTGCTCAAGGTGATGTGTGGAAGTGAAAGATTTACCTGGTGCTCAGTTGGATGTTGTTCTTTATTTTTTATGCATTGAGATAACTTTTTTAGCTTTTAGGTAATGAGGCGAGATGGTTAAGGTTCAGTGTCTTGAATTGTAGTAACGTTGTTATGAAGTATTCAGTTTGGTTTGTTTTTTATTTTCAATGCCTTATGGGTATGCAGATGGTTAGCAATTTGTTTAGGTTTGACTTTTAAATGTCAACATTCTTATGAGGTTCTGTTTAGCTTTGGTTACTTTTGATGCAAATTATTCACACATCAAGCTTAGTCAATCTATAAAAATACACAATAATAACATGGTTCCATAGTTAATGCAAATGGATATAATTCCAAATGCATAAAATTACATACTTTTCAAAGCATGAGAACTACAGTTAGACACACACACACACACATATGTTTTTAGAGTAAATAACTTGTCCATAGGAAATAAACTAGATGAAACATTGTCTAGCTAATTAGCATAACAGAATTGACCTATGGTGAGGCCATCATTCTTTCCAGTGCAGCCTGCTGCCTAGTCATTCTTCGTGTAGCAGGCTGGGTTGAAGCATAAATTGCTTGCACATCACTTGACTGCAGTTGAGAATCATACTGTGGTTGATCATGTTGCTGGGATTGACACTGGGATTGCTCATGCATGCTGGGACCGGCAATTGTTTCATCTTGATGTTGCTGGGATTATGACAAGGATGCATCATGTATGATGGGATCTTCAGTTGCTTGATCTTGATTTTCAGATTGAACACCACTTCCTTGAACTGTACTAACTTGACTTTCAACAACACCTGTACCTTCAGCTTCTTTATCTGCTGCTACTTTGTTACCTTTAGGATGTGTCTTTTTTTGCTGCAGCTTTTGTAGGCACTTGTTTGACATTTCCCTTATTGGCAGTTCGTCTACTTTCAGCTCCACCATACCCTAGACATGTTTTCCGGTTGTGTCCTGCAATGGCACAAATACTACACTTAACACTCTTCCAAGCCCTTGACAGCTTACCATTCTTCACAATCTCTTCACTTTCAGGAGCTATCCTAACTCTTTATCTACCTCTTGAGCTAGGCGGCTTTGTTTCGGAATTCGGTGGAACAATTGTTGTTGGCACAGTTGATTTTTCCCAATGTTCGCTGCTAGTTATAGGCTGGACATGGTGATGGTAGGTTGCCTCCCAAGTGAGAAGATAGTAACAAGGATGAGCCCATGTTTCTACAACTCCTACTTGTTGCCCATTTAAAGCCATATTTTAATTGGTAGCAACAACATGTTTACATGGTAAACCTGTTATCTCTCATCTTCTGCAAGTACAAGACTTGTGTACAACGTTAACTACACATTGGTCACCCCATGGTCCACTAACCTGAAACTTAGTTCCCCCATTCCATAAAACATTATACTTAACAACCTCTTTCTTAATACCCTCTAGCATGTGTTGTGTAGTTGGTGTTAGTGGCCCATCACTCTTCTCAATCACCAAAAGAACATGCATTATCCACTTCATACAATATTCCATGATGTATTCTAAGGCTGTAATAATTGGTTTGTTTAAACCCTCAATTATTTTGTCATAAAACACTTGACACATGTTATTAAGTAACACATCAGAAGTAGCTCTCCCTAAAGATAAACAGTAATAAACATGTATTAATTATAACTGTTTATACTGCATTAACAAATACAAATTAACTAAAACAGATAAATCACTTACATGAAAAATGTGACCTTGACCAATGGATTGGTGGTATCTTACTTAACCAATCATGGGCTGGTTGATTAAGTTTCTTGAAATCAGCCATAGCTTTCTGAAACTGTACAACAGTTGAGGCTGTTGCACATTTCCACATATGCTCTTTGTAGGCCCTACCTTTCCATTGCAGTTTCATTTTCTCATGAATGCTTCTAATACAGAATCTGTGTTCTGCATCTGGAAAAACTTTTCCTAAAGCTCTACTTATATCCTGCACAAAATCAAATATGTTAACTGTCTGTTTCAAAACAGAGAGACTTAAATTCATGGACAGATTAAGAGAATACCTTTTGCATGTCAGTAATAAAAGTGATGCTTGAGATTTGCTCAAGTTCTATATCATCGGATAAACAATGAAGAAACCAAGTCCATGATCATATGTTTTCTGATTCAACAAAAGCATAAGCTAAAGGGTATATACCATTGTTGCTATCAATTCCCACAGCTGTCATCAGTTGACCATTCAAAGGTCCAAGAAAAGCACCCAGCCCCAACAACGGTCTCCCACATACTTTAAATCCTTCCTTCAGTGCACCCAAACAAACATACACTCTCTTGAATTCTCTAGTTGGAAGAGCCTCATCTGGAGGTCATTCCACATTCATCACAACTGTTGTATTAGGGTTTGTATTCTGCAACTCTTGAACATAATCTCTCAACATGGTAAATTGTAGCTTGAATTGACCTTTGATGGCTGTTATTGCTAAGTTTTTGGCCTTTAAAACCTTCTGCAGGGACACTTGAAGCTCGTATTGGTTGGTAAGTTGATTATGGACAGACTTGACAGGAACCAGTGGATTGGTTTCAATTTGTGCTGTAATTTTCTGTGAGATATAGCGAATGTCAAAAGCTCTGACTGCCCTTGATTGCAAACAAGTGTGTTGCTCATTATATGTTCTGACTGACCACGTACTTGTCTCACCATTCCTGCCGACAAACAATAGCCATGGGCAGAGTATTTCTGACGGGTCCTTTTTGCCAAAAAGCAATGCATTTATACCCCTTATGCTTAATGAACTTCTAGATTGGCCTATATCCAGTCCAGGACCTTCATTTGGGCCTGAAAGTGGAACACAACCCTTACATCTGACCCTTATTCTTGTTTTGTCATTCTTCAGAAAAAACAACTCCCTCCTAGTTTCTATTGAATGCTCTCTTACTTTAGTTTTGACTTCCACTGCAGTAGCAAACTACTGACCAGAATAGAAGAATGTGGTATAGACTCCATTTGCAAAGTCTGCCTGTTGAAAAGAAGCATACTCACTGCCAAAGACATCATCAACCATCACATGTAAATCATTTTCCAACTGCATGTCATCACTTATATTACTGGTTAATCCTGCTTCACCTAACTCATTACTCTGACCTACTTGGACCATAGCAAGTTGTGCATCATTCTCCTGACAAGTATTCTCTTCATTTGCTTGAATTGAATCATCAACTGCATTACCTAAGTCACTAGTGTCACTCACTTGTAACAGAGTAACATCAACAACAGGATCATGTTCCATGTTATCCTAAGTCAATTGAAACAGAGTTACATCCACATCAGGCTCCTCAAACCTGTTATTGACATCAACTAGTGCTCTTCCTGCTTTGTCTAAGTGCTTCTCCTGAGTCAGTTGAAACAGATTAACCTCAAAATTATCAGGCTACTAAAACCTGTTATTGACATCAACTAGTGCTCTTCCTACTTTGTCTAAGTGCTTCCCCTGAGTCACTCGGAACAAATTAACCTCAAGATTATCAGGATCCTTAATAGCATTGTGCTCATCAATAAGTACTAAAGCACGCTCACTGTTATGAACAGGTTGGCTAGCAAATGATGTGTCTTGGGTGGAAAATACAGGCTCAATGTTTGGCAAATTGCTAGATTTACCAATATCATTGACGTCCATAGGCACTTGTGTAAGTTGGATAAAAGGATCTAGGGCAGGTTCATTATCAAGATCATCTAACACCAATCGTCTACAACAAGATTGAATAGCCGTAGTAGCAACTTTTCTCCTATCTTCATCCATCTCCCAAAACACAATCTTAATAAATTGTGGGGACATTTCAGAAATTTCTAAACTTGTCTTACCTATTTCCATATAGACATCTATCAACTTATGCTCTATGACAACATCTTTCACCAACTCAACATTAGCAGCTTCACGCAAAGTAAACAAACCGTCGTCCAATGTACAACCAGGCTTAAGAAAGTAGAAATAATTGGTTTGTCCAATCTCATAACCGATTTGGGTCACGAGAGCATCCATTTCATCAACGGATACCTCTTTTATTTCACATGATCAGCAAGACATTTCTTGCCTCCTTGATATATTCTACCTGGAAAGTATTTGAATATACCTTTATAATGGAACCTCTTGCTAAAGGATCCTGGTTGACCCGCTGTATAAAAAATGTACAAAAACAATGTTAAGATAAAGTTACCTAAAAGGGGAATAACTTAAACAATCGTACTAACATATGATTGTAATAGACTATAACCAAAAAACACTTACAATATCTCCTGATTGCAGCTTTTTCCTCAATTTCATGGTCATCAAAGAAATGATATTCTCTTATTCGCCATAGAGTAAATCCACGGTTGGTGTTTGTTATTTTCTTACTTAGATTATTTGATTTGATGATTGACATTGCATTAGGTTTTTTGGGTAGGCTTCCAAAACAAGTTTGGGGATGAGCAATGAGTACACAACTTTGTTATATTCTACATAATGGCGGGAAATTGGACAAGACATCTAGTATAGTACATCAAGGTAATAAGACTATTCTACCCTCAACAGTAACATGATAACGGGGTTTTCTAGAGTATAACAGAACGTTGACATCGGCGTTAGTGGTCAAGGGACGAGTTTGGCATATAAAGCCCATGTTTTGGACCTCCGCTGATGATAATGCCCAGGTTTGTCCCATCTCGAAGCGCAGTGACAAGTTTGGGGACCAACGGTGTATTATAGTCTAAAAATTAATTGTTTGGTTCAAGTTTTGGGGTATTAAAGTGAGCCCGGGAATGATAGATTCATTCATGGCAATTTATATATCTTTTGCATATAATGGGTCTCACATTTTTATCACCACTCACAATCTATACATAAATTAATTATTAAAAAAATAAAACTACTTCACTTTCTTTTTAATATTATTTATCCACTATTAAAATAAACTTTTTAATAAAATATAACTTTTTTCTCTTACCCCATTTTCTTTCATTCTAAACCGAATCTAAATCCGATATCAAATCCTTTTACGAACCAAACGAGCCTTATATTTTGGTATCATAAAAATAGGAGTGGGCCCTGACATATGAAATGAATAATAATTGAGACAAATAAACAATTTGCATGATTTTTTTCTTTTTCTTTTACTATTTAGAGATAAAAAGAGGAGTGAGACCCATAATATAACTTTAAGTCAACCCATATGATGAGAAATGAAATATGGCTAATATCTTATTATAATAGTTATCAAACAAGTAATGTTATTCACAACGAAAATATTCCCTGATTGTCATTGAAAGATACCGAACACACCCTTATAATCATATAAGTTATCATGCATTATACCTATTCTGCACGGACGTTTAGTTTATCTCAATATTAAAATTTACATGTTATCTTTTGTCTTAACTCTTAGAAAGCTAGGTGAAGAAAGAGACCAGTAATCGTTATTGATGTGTCATTTAAGCGTCATATCATCTTTCTACCATTAACATCCCAATAACTAAAAGACCCTCCTTAGTAATAATACTTACATGTAGGTCTCACAAAATACCCCAACAAAAGTACCTCACTCACAAAACAAAAAATAAAATAAGAATAAATAAACAAATTGCATCCGCTGGTGGAATGAGGAAGGGACGAACGACGCATATTGATGGTGCAGTATGGCGCGAATTGCGGCACCATCAGTCCCCAAATGGGTCCCAAAAACCCCGATGGCTAACCAATTGTTCACCCTCAATGTGCACTCTTATATGTCATTATAATTATGATCTATGGATGTCTTTTAAGTTTTACCTACTAATTCTATGAATCAATTTATTTGCTCTAGAATATAGGACATTAATTCATATCCAAACGTATAATCATGGACGAACCTTCATAGGGGCTAGGGAGGGTTGTGGCTTCTCAAAATTTTGAGACAATAGTATAATATTTTGATATTTTAAGGGTAGTTTTATTCCTAATTAGTTGGCCCTCCAAAAAATGTCGCATCTAAAACTCGGCTCATCAACATGACAATATCAGAAAAGTGAAATGGCAGTGTGTATTCTCTCTAATCCCAGTGGATGTTTTGATAATTTTCCTTGGTGTCTTTTGAAATGCAGTTTTGTTGTATCAATGTGTATTCTCTCATCTATGTGGGCTCGGTTCATCAAAGCGGTTCATGGTGATAATGGGCACATTGACTTAATTCCTAAATCTTCTCGATCTTCAACATAGATTGATATTGTTCGTGAAATGCATTATCTAAAGCATAAAGGGATCGATTTGTTATCTTATTGTTCAAAAAAGGTGGGAATGGTGTTGACACTTTATTTTGGGATGAAGTTTGGTTGGGAGATGTGGCGGAGTTTATGCTTTGGAAACAAATAAGTTGATATTTTTAGCAAAAAACTGGACTATCAATCTGTTATCTTATCATTGAGACGTGAGCCGAGGGGAGGTGCTGAGCGTGATCAGGAAATCGATTTGTCTTCTAGAATAGCGGATGTTGTTTTGTCTCAAATGCAAGATAGATGGTTATGGTCGTTAACAGGTAGTGGAGACTTCTCAGTTGCTTCGGATCGCAAATACATTGACGACCGAAGGTTATCTTGGTTTAAGTAGCTTGATATTCATTCCAAAGCCATTAAAAATTTGGAAGGAATATTTTATGCTATGAGGTGGCAAATTTGGAGATTTCGAAACAAGACTCTTTTCGGGAAGATTATTCCTAAGAAGACGATTTTATTTGACGACGTAGTTACTTTAACTTTTCAATGGTGTAATGCTAGATGTAAAGCAAATATGAGTTGGGTAAAATGGTTACAAAATCCTATGCTAGTTATTGTGTAATTGGTTTTTTTCTAGCTTTTTGTTAGTTTTTATAAAAATTGTCGTTCAAAAAATAAACCATGTCTATGTTTTTATAAGGAAAAGCTAGTTAAAACTTCTAATAGTTTTGGCCCTACCAAGAATAATTGTCAAGTTCCATTTATGCGTATAACATCAAATTGATTATATTAAACATGCAACTTATATCATCCATAATGATAAAGCTTTATAAATTCCTTTTCTTTAAGCAATATACAAACAAAACGTAACTAATTAAAAACAAAAAGCATCCACTAAATCAACAAGATGATAAAAAATGATAAATCTCAAAAATAAAACATACAACCAAAACTAAATTATAATTGTTTTAAGTCATATTATATAACTATATTATAAACTTTTTGTGTTATGAATTTTTGTTCACTATGCATTAAACCTTTATAATTTTATCGCATAACCTACATGCATTTAATTATGAAAATTTCAAGATCATTAATTTTTTCATGATATCTAAATATCATAAAAGGCACCTACTATAAATGAAATGAAACATAAAGCTTTTTAATATGTTGTAATACTTTTATTGAAACTTTTATTGTAGATGCTTTTCATAGCAAATTTGGACAATCAACTCCTTTATGAAATTAAAGTAATCAACTTTGTCCGATCTTGCTACTTTTTGTATCCAACTGATCCTTTTATCCTCCTCAGTTCGTAACCACAAAACAAAACAACGTGTTTTTCTGTTGACGCTCACTCCTCATATAGTGCGTTTACTTTTCGAAGTGGATCAGGATAGGAGACAACGCAGAATGAGAACCCACTTGTAGCGAAAATCTAAAGTAATTTTTCTAGAAATAATAGCTACTTTTATGATTTGTCCCGTTAATAATTAAAGTTTATAAGTACAACTACAATTTCTAATAATTATATCAAAGTTTATTCTCTTAACCACAACTATCTCGTTGGATCGCTATTATGTTATTTTCAATTTAGAAAAATTACACTGTTAGTCTCTCATGTTAGGACGGATTACAGATACATTCTTAAAAATTGCAAAATTACACCAAACGTCCCAAGATCTTTATTTTTCTTCGTTGGGGATCCAAAACCCTAATGTTTGTTAAAAATCTCCTTAGATGCGAAAACATTTTCATCTTTTTTGCATTTCTTGTCCAAACATTTTATAACACCAATGATCTCAAACATTTTCAAACACTCTACTTTTCAATTCAAAAAAATAGCCATTGGTATATTTTTTGTTACTGTTCTTTTTAACTCTTATATATTCTCCCACAAATAAAAAACAATTTAACACATCATACCAAACAAATTCAGCTCAATTTATCACCACCATCGAGAGAAAAAAATTCTTCATACCATCGAGGAAATTTTTAGAGATTTTTCTTAAAAGAGAATCCGACAAAGATAACAAAAAAAATTCGGATTTATTTGATTTCATACGCAAATAAATGATCAAATCAGCGCTAAACTTTATTTGGTTGCAAATAAGATGATGAATGTGTCTTATATTTATGTAATGTGTTTTTCCATAATGTAATCTCTTGTTATTTAGATTAATGTAATGTGTGTTTTCACATGTGTTTTGGATTATGATTGGTTTTGGTTTACGATTGGGTTTCGGATTGCGTTAGGATTGTGATTGGATTTTGGATTTCACTGGGTTTGAATGTCATTCAACAGTGTTGGTGGTGTGGTGGCGTTTTCGATTGCCATTTTGGATTGTGGTGGTGGTGTGGTGGTGTATTGAGTTGATGTGGTAGTGGGGGCGGAGGTGGTGGTGTGGTGGCGTATTTTTTAATTGTGATGGGTTGAAGATGTTGAACAACAAGGTGATAGCAGTGGTGGCGGTGGCGGCGTGGTGGTAACGATGATAAAGTGAGGGTGGTAGGGGTGGCGTTGGGGGTGTGGTGGTAAAGAGGTTGAATAAGATGTGTGTTTGGATTGATGTGTAGAGGCAGAGACGGAGCCAGGAATGTATATTAAGGGGGCTCAAAAAAAAATTTAGTAACATACAATTCCTTGTTTTAGAAGCTGGGTAGTAACGTACAATTACACCATAGATCGTTATCTACTTATTCACCGACCGAAAAAAGATAAATTTAAAATTATAATTGATAAGTAAATTAAAAAACCTTTTTTACCCAAGGCCGGTCCTTAGTTTTGTGATGCTCAAAATGAGACGATCGAAAATGGCCCTTACAAAGTGTCATAAACAAGCAACACAATATTAACTTAATAAAACTTGAAAAATTATATAAGTTACTTTACTTGACATAATGAATGATAAACGTTTAATATTTTGTTGAATTTGCTACACAACCATTTTTATTCATGTAGATTTGCATATAACAAATTTAGAATCATTTGTATTTATAAAAAAAAAAAAAACCAAAAACACTAAAGCTGACTATTCATATATGAAAACACTAAAGCTGAATATTCGTATAGAAAATATAAATATATAAAGATATAAAACCAAAAAGTATAACACAGGAATTAAATAGTGTACATTGGGAACATGCATTTTTCTTTTGTGCATTTGCTACAAGTGGGTGTGACAAATTCGTCCTTCGCCGTCACGTCTTACGTGGAGCCTTCCCGTGGCTTGCTGCCACTCCGGCCCCTTCGTCGTGGCTCGCCGTCGTGTGGTTCGTTGTCATCACGAAGAGCTTGAAGCTCTGACACAGCAACAGGTTTGTGTGTGTGTGTGTGTCAGTGTGTGTGTGTAGTGTGTGTGTAATGGTGGGCCCCAAATGAATATGTTGATGTTTGTTATGAGTGGGGGTTGTTGTGGTTTGTTGTGGAGGTTTATTATGCTGAGGTGGCGCATACGTGGTGGTGATGAAGAGGTAAACCCTCTTCACCACACCCACTGCTCTGAGTTAAACTTTAACTCAGTGCCACGTCAGCGCCACATAAGCTTTAACATTTCACCTTAACTCACCCAAAAAACACCCACTGTCATAACATCTCAAGGTTAAACCTTAACTCACATATTTTCAAATTCAACCCCTAAACTAAAACAAACACTTCATTTACTAAAAAACATCATCTTAACTTAAACATATTACAATACCAAATATAAAATAACTAAAAAAAATTACAACGAAAAAAAAAAAAAAAAAAAACATAGCAAATATTTATTCATCATCGTCGCTCTCTTGTTGTTGTTGTTGTCGTTCAAGATTGTTCTGCCAAACATGCTCCATAAAGTCCATTTGGAGTTGGGTATGCGTTTCTCGGTCGCGTATTTCTTTTGCCTTACGACGGTGAGTATCATATCTTTCGACCCATCTTCTTTGCCTCAAATGTGCTGACGGATCCACCCACACGTCGTTATAGTCACGTAATGCAAATTTTTGATCTTTTATAATCATGTTATGCAAAATAATGCAAGAATACATGATTCTACGTATATTGACAATTTCCATTTGATGTGCCGGTTGTTGTAGTATACCCAAGTGTCCTTGAAGCACGCCAAAAGCACGTTCAATATCCTTTCGGGCACTTTCTTGTTTCCTTTTAAAGTATGTATGTTTTTCGTCAGTTGTTGACGAGAAGGATTTGACGAAAGTTGCTCACTGTGGGTAAATTCCGTCAGCCAAGTAATACCCATGTTCATACCTAGTTCCATTGACCATATAAGGGGCTCTTGGGGCATCGTTAGAAATAATGTCGTCGAATAACAGAGAGTGGTCTAAAACATTAATATCGTTATTCGCCCCCACCATCCCAAAAAATGCATGTCAAATCCAAAAATCTAGAGAAGCAACAACTTCAAGCATAATTGTTGGGTATTTTTTATCACCTCTACCAAATTGCCCTTGCCATGCCACCATACAATTTTTCCATTCCCAGTGTATACAGTCAGTGCTACCAAGCATTCCCGGAAAACCATGACACTCTTCATGTCGTTGATAAATATTTTGAATGTCGGCCCAAGTTGGTTTTCTTAAATACTCCGGCATAAACAAATCAATAATGCATTTGTTAACATTATCAAGAAAATCACGTGAAGTACGCTCACCCATTTGCAAGTATTCATCAAATGCATCGGATGTGGTGCCGTACGCCAAATGGCGTATGGCAAACGTACACTTCATTGAAACACTTAAACTCATTTGACCCGTAACATCGGGTGATTGCCTAAAGAAATTAAAATGATCTGGAATATTTTCGGAAGTATAAGATTCAATACCTTCGACCACTTGAAGGAATAGTTTCTGCGCATACGAAATCTTCTACGAAAATTCTGGTTTTGAATACTTACAACCTTCAACGAAATAGTCGTTACGCAGACGTTCTTCTGCAATCTCACGTTCACGATATATATGGGTACGAGTAAAGCGAGGTTGAGATGCTTCTTGTTCCAACTGTTGCTGATACTCGTACGCGGCCGCCATAAATTCGAAGTCAGTTTCGTCATCAACGTCTGACCATTGCTGAGGTAATTCATCAATTTGATTCGGATCCATTTGTGAATGTACTTGAATTTGAATTATGGAAGTGTGAAAAAAATTGGTGTTTTAGTTGGGTATTTATTTATAGTGGTAAAAAAATGTTTTTGATTTTTTTTAAAGAGCTGTTTGAAAACGGGGGGGGGGGGGGGGGGGGGGGGAAGGGTGTAAAATGAAATTTTTTTAAAACCCCAACGGCTACTAGCCATTAGGGGGTGTTAAGTGATTTTTTTTAATGCAACATTCGTCCCTTTAACGCAACGTTAGTGGCATAACTTGCACACCTTAACGCCACTTTAACGTGGGTTGTGGTGTGACAACCGGCAATTTAGGGAGTCTATTTTAGGTAACCGCATTACGCTAAATTAAACTGAGATTCGCCTTTAACACTATTTTATAAATCGTGACTTGATTTTATATCGTCGATTGGTTTTTACGGTTTATTTCATTATTAAATGAGTTATCGTATGCGTTTTAACTATATTTGGTAGTCACTATTAGATTCGGCACTAGAAAAGCCTAAAACAAGAGTTATTGTAACTTTTAGACCGTAACTCGAAAATTGACAAATAAATAGTCAAAACTTGTGAAAAAACGTGAGTAACGATGTTGGGAAGTTAAATAAATGTAGTGGGACACTCGGGGGACGATATGTGAGCTCGGGAATAGGTAAACGAGATAGATACGAAAAGTTTCAACCCGAACCCTCCTCTTTTCCCACCTAGCCGGCGCCCCCCCCCCCCCCCCCTCCACCAAAATAATTATTTTTAGGTCCCTAGTGACCTAGTATATAATCCCCACTCAAGCCTCATTTCCCCCATCTCTTTCTCTCACTAGAAAAACACACACACAACTTTATCTCTCTTGTTTCTCTCACTAAAAACCCTAAACCACCACCTTCATAAAATTCGGCCACCACCGCCGCCACTCCGGCGCGTCACTATTCACCTCTACCACCAAAAGATAGATCTCTTTCTCCTCTTTCCAACCATATATCATACACTCAATTTGGACTTCATTAACACCTTCAAATCCAAGAATTTAGATTCGTACTTTTAGGGTTTCTAAATATTTCAAAGGGCTTTTGCAATTGGTGATTAGAGAAGGTAAATAGAACATGTTTTGAGCTTGGTTAGGCAATAAAAAGCCACGAATTGGATTCTAGGGTTTTGACCCATGAACAATTTTTGGGGCTTTTGGGTGGAACATGAAATTAAAGCTAATTAGTGATGAAATAAACAAGTGATTAGTGTTTAGTACATGTGTGGTGCATTAATTTGATGGGTTTTGCATTTTAGGGTTTAGTTGCATGTTCTTGGTTAATGATAGTTGATGGGTTTTATGTTTAGATAGTGTTTGGAGCTTGAATGATTGGATTTGAGTGTTGTAGTATTGATTTGGTTGTGTTTGGATGGATTTGGAATAGTGGACGAGCCACCTTGGGCTCGTACATGGCTCATGAGGAGCGTACGAGACCCACTTGGGTCTTGGGTTCGAGTCGGGTCGATTTGGTAGCTTATTGATTGGTTTAGTTGAGGTTTGGATGAGACACGTGGAGCCGAAAGGCTTTAGAAGCTTGTTTGGTTCACGTGGTCTTGACCGCGACCGTGTCATGACCATTAGGGTCATAACATTGGTTTCGAGTATAATTGGTTGATTGATTGGTTGGCGAGATTTTTTTGAGTTAGTTTGGGATTGAATTGCGACGTTATGACTTTTAATTATGGACTTGATATATATATTGTGACTTTGAGCTACGTCGGCGTCACTTTGACTTTTTAGTCAATAGTTAACTCCGACAAAGCCGTAACATGGACTTTAGTATAATTTGGACAATTGATTGATGAAAAGCCGAGAAGTTATGACTCGTGCTTGTGGACTCGAAACGAATAACGATATTAGATTTATATTGGAATTTGACGAAATATATTTATATATGGAAATGCTAATAAAACTATGAAATGTAAATAATAATGGGCTTTTGTACCAAAAATATCAATAACAAGATTTATCTTGTTATTTACTAGTTTTAAATGGAAACTAACGACTAAATTGGAAAGGTTTTGTAATAAATAACTAATTAACGTTTCGAGTACACGTTTATCAATAAATGCCAATTGTGGAAATTTAATGTTGGATAAGTAATTATTTATTTGCGTTATGTGTGCATGGGTTACGGATAACCTAGCATTAATAGTGTTGATCCACGTGGGTAGCGGACTTATTAGGTCGACGAATCTAATAAGAGCCCGCTAGGTACGTTGGGTAACCCTATTAATTGATGACTTATCCTTATGACTCTTTAGGATACGATTGATTTATGGGATAATAAGCGACACGAATAAATGAATGAGTTTATCGAGTTGACGAATTCGATAAGGTCTACTATTTATTCCGAAACTTATTGAACTATGGATCTTATCGTTTAGAGGTCTCATTGTGTCGCATTGAGTTATATATTGGTTGTTTGAGTGCATTCATGGCATCATATTGAGTCGTTACACCCACACATGAGGATACCAAACACTAGTAATTATTGGTCTACATTAATAGGTCGTGCCGAGTCGATAGTTGTTGTGCTGTGATTTCTGTTATCTTCTGCTAGTGATATTTGTGCGTTGATTTTGCGTTGATTGCTTGAGGTGAGTTTCATAGCCCCACTTTTATATATACGTTTTAACTACGTTTTGAACTATTTTGGGGTGAGAATCATGCTACTGATTTTGGACCGTTAAAACTATTTGGATTTGCTTATATGCTGACTGAGTAGATAGATGTGCGATAGTTGTTTCCTTAGTCTAGGTTTTACCGTGCCTAACTAAGAATAGACTTCTATCTTGACCTAGCCCGGGGTTGGCAACTGTTCTAGAGGTTGCCACGACAGTGCTGGACTAGAGTCGCAGGGGCCCGAGTAAGTGATTATATGGTTGGTGATCCGGGTAGGATCTGTTCGTGTGCAAACGGTATTATTCTATCTAGGTCTTGCATAGCAAATCAACTCTTACAGGTCCACTATGATTTTGTTGAACTTAAACCTATGAACTCACCAGCGTAAGCTGACCTTTTAGCATGATTTCTCAGGTATTTGAGAGATGTTTGGATTATTTGACGTGTGGAAGCTTGGCATGGAGGCGTGGTTCAAGGATCATTTTCTGACTCTGATAAACAATGGGGACCTATTTTGTTAAACTATGTTTTGGGCCTAAAATTTATATCTTCGGATTAAATGTTTGAATATTTGATTTGGGATTGGTTTTAAATGGCTAAACGGTTATCTTTTATTTTACTTGTGTGCGATACCAATCCAAAAAGTAACGCCCCAAAAACTTGATTAAGTCTTCCGTTGTACCAAGATTTGGGGGTGTTACATGTGGTGTGGCTAACGAGCTCTAACGCTCGCACGTTAAAGGTTAACCGGGGGGGGGGGGGGGAGGGCGTTATGATAGCAAGTGCTCTTAAAAGAATTTATCTCTTAATGTATCTCTTCTTATTGGCAAATATCACCTGCAACTTATAACAACCAACGATACTTTACACGTCCGAAATTACTTTCGATAGCAACGATAATTTTTTACAACAAGGACGAGCTTATATCATCCCAACCGACACAGTACTCGCCGGAAAAAATGCTTTCCCCCATTATTAAAGGTGGGCTAGTTGGGCCAGTTGGGGGTGGCCGAGCACCCTCCAGCCCCCCTACTGGCTCCGTCCTTGTGTAGAAGTGTTTGAAAATATCAGGGATGTTGTTCCCCATTCACTATCGTATAAAACAGTTTAAGTAAATAAAACAAACTAATAGTGAATAATGACTGAAATTAACGTAAGTAAAACACACTTATAAATTTTCAACGTTTATATTCTTATTAGAAATGAATCAAAGGAATACATTACCCAAGTACTTGCGGAATAGTACTTGAGATTGAAATGACAAATTTTGGTGACTCCTCTCTAAGCTCAGGCTAAGTCTGAGCACAACTCTTAGAACCCACTGAGCTATCTCAAGGATAAAGTTGCATTTGGAGGAGTGAAAAGATGGCTTGTGTGTGTGTGTGTGTTTTTACAATTCACAAGCTTAAACTTTTCACTCACTCTCTTATGCTATTTATACAAGTATGGTTATTAACTTTAACCTAGAAGACAAAAACATAGATCACAACAAACACGAATATTGATATATTCGGTTACTGTTCACCTTGATATTTATATTTAGGCGGCGAGGCTTCTTTCCTTAACAGAGAATCCTTTAGTATCGCCGCTTACTATAAATGGGAAGATATGGCTTTAGTAGATAGGGACTTAGTTTTATCTGGGTAAACATTTGGGGACTTAGTTTTATCTGGGTAAACTTTTCCCGCCTAGTCCCGCTCATTCTTCAGTCTTCATAGCCTTCAGTCTCTTCCTTCAGTTTGTCTTCAGTGTTAACAGTTGGAGAGGAGTCTTAGGGATTCAGTGAGTTATTGTCATCACTCACTGAATCCACCATCTTCTTCTTGACTTAGTCTTCACCCTTTATGTTCCGCCTTACTGAGTGGAGAGGCTTTTTCTTCGCCTCATACTGAGTATCCTGAAGATGGCTCACTGAGAGACTATGCACTCAGTGACCTGATAGTGTTTAACAGATTAAACACTTAGGTTATTTTCTATTCAAATCCTAGATTAAGGGGTTTGGGTATTTACTGAACCCAACAGTCTCCCCCTATTTGGATATACAAATAGCCTAAGTGTTTGATAAGTGTAAGTGAGCAATTGGCTTCTTCTTACACTGAATGTACTAATGAATACATTAAGGAACACTGAATGTTTTAACAAAACATACATCTTTTATTGATCATATTACATGGTTCCTATCACTAGTACAAAAGATAAATCACAATGATGTCAGTTGAGATGGATCCCCAGTGCTTCAAGCTTAGGCTTCTTTTTTAGGAGAGTTTCTTTGTCAGGGTGTTCTCTTATCTTGGCATTCAGGTCTTGGCAGAACCTGAGGTTTGCTGAGCTTTGGATCTGAGAGGCCACTGGTATGTAGCTCAGCATTGCAGCCACACCAGCCTGATCAATATCACTCCATCTTTGAAATGCTGGGTTTCCATAGACATCAATGTGGAATAGCCCTCTTTCAGGCTTCTCAATCACTAGACAGTTCACGAACTTAACACCTTTAGGCAGCTCCCTGTTGCATTCGAGTCCAGGCACTTTTATCTCAGGCTGGAACTCAACCCTCTTTCTTTTGCCTTTGGATGATTGAGGTTGAGATCCTTGTGGTGCAGTTAAGGCAGGCTGAATTCCCAGTTGTGCTGGTGCATCCCTCAGTCTTTCATATCTCTTACTGAGCATCTTCATTAGATCCTTAACCACCGCATTCCTTTTTGTCTCGATGATTGGACCAAGCTCATCGAGTTCAGTGATCCCAAAGTCAACAAAGGTAAAGGGATCATGGATCTCGAAATGTCTCTTATCAGCCCCCCCTGTATACATTCATAGCCAGTGGTTTGGAGTTGGGGATGATTTTGACATCAGTGATCCTTTTAGGTTGCCTTTGGCTTGTCATAGTCCAGTTGTAGTTCTCAATTCTGCTTTGCCTGAGGGCTTCAGCTTTCTTGTTCTTTTGTTCCAACTGTTTTTTCATTTCGGCCATCTTAGCAGCCTGAGCCTTCTTAAACTTTTGACATGCCTGGCCCTTTTGAAGCTTCTTTGGATCAATTCCCACATTTTCAGCTTCTTCGGCTATCACTTTAACCAGTGCTTCCTTACTCTTCTTATCGTCCTCAGCTTGTTTCAATCTCCTTTCTTCTTTGGCAAGGTATTTGGTTAGCTGTTGAGGAGTGAGAAGGTATTCAGTGTCGCCGATTTTGTAGGAAATCTTCTCAGGCTCAGTAGTAGTCATTATGCCTTTTCCTTTTGTCCTGGCCTGAGGAAGATGATGCAACCAGGGGTGGTGTTGTTGTCATGATAGGTGATGTGACTGTCAGTGTTGTTGTTGTTGTTGATGTTTGTGGTGGAAGTGATGAGATGGGTATTGCTGAGACTAGTGGTGATGATGATATTGGAGCTGCAGATACTGGTGGTGTTTACTCCCCTTCAGTGTGAAGAGGAGTTTCTTCAGCAGTATTCTCCCCCTCAACTGTTGTCGGAGCGTCAGTGAGGGCAAGTGTTGGTGTTGGTGCTGAGGGGGACGGAGCAGCCTGACCCTTGAAGGCTTGAAAAATTTCAGTGATCATAGCCTTAATCTCTGAAGTATCTGCCTGAATGCCAGTGACTTTTGCTTCCAAGTTAGCCTGAGATTCCTCCAAGGCAGTCATTCTAGGTTCAAGATTCCAGGCCATTGAAGACGAGGCCTGAGTCAAAGTAGCCACCTGAGTAGTCAACGAGCCCAATATAGCCTGAAGAGACTGGACTGAAGATTGAAGACCCTGAACATTTGCAGATTTTAGGGTTTCGAGCAGTTCAGTGAGGCTTGAGGATTGTTTCAAGTAGGCCTCAGTAGCCTCCAGCACTTTAGAGTTGAGTACAGGGTCTTCTTTGACAGCATCCTTGATTTCATCAATTGTAACCCCACATGCCTGAAGATGTTTGAGGAATTTACCCAGGTTTTCATCCAGTCTATGAAGGTGTTGGTACATCAGATCTCTGTGTTCATGAAAATTTTCATTATAAGCCTGTACCTCCACCTTTAGATCTGCATAACTGGTAGCAGCCTCAGTGTGTTGTTCCCACAGTGTTTCAGTGACCCCGGAGTATAGTTTCCTTGAGGCTTTGGTGATCCACTGAACAAGCTGCCTTTCAGTAAGTGGGAGAACATTATCAAATCTTCTAAATTCATCAGTGGAGGAAGAGGAGTCATCATTTTCAGGCTGGAATGGTGATTCAGTGTGCTCCTGTGGATCAGGCTGAGGCTCTTGTTCAGATTGAACCTCAGCGTCCACTTCTTCCCCAGCTGATAAGATTTCATCATCAGTTTCAGCAAGCTCATCTTCGGAGAATAGTATTCCAGTGACATCAGCAATGGTTAGCAAGGGGTTGGTGATGGGTTCCATATCAGCGGGTGGTATATTTCCCTCTGAGTCTTTGTCCCCCGTTGACCCCTCAGACACTGGTGGGAGTTTCCCAGTGTCTTCTCGGGAGTCAGGATTGGTTTTGGGTTCCGTATCGGCGGGTTGTTTCTTTCCCTCTGAGTCTTTGTCCCCCAGTGACCCCTGAGACACTGGTTGGTGTTTCCCAGTGCCTTTGGCGGAGTCAGTGATAGTTGTATCCCTATCAGCGGGTTGTTTGGTTCCCTCTGAGTCTTTGGGATCAATCAGTGTGCCCTCAGACAAAGGCTTGGATTTGCTAATGTCATCATTGAGCATGGTGGAAGGCGCTCCCCTACCAGCGGGTTGTATGTTTCCCTCTGGATCTTGGGGAGTAGTGGTTGTGACCAAGGGCACTGACTGTGATGTATCAGTGTCCTTCGTTGTCACGGGGGTGGATGTTGCCTGGTCACCAATGGGTGTCTGTTCAGTATAGGGCTTTTTGTGCCTCTTAGGCTGTGTTCCAGAAGCCTCAGGGCCCTGAGAGTTGGGTTTAGTCTTAGTCCCAGTCTGAGACTTCCCCTTTCTCTTTTTAGGAGTAGGGTTTGGAGACACTGATCCACTCTGATTGTTTACAGCAATCATATGGGCCATCAATTCAATTTCAGGGACTTGGGATGGGTCTTTTTGAAAGTTTGATTTACTTAGGATGCCAGGTAAAGCACCAAATTTTTCTTCCTAAGGGTAATTGCAACCCAGTAACACTTGCAAAGCACAAGAGAGAAATCTAGGGTATGAGACATATTTAGCCCTAGATTTTCTCTATAGCTTGGTTACGAGATCATTGTAAATGATCTCCCCAATGTCGACATTTACCCCATTCATCAAACAATAAGCCATCATCAACTGGATAGAATTAACTTGTTCAGTTGATGAGTGGTTCCCGCCGAGGACCTGAATCACAAAAGTGAAAAGGATCCTCCAAGCCACGGGGAATGAGTTTTTGGTGACAGGGGTTCTGTCCAAAAAGTTTGGTTCTAAAGCAATTCTTTTTAACCCATCCTTCACTTTTGTGGGTTCAGGATGGGCGACATAAACACCCTTATTATAGTCTAATCCTGAAGAGGTGTAAAACGTTTTGTAATCCAGGGTGACTGATTTTTTCCCATCAAAAAGACTGAACTTAATGAGATACTCCCTTAGTGGTCGTAGGTCAGTCTCATTAGTAGCAGGTGTCGGGTCATAGGCCACAGATGTTGCCCAAAACTCCCTGAGGAGGTTTTGGTAAACAATAGAGGGACACTGAACAAAGGCATTTTTCAGTGGGCAGTTAAACAAAAATTTCATAATGTCTTTATAGGCTGGTACATTTTGTGGGTATTCAAAATTTCCTATGACATTATTGGTTTTAAATTCAACATTTGTAAGATCACCTGCCCATTGTTGTGCAAACTGAAGAGATTGAGTTCTTGCCATTTTCATTTGAGAAAAGTTTTAGGGTTTTGAAAAAAAACTTGACAAGAACAGTCAAAAGTGTTTTGAATCTCTAAAGAATTGATGAAAAAACTTTTGTAAATGTTTACAATGAAGGTTTTTCAGAAAAAGGTTTGAAGAACACAATGATTTATGGGTTAGAAAGAAATTTTGGCAGAGTTTTGTTTGCCGAAATCAATTGTGTGTGTATTTGTGTTTATGTGAGGGGTATTTATAGAGTGGTGAGAGGGGTGGTTTTTGAACAAACGTGGATATGTAAAGACGGTTTTTGAAAATGTTTGAAATTCCACATTTAATGCTACCCACCACTACCCGCAGTAAAATCCCGTATTTCAAGGGAACAGTTGTAGTGCACAGTAAAAGTGCACTTTTGCAGCGTTAAAATATCCATAGGATATTTTTTGTGAGAGAGATCATTTAATGCCAAGTGGGATGGGGTAAGTGATGAGACCCCTGACAGTAAGACATATATTCCTATATTAAATTGGTGGGATTACCAACCTAGGACATTTAAGTAACTAATACTTGGAGCATTTTGTTACTCATTCAATGCTTTATGTCAGGGACCGTGAGTGAGTCTTACTCATTCAGTGAGAGGTTGATTTTGGATGTTCAGGGAAGATGAACCATTTCAAAGAACTTACTGAGATTGGTTTTCAGATGCCTGACTTTCAATGTCAAGCATTCCCAATTCAGCTTTCAGTCTCCTGAAGGTAGGTTCATCTAAAGGTTTGGTGAAGATATCAGCAAGTTGATATTCAGTAGGGATGAAATGAAGTTCTATGTCTCCTTTCATTATGTGATCCCTGATGAAGTGATATCTGATATCAATATGTCTGGTTCTTTGATGGAGGACAGGGTTGTTGGAGATTGCAATTGCACTGGTGTTGTCACAGAAGATGGGTACCATTTTGAAATGGATGTCATAGTCACTGAGTTGACTTTTCATCCATAAAACATTGGCACAACATCCTGCAGCAGCTACATACTCAGCTTCAGCTGAAGACATAGCTACTGATTGTTGCTTTTTAGCACTCCAACAAACCAGTTTTCCACCAAGAAATTGACAGGACCTTGAGGTACTTTTTCTGTCCATGTTGCAGCCAGCATAATCAGAATCAGAGTACCCTTTGAGATCAAACCCTGAGCACTTTGGATAATAGAGTCCAAGACTTGCGGTTCCCTTCAGGTACCTGAGTATTCTTTTGGCTGCAGTGAGGTGGGATTCTTTGGGATTGGACTGATATTTTGCTATTAGATAGACTGAGAATTGGATGTCTGGTCTGGAAGCAGTTAGATACATCAGTGATCCAACAATCCCTCTGAAATGGGTTTGATTGACTGACTTGCCAGTAAGATCAGGTCCAAGGTTGTTAGGTGGGACCATTGGAGTCTTCACTGAGGCACAGTCAGATATCTCATATTTCTTCAAGAGATTTCTTGTGTACTTCTCTTGACTGATGGAGATTCCTTTATCAGTTTGCCTAATTTATAGTCTTAGGAAGTATGTGAGTTCACCCATCAAGCTCATTTTAAAATTCTTTGTCATTAGTTTTTCAAACTGTTTACAAAGAGTGTAGTTTGTTGAGCCAAAGATGATGTCATCAACATATACTTGGACCAGTATCACATCTTGTTTGTCCTATAGATAAACAATGTGTTGTCTATCTTTCCTCTGACAAACTTGTTTTGGATCAGGAAGGCTGAGAGAGTTTCATACCATGCCCTGGGAGCTTGTTTCAGTCCATAAAGGGCTTTATCAAGCTTGCAGACATAGTCAGGGAATTCACTGCTCTCAAAGCCAGGAGGTTGTTGAACATAAACATCTTCCTTGAGTTCACCATTTAGGAATGCACTTTTTACATCCATTTGGTATAACTTTGAAGTTCATGTAGGTAGCATATGCAAGGAAGATCTTGATGGTTTCCATTCTTGCAACAGGAACAATTGTCTCGTCGTAGTCAATGCCTTCTTGTTGACTGTAACCTTTGGCTACAAGTCTGGCTTTGTTTTTAATGACAGTGCCGTTTTCATCAGTTTTGTTTCTGAAAACCCACTTCATTCCTATGACAACGACGTCCTGAGGACATTTTATTAAGGTCATGACCTTGTTTTTATCAAACTGTTGAAGCTCTTCTTGCATGGCCTGAACCCAGCTTGGGTGCTTTAGAGCCTCAGTGACACTTTTGGGTTCTATATCTGATAGATAATCAGCATATAGACATTCATTGGCTGAAGCTGCAGTTAACTTAGCAGCCATGCTTCTGGTGAGCATGCCCTCAGTGGGTTCACCAATGATGTTTACAAGCTCAATGTCCTGAGATCTTGTTCACTTACTTTGTGGTCTAGGATCTGAGCTTGAAGATGTCACTGGAGATTCAGGAGTGATATCAGGTGCATGAACCACATAATCATTGGGAAGATCAGTGGAGATGTCTTGTTCTGGTTGAGTTTCATGAATCACAGGTTCCTGATCATTTGGATCAGTGTTATCTATCCCAGCAGGGACTGACTGATTATCAATGAATTCACTGACAGTTGGTTATGACAAGTTGAGGCAAGACATAATATGAGATGTCAGCATCAGCTTGGTATGAGGAATTGATTTCAGTGTTATACTCGTTAGGAGGATATCTTGAAGAGTTATCAATTCCTATTTCCTCCACTGAGGTGTTGGAGAACCTGATGCTTTCTGAACTTTCATCAAAGGTGACATGAAATGTTTCCTCAACTTGTTGTCTCCTTGTGTTAAATACCCTGAAGGCTTTGGAGATCAGTGAGTAACCTAGAAAGTATCCATCATCAGCTTTAGCATCAAACTTGCTGATGTGCTACGTGTGTACAAGTTTTAAATTTATAAAAGGTGAATTACCAATATTACCAATAACACATACGAGCAAGTATACTCGTCCGTTATAGCAAGATTATGAAGGTAAGTCGGGATCGTTCGCAGGGATTTAAGTGAATCTAAACACAAGTTTGAATTAACAGAGTCTATCCAAAACATATAACGAAGCAAATAGATATAATGAAATTCAGATGATTAAAAACTACACTTGCTTAAACTAGTTTCATATCATACATTAATGTGATTGTGTTAACCTCTTAACATGTTGGTTATGATAATTAGTTGGAAGACTAATCTATTGTTCTTACAAGTTAAACCTTCGTCAAGATTTTAGTTCATAAAAACAAGCATTACGTTTAACCAATCAATTCAAGTTTCATAAGTCTACATACATAAACTTAAACACAAAAACATCCACTTGTTTCATCAAATTGCTTAAGAAATGATAAATACAAAAGGTAACCGATCATAGACAAAAGGCTACAATTGATTCTCAACAACTAATCTTACGACCTTTTAGATGTTTCCAACCAATCCAATTTGATAATCAAAAAGCGTTTCTATTACAACCACACCTTAGTTACTTTGTATAATCAAGAATAATGGGTAAGAACAATCATCCATAGACAAAATGATTATGACTAGTTGAATAACAATAAGTTCTTTCGACCTCTACGATTACTATCAACTAATCAAACTTGATTAACAAATGTCACTATGAAACTTTAGCATAATTGGATCTTAGAATCAACTTGAAATTGAATTAAAACATGTTAACACAATCACTAACTAATCATATGATAATCAACATCATTTAAGCAAGTGTATAAAGAAACTAGCCACTCATAGCAAACATGAACATAAACTCAGAACTTTGAACATTAGAAAACATAATTAAAAGTCTTACAATGCTTGGAATAAGATTACAAATGGTGAAGTAATGATTCCCAAAGTATTGGGGTAGACTTCTTGGTGATTTGGCCTCCAAATGTGGAACTTCTGGAACTCCGAACTTCCCTGGACTTCTAAGGACGATTTTGAGAGCTTAAAGCTTTGTTTGATGAGTAGAGAGATTTGTATTTGAAGTGTGTGTCCATATGCTCAAAAATGGCCTCTGTTTATACTAATTCCAAAGCCTAGGGTATTAATTGCTGAACTTGGCCTCAAAGGAGTAAGGAATGGACTAGAATACACCAAGAGAAGGACCTAGAATCGTTTGGATGCAAAGGGGAAACTTAGTGATGAAGATTTGGCAGATGCAGCTTCTCCAACCGGATCGGTTATATGACCAACCGATCCAGTTCGTCTTCTACAAAAGGGCCAACCGTTCCGGTTGCGGGTGGCGACCGAACGGTTGGTGATGGTATTTTAGCGTTTCTGGTCATATTCCAACCGATCCGGTTGGACTTGCAACCGATCCGGTTGGATTTCCTGAGTTACGGAAACTTGATATTTTCTTTCTTTATCTTGCAGAACTTGGTTCTTCAATCACTATGGTCTTCAAAGGTCCTTGAGATACTGATTTAGGCTTCACTGAAACGGGAATCTTCTATTTGCTGAACATTTCTTTATTTTCCTTCCGTTTCCCTGCACTTGGTTATAAACACTAGACAAACATCTTTTGATGTGTTTAAGCACTATAATCACGTAAATATAACCAAATAACATATATAAAAGCACAAATAACGCTACTAGAAACATGCACAATCTGAGCGTTATAAAATACCCCCACACTTAAACTTTGCTTGCCTTCAAGCAAATCTAGGAAAAACATCCACTGGAACAAGATCGTGATTATGAAAAATGTGATGCAAATCAACCAAGTATAAATACGAGAGAAGATTCATCAATTACGCTTTATAAAGGTGAAACATCAAGATGTTTGACAATATCCAATGATTTTCTTGCATGATTAACATTTCAAAACACCTCACGAAAAAGGAACGAAATATAATTCACTCAATCACTCATTTTTAGTGAAGTAACAAGATAAATCACACTCATTGCTCAGTCATGATTAGATTATTACCATAAGCTTGTACAAGAAACAAAACTCCACCGACGTGGCGTGACCACCAAGTAAAAACATCTAAAGAGGACTTTTATTCGGGTTATAATGATATGGCTAAGGGCTAAGGGTATGGATAAGGCATGGAAATGTTTATGAAATTGGTGTTAAAATAAAAATGAAATCAAGTCTAATACCCGTGTTTCTAGCTACCAAACATTCCACGAACCAATAAATGATTATAGCTTCAATTTCTTCTTTTCCGCTTTCCACAGCTTTTTGCTTTGCCATCATACTTGTTCTTCGATCATAGCACATTGGCTATTATTTTCATACTTTCAACACTTTTTTTTTTGAACATAAACTCAATGCATGGCTCAATCAATCTCACAGGATGTGGTACTCATAATCATTTGAACAATCTTCACTTTCCAGACAACTAGCAACCAACCGCTTAGACATTGATACAGGTTAGGCTAAGGTTTAAAGTGTAAAATCTTTTTGTATTTTCTAGGTGAAGCAAAAATGAAAAGGATGGCTCAGATGGTGTAAATAGGGGTATCTAGTGCTAAAAATGAGCACTACAAATGGGTCCATGTGGGTGGTTAACTAACCAATGCGGTTAGCTAATATATCATTAGATGTAAAATGGAAGGCCATTTGGGTTAAATCCTAAGGTGCCTCTTTATCACACGAATTCACTTATATCGCACGAATGCAATCTCACTGCGGTCTGGTAATGATTTACAAGTACAAGTTCTAGAATAAATAAAATCACCGTCACACTCATAGCAAAAGATCCAAGAATAAAAGATGTATGCTATTTATGAAATTGGCTCAAATTCTCACAATTTAGTGGAAAGGGGTATAATATGTGCTAGCAAATGTTTATCGATCCCAGAATGGATTGCAATAGTAATCGGAACACATCTCGAAGTTTCAAATATTACCAGTTTTTACCAGTGGTTTGATCTAGTTATTCTAATATATTAACCTATACGCGTGAAAACAACTAGATCATGAGAGGAAACAAAATTTAAAATTTAAGCATGAAAACTCTATTTTTTCCTATTCACCCCCCCCCCCCCACACACACACTTAAGTTATACATTGTCCTCAATGTGAAAAACGAACTTCAAAGCATAGAAATAGGGAAAATAGAGATGAAACCAAATATGTCAACGAGTTTATCAGCTTAAAATTCTTTTCTTCATTCCTAGCGTCCATTGGAGAAATCATTACATGCACACAATCTTATAAACAAACAAAAGGTTTTATTAAAAGGTGGCACCCCCCCCCCCCCCACTTAAGTTCAACCAAAGGTTTAAACTTTGGGGAGTGACCACAGAAAATCAAATCTGAAACACACGGGTTGCCTCCCGAGAAGCGCTTGTTTTATTACCGAGTCCAACAGCTAGCTTGTCTTCCTCTGAGAGGGCCATCAGTGCACTGACATGCACCATTTCATCATCAGATGAGACTGGCTCTTCATCCCAGTCGAAGGTTTCAGCAACAAGACCTTTGTTTTTACCCTGCACAGATTGAATACTTTTTGTTTCTGAGGGACTGGCCTCAAGCAATGCAAGCTTAGCTTTGATTTTCCTATACTTGGACTCATAATCAACCATCTTGTTTTGATCAGATTTGTTTTGAAAATTTTGATGACACTGATAAATTTTTGGTTGAAATTTGCTAAAGCATGTGGACTTATTTGACCCTGATGGTTTATAAGAAGGTTCAGAAATTGTTTTTGAAAAACAGTCTTTTGCAAAATGACCTCTTTTGTGACACTTAAAGCATTCAGTGTCCTCATTTGCTTTAGCATTTGAAAAACCTTTATTTCTTTTTATAAACCTTCGAGAGTTTGCAAGGAGTGCCCTTTCCTGAAATTCAACGTTCAGGTCATTTAGGTACTCCTCACTTGATCTCTTATCAGGCTCATCATCAGAATTTTCTTGGAAATCTTGAACCACATTGTTAGAAAAGAAAGCAGTTGATACAGGTGAGGTAATGGTCAAGGACTTCTTGACTTCCTGAGACTTCTTTAAGTCAGGGTATCTGTAGAAAACTAGAAGGGGGGTTGAATAGTTTACCAATTAAAAACTTTGTTTTGAAACTTATTGAAAGATCAATTGATATTGATCTTAAGTATGTTAATGAAATATGCAAGCAATGTGTAATAAGTAAATAAGGAAAGAGATGATCAAACCACAACAAGTTGTTTATAGTGGTTCGGCCTACAAGGACTCTTTTTCCTTGCCCTACTCCACTCCCCGAGTCTCACACTCGAGAGTTTAACTTCACTAGTCAACAAGCTCCTTTCACCGGCGGAGAAAACCTTTACACTTCGCTTACACTATTTCCGACACTAAGCTAGATGTCGAGTTCTTTCCAAGGGTACAACTACTCCCACACACAATGTATTTTGAGGACTAAAATACTAACCACTCACACTCACAAGATTATGATGGTTTGATACAACAATGAAGTATGGATCAACACTAGATCATACAACACTAAACAAACAAGACTTCCAACTTCTCGTTGAAGCTTGAATATGACTTGATCTTCTTTGCTACAAAAGAGATCACTAATATGATATGAAACTGAGTTAGAAAGGTTAGAGAGAAGATATGTATGAGAGTATGTTAGAAAGGGATAAGAAACTACTTGGCTTGGCATTGCTATTTATAGCCAAAATGGACAGGAGCGTCCACGGACGGCGGACCCCTTAAAAGGGTTCCGCCCGTGTACCATTTTGGTACCGCCGGTCTGACAGCCAAGATATCAAATCTTGCCAAAGTCAACTCTATCTAGGTGAGATTGTGCAAGATATGAAGAGTACAAATCTTCACAAAATATCTAATGAAATCTTCCAATGATTTCCATGATGTAATACATGATGTCAAATGTTGCATTACTATTTTTAGAAATATGCAAATGCTTAAGTAGTGTTTGGTTTTAAGAACCTAACACATTCTAAAACTACTATCATACATAATGATTAGAGTCATATCAAGATGTTACTAATCACAAATGTAAATGCTTGAATGATGAATATATTGTTTGAGAAAGCTTGTTTTAATATCTAATAAACTTGACAAGCTTTAAGCTTTTATAAATTAAATTTACTTTTGTCGTTAACAAAACTTAGGCAAAGATCAAAAATATAAATAACGTTTAATGACGATATTTGTATTAACAGTATCGTCTATTGATGAGGTTTTCCTCATAGACAAATTTCCCATAAATTTCAGGAAGTTCAAGATTTTGGATATGATTTGCATTTTTAAGTCCATGAGAGAAATTTAACCACTTCTCAGGGAGACAATTGACAAAACCAACATTAATCTCATGTTTGGAAAACTTAACACCATCATTTGACAGTTCTTTTAAAAGAGTTTTGTATCGGGTGTAAGTTTGAGACAGAGTTTCTGAGTCCTTAGCCCTGAAGGTATTATACTCAAGTTTCAGGTCCATTATCCTGTTTTCATTGGTATCAGATGGGCCTTCATGGCTGTGAACTAGGTCATCCCAGGTTTGTTTAGTTGTACTACAGCTTATGACTGACTCCATAATATCATCAGGAAGACATGATATGATAATACTTTTGAGTCTTTGGTCCTGGTTGACCACTCTTCTCTCATCCTAAGTCCACTGAGCTTCAGGTTTGGGCAAACCTTCAGCAGTCTTTGGGATAAATGGACCTTCATTTATACACTTGATATAATAAGGTTCCATCCCAATCAAATAGCAAAGCATACGCTTTTTCCATTTGTTGAATTTACCAACTTCAAGTCGAGGGGCAACAGCTGAAAAAGCTCCACCCTTTTTATCGACTAGTTGGGGTACATCAATTTCAGCCATAGAGATCCTGATTTAAAAACGATTTAGAGCGGCTTAAAGTTTTATAAAAAGTTTTATAATCAGCCTTGCTCTGATACCACTTGTTGTTCCCTATTTACTATCGTATAAAACAGTTTAAGTAAATAAAACAAACTAATAGTGAATAATGACTGAAATTAACGTAAGTAAAACACACTTATAAATTTTCAACGTTTATATTCTTATTAGAAATGAATCAAAAGAATACATTACCCAAGTACTTGCGGAATAGTACTTGAGATTGAAATGACAAATTTTGGTGACTCCTCTCTAAGCTCAGGCTAAGTCTGAGCACAACTCTTAGAACCCACTGAGCTATCTCAAGGATAAAGTTGTATTTGGAGGAGTGAAAAGATGGCTTTTGTGTGTGTGTGTTTTTACAATTCACAAGCTTAAACTTTTCACTCACTCTCTTATGCTATTTATACAAAAATGGTTATTAACTTTAACCTAGAAGACAAAAACATAGATCACAACAAACACGAATATTGATATATTCGGTTACTGTTCACCTTGATATTTATAGTTAGGCGGCGAGGCTTCTTTCCTTAACAGAGAATCCTTTAGTATCGCCGCTTACTATAAATGGGAAGATATGGCTTTAGTAGATAGGGACTTAGTTTTATCTGGGTAAACATTTGGGGACATAGTTTTATCTGGGTAAACTTTTCCCGCCTAGTCCAGCTCATTCTTCAGTCTTCATAGCCTTCAGTCTCTTCCTTCAGTTTGTTTTCAGTTTTAACAGTTGGATAGGAGTCTTAGGGATTCAGTGAGTTATTGTCATCACTCACTGCATCCACCATCTTCTTCTTGACTTAGTCTTCACCCTTTAAGTTCCGCCTTACTGAGTGGAGAGGCTTCTTCTTCGCCTCATACTGAGTATCCTGAAGATGACTCACTGAGAGACTATGCACTCAGTGACCTGATAGTGTTTAACGGATTAAACACTTAGGTTATTTTCTATTCTAATCATAGATTAAGGGGTTTGGGTATTTACTGAACCCAACAAGGGACTATTAGTGTTATAGAGTGATATAGACTATATAGAGTTTAGACAAAAAAATGCCGAAAGAACGAAGATGCTTTTGCAACTAGCAAGATTTTTAACGCGTGTGAGTTTTTAATCTTAGCGAAGAAAATTCATGACTTTGAGGTTATTTGGTGTAATTTCGTAGTTTTTGGGATTGTAATGTGCAATGTGTCCTAGCATGAGGACTAATGTCCCCGATGTAATTTACTCTGTTTAATTATTTTATTGTTTACCCGGAATAATGCAAGGCTCTTGATTACTCCTTTCGTCCTAAAATAAGTATGTAGTTTGACTTTATGGAGTGTTTTATTCAACTTTGATTTCAAATATTTTTATTTTTGTTATATAATATTTGATAAAAATTATACCACTAAAAATACATTTAAATTACAATTTATTTATATATTTTGCAACAAATATTATATAATACATATAAAGTATTTATAGTCATAGTTCACAATAAAAACTAAGCCCGTTTGGTTTGTAGGTAGGATTGGAGTTGGATTTAAGAAATGTATGAAATAAATTGAGAAGAAAGAAATATATATAAATTAAGGGATTTGCTACACCCACATAAAAACTCCCACTCAAATCTCTCACTCGCTGACGTATCAGCGGGTGATTGGTTTTATGTGGGATCCACATCTCACATAAAACCAATCACCCGTTGCCACGTAAGCAAGTAGAAGATTTGAGAGGAAATTTTGTGTGGATCCAGACTTTCTCATAAATTAAATTAGTTTGAAATAGAAAAATAAAAAATCAAACTAATAATACATAATATGTGGTTGAAATTTTTTTTAAAACTAAAAGGTAAAATGTAATTGGTTGATATGACTAAAAGTCACTAGTAAGGGCAAAAATCAATCTATGATTGAAAATGTTAAAGGGTATCAAAATAAAAGCAAATAATTAATTTATGATTCTTTTAATCCATACCTCCTCGTACCCATAAAGTAAGAATCAAATGAGAAATAAAATTAAATATATCTCTTATTAAATTTCTTCATTTTATTTAAAATGTAAGACTCAAATTTTTCTAATTGTTTTTATTTCAAATTTTATTATCTCTTCCCCAGACACATAAACCAAACGGGCCATAAAAATATGAAACTAAACAACTATTTTGAGACTGCGGTAATACGTAGTTAAACTTTATTGATTGTTTGCACCAATCTCGATTAATTCATTTTCTTTGATGTCAACTACATCCACGTACGTGGTTATTGTTTCACGAGGCCCATTTTTCATGGGCAACGTGCTGCCTTATCCCACATATCTTTGACTAACGATGCAATCAAGGCTATATATTTAAATGCCAAAAATCTACAAATAAAGATTATAAATTTATAATATTTGTAACGTGGTCAAATCAGGGATTAGATGTTACTGGATGATGTGAGTGTGACCCAAATAGACTTTTTCTTCCTTTATCTGTATATTTCACACTTGTTTATTCCATAATTTAGTGGACACCAATTGAATATCACTAAATTCCAAGCCTTATATCGACTTCAGCTCTTTGGACACTACTTTTTTGAATCGTATTCGATGACAAATTAAGTCAATTATTTCGTACCAAAAAAATAATAATAATAGTAACGTCTTGGGTTCATATATTTTGATAAGCTCAATATTGCAAGACGTTTACGGGTACATAAAAACAAATACACGCGTAGAATCAAACCCAACAACAAGCATTTTTATTTGCTTATTATTATACAGCAACTATTAAATGCGCAACAAACATTGCACACTTACAAACTCACATCTTTATTCATGCTCATCAAACATCACATTTAATGAGCAGGTAACATTTGATAGAAAACAGCCGCACAACATTAAGACGTGGAGGCTTTCACCCAAGCAGGCCGAGACAAAATCTCGGCTGCCCACGCACTAACATGTGTGCGCGCGTCAAATAACTTTTTCGCCTTTGTTCCCATCAAGTACTTCAAATTAGGAAGGTGGTGAAGATCCGCCAATGTGAAACTATCTCCACCTAAATACTTGCTATGTGATAGTCGTGACTCGTACACATCTAGGACCTCGGATAACTTCTTTTCGTTCTCCTCCACTATAGCATCGTCTGTGGTCAAGCCAAATATTGGTTTATAAGCTAGCTCCCAAGCTAGTTTAGAAGCTGCAGGCTCAAATTTTTGTGACTCAACTTCTATCCAAACTCCTAGTATTGCCATCTTTTTTGGATCCTTGATTATTAGATCGGTCCCTTTATCAGCGTATGTGTGTGCTAGGTATTGTGTAATCGCCCTTGATTCTGAATCAAATTGATTAAATTCATCAATATTTTTGAGAAAATGATTTAACATAAGTTTAAGTATGCTACTATCAACGCTCTTTTTTGGCCAAGTCTTATTCTAGCAACGGATCTAGATGAGTTTATATGAAAAAATTGATAATTTGTACGTTGTGGTTAGTCTAACAAACGCAACATACTTTTTTAGTGATTTTGATAGTGACCCAATTAAACTCACGGGGTGTTTAGACTAGCATCAACGTACAAGTTATCACGGTTTTATATAAACCCATCTAGGCCCAACATGTATAGATTAGGTCGAGACGGTTTAAGTACGTGAGACAGAGTTTAAACACTCGTAAATTAGACTGCCAAAACGTTATAAATTAAACTATGATGATCTAATGTATATAAGAGTATAAGAAGTCTCAAGTTTCATACCGAACAACTTAAGATCACCATCCTCGAACGCTGGAACTTGACCAAAAGGCTGCATAATTGCACATAAATAGTTAAATACATAAATCAAGCCCAAAAAGCAAGATCAAATTTGAACATGTCGTAAATTTAAACAAATTCGATTTTACATACGTTACGTGACAAATATTCGGGCTTCTTGTGTTCTTTGTTAGGCATATCGACAGTAACGAACTCGTACTCAAGATCCTTTTCGGCTAGGCATGCCAAAACACGTAAAGTTGCGGTTGAACCATTCACCCCGAAAACTTTGATGCCCATGATTTCGGTATAAATCTTTGAACTTACTTGGAATGATTAAACAAGGACTGAATGATAGATGGATCAAAATGTAAATGTAGATGTGACTATGTGAGCATATTATGAAATGTGGAGTGGGGGGTTATAAATACAAGTTTGTGGTTGGTACTCACTTTCTAGAACTTATCTGATTGTGGATCTTTTCTTAATAATTGGAATATTACTTTTTCTTTCTTTCGGATACTGTTTGTGGGCGTAAAGTAGTTGAACTACCAATGACTTCGGTATAAAATTTAGTAATTTAAACTTGCGAAGGATCGGTCGACGTCTAAAAATAATGCACAAGGTTAGGTTTTTTGGGCCAATCTACACCATTGAAAGATATTGTACTACTCGTAGTTAACTTTGACATTTTTGCTAGCTCACATAAATATAATGAAGAATTGTCAAAGAACTACCAAGAGAATGCACAAAAATAACATCATAACACCAATAACACCGTTCACGTCAGCGCCACATCAGCTTTAACATTTCACCTTAACATCCTTAAAAAACGCCCACAACAATAACATCAATAACATTTCATATTTTCAATTTCAACCCCTAAACTAAAACAAACACTTCATTTATTAAACTAAAACAAACACTTCATTAAAATTGAAAACATATTACAATACGAGATTAAAAAAAAATACAACGAAATAAAAAAACACACTGCAAATAAAACGTTACAACAAATTAAAGGAAATGACGAGAATACGATCTACTGACGAGGTTTCAAGTTATATTTTTTGATGATTCGATCTTTTTCGTCATTGATCCAAGCCACGACCATTGGATCTTGCCTTTCAGTAGGCGTCATCAAAAACTTTATATTTCCAACCTTGTTATTGTGAGATCTTTTTCCTGCTGGGCCCGATACGCCGCTTCGGCAGTTTCACGTTTCAAACGATACTCGTTTGCCATAGTTTCGGTGAAATAAGTTCACGAGCTCGTTCCTCCAGTGCTTGCTCCCCCAGTACTTGTTGTGCTCTCGGATCTTGCTTTCTTGGTAGCACGTTTCTTTCCCATGGGGCGTGGTTGTTCATCATTACCAAACAAAGCCTCGTTTGTTTGGCTTGGCACATCGCCGGTTAAATCAACCGGTTCCGGCGTGTCCCATTTCTTATAATGACGCAAAACCTCCCAAGCGTCATTGAGACCAAACGGTGCTCCTTTGTTTTCCTCACGATACCATTGCTTTGCCCGTTTCATCACATCCAGCTCACTTTCCCCGCTTCGTTGATCCAGTTGCGCACGTATGTAACAAGCGTTGAACTTTGTGCATATGCCGATCAACGTTTTCCATTTGCTTGACATCATGTCCTTGGTGCGCCGTTGAAAGTTGTTTCTATTGAACTCATTTATGACCCGATACCAAAACGTATCTCTGGGTTGGCACTTTCCAACTTTCGGATCCTCCGAAACAGCTATGTAACACCTTGCAAGCAATGCTTCCTCTGCTGAAGTCCAACGCGCAGTAACGACAACCTCCTCTTCATCAGAATCAATTGGTTCGAGCTCGGGGTCTTTGGATTTTTTCGATTTTCGCTTAATACGACCTTTTCCTTTTTTTGGAGGAGACGTGGGTGTGTCAGCAACATCACGTGTTTCAGTTTGTGATTGTTGTGACTGTTGTGTGAATTGTAGATTTTGAAAGTTGGAGTTTAAGGTGCTTTGTTGGTTTTGTTGTTGCCAATACAGAAATGTTTGATGTTGTTGATACATTTCTTGGCTCGAGAAGCCTAGTGGGTTGGGGTTTGAAGATGAACCCGCGTTCGGGTTAGATGATGAACCCTGGTTTGAGGGATTTCACCCACCACCGAAAAGATTGAAGAAAGTATCATTGTTGCCTCCCGACATTGTTTTTTTTTTTTGTAGTTAATTGAAGTTGAAAGCTTGAGAGTATTGAGAGGATTTAGTAGTGGAAGTGTGAAAAAAATGGTGTTTTAATTGGGTATTAATAGTGGTAAAAAAAGGTTTTTGATTTTTTTTTTTATTTTTTTTTTAGTAGTCGTTTAGGGTGTTTTTTGATTTTTTTTTAAACATAACGGCTAGTAGCCGTTACAAGGAATTGTTTTGAAAAAATTTTGATTTATTTTTTTTTTACTACGCTTATAACGCGCGTTAAGGGGTTAACGGGGAGGGACCAACAGCGTGAAAGAAGCTAGCCTCCAAGGGTGTAACGCCGATAACGGCGTTATTTGGCCTCTAACGAGCGTTACCCCGTTATGATTGAACATGCTCTAATATCAACAAACATTTTTATGCAAACTCGCATTATTCACCAACGGTTTCTTGACATATTCAACGAAATTTAGCAAAATCCTTTATTTAAGTTTGTAACGATTTTTTCTTCTTACTATTTAAATTTGAGTTTGGTTCAACAAAAATATAAAAAGATAAAATAAATAAATTAATTAATAAAATATGATACAATCGTAGCTACTCATTAAAAAAATAATAATAATAAAAAAAAAAATAAATAAATAAAATAAATTGTATCTACCTACTTTTTTAAAAATTGCATATCTCATAAACCGTTCATCGTTAAATAAAACTAATTATACCATCATTTCTAACACAAAATTATCTTTCATTAGAGTATACAAGTTTGTCTTTCGAGAACCTTTCACAAGGTCGACTCTTTCCAAAGTTTAGACGAAACAAGTATTCTTTCGAAACGAAACTTCCAACTTCACATCGCAGAATTATCCAATAGAGAAGAGATTATGACCGAGGCCTTCGACTTAGCGAACCCGTGTTATCGTAAAATTCCTATGTTCTAGATCTCGGTAGCCAAGAATAGGAGCAAAGTGATCATTTCTGAAGCGAACCGTACACAAAAACTTCTCGATAAAGTTCATTAAGAGTTTCAGTTTGCTGGTCATGTGTCTTGAACAGCCGAAGTCGACATACCAAAGACAAATTTGAATGACCTGCAAAGAAAGAAGTGAAGGGACTATGGAAGATAAAAGGTATTGATCCCCGTGATTAAGTGGATCATGAGATGTTAGAAGCATAAGGATTTTGTATCTATATACTTTCGACAAACTTTATTTTCGAGTTTCTTTTTTATAATTTACATCCAGAAAAATCACATGTAATTTGTAGTTTTAATATGACATTTGATTGTGAAATCACATGTGATTGTGATTTGAACTTTAAAAACACTAATCACGAATCAAATGTAATTTCGTATCGTTTAATAGTCAATACCTATTAAAAAAAACAATTTTTTTTGTCGAAATTGTATTGAAGAGCACGTCTGCTGAGAGATAAAAATATTTTCTTTGTAATGGTGTATTTTTTATCGCTTAACAATTTACCGTCCGCAAAATATTTTTTGTTTTAGAGTTTTGCTATATCGTTATACTTTACATTACTACTCATCCTACTAACCAAACAAAAATAAAATAAGTGTTTTTCACTAACTATTTCTCTTCACTTAAACTGTCAGTTTTGCCACATGGCATGAATTTGTTACTAGGAGGATAAATAGAAATACAAAGTCGGAAGAAATATCATTTATCTTTGTATTAAACAAAAAAGGTGGAAAATAGGTTTCTAAATTCGGATAAAAAAATGAGTGGATAAAGTAAAGCATTTGATCCTTATTATTATTATTATTATTATTATTATTATTATTATTATTATTATTATTATTATTATTATTATTTTAATAACACTTTATTAGAAACTCATAGATTTACAAGAAATTAGTGGGGAGCCGAGATACTATCTAAGCCCCACTCTTCTAGCTATAGCAAAGTTAATCCTACTAAATATATGAATAGCAGCACGTGTTTCAATGTCTTGAGTCGCAGAGAACTTTCGGATTTGCTTCAGTAAGGTTACCGCATCCTTCTCAAGTTCCCCAAAAAAAGAGAATGAGAATGGGAGAAACCCATATCTAATATTCGCACACTTAGCCTCATATTTGACGCGTTTACGATGTGCGGCCTCAAAACTAACATTGTAAGTGACCAATCCTATATGAACTCACAACTAACATTAACTATATATGAAAAGTTGATTTACATATTAACTAGTTTAAGACCCGTGTAATACACGGGCGGTTTAAATTGAGTTTGAAACAAAATGTATGCATATCAAGTTCTTTTAATCATTTACTTTTGTCAATAGCTTGAATTTTGGAGTTAATGCGATATTAGAAAAAGGTTTATTATATCAAAAACATATATTGCATGAAATTATTAAAATTTATAGTTTTCGTGAAAAATGTAAACTTAGATAGTGCACCTTAAATCAGTCGTATATAAAGCCATAGCCTAAAATTAATTATTAAAGATGTATTATGTTAGATATGTATGATGACGTATGAATTTTGAAGTATACATCCCAAACATACTCGATTGGGCATAGAGGGAAATCCGTATGATGACGTACTTTATGGGGCATACAACTATAAACATAATGTTTTCAACTTTCAAGCTTAGGTATTCACGCGATTCAAGTAATAAAAACTACTTCACATTAACACATTATATGAAAACATATCTCTACCATAGTAATTCAGGTTAAGAATTTTTGTCAAATCATTGAAACAAACTTAAAATTTTGAAATAATTTATTTTAGCGACCGATTCATAACAAAGGATTATGTCCTCCATAGTCACTTTTGAATCATTTTGGATTGTGCATCTCTTTTCTAACCTTTGGAGCATAAACATCTCAAGTGTTTGTAACATACTTCTTTAGTTATTGAACTGTTTGATACTTGTTAAACCAAAGCCCAATTTGTCAATCTTATTACAACAATCTTCAATTAAAATGCCAACTCTTTTACACGTTACCGGACAATTCACTACACAACAGTACATTGCAAACTTGTAATAAGGTGCTAACAATAACAGTAAATTGCACTTTGTGAACGAACAACTCATAGAAACATTAGGCTGCCTCCAGTAGTATCGATCGTGACTCGATCGAGGGACAAGGGGCGATCGATTCCAATCGATCGTCTTGCTGTGGGTGTAGTCGATCGCCGAGATTATCAAAGGAATGGGTCGCCTGCTCGATCGAAACCACAAACCACAAACCTCCAATAATTAGCCGTTGCATATCCAAACAAAAAAAAATTCATACCGTTTGAAACTAAATTTTAACCGTTTGATTAAAAAAAAAACCCTATAAATACACAACATATTTACACACTAAACTCACAAATCTCACAATCCTCTTTATAAAAAATCTCATATATATCTCTATCAAAATGTCTAAGAAAACACCACAACAAAAAGGCCGAAAATCCCGTTTGGGACAAAACGCCCCGCATATTTTAACATCGGATCCGAATTTTCGGTTAACCGGTGTCTCACCAAGGATCAATTTCCAACCCGCTGCTTTCGACTATCAATCCCAACAAGCTCCACAACAACAACTAACAATCCATTTTTTTTAATCGTCCATTTGTTCCACCGCATCAAAACATCCAACAACAACAAAGCCACTCCCGTCGAAGCCACCAATCTATGTATGGCTCACCCGAATCTGTGTACCGTCCAACAATGGATTCATCAACGTCGTCATATTCAAATTATCAACAATATTCTCCGGTTAACCGTATCAATCTTGATGGTTTTGATTTCGAAGAACAATTATACAACAATCCTGATTTTTTTGTTGGAACCGGTTCGGGTTATCCGGCTCAAGAGTATCACGGTTCGGGTACCGGTTCGGCTCATGGATCGTATCACGATTCGGTTAACATTGATGACGAAGAAGAAGAAGAAGAATGTCGAGAAGAGACGTCACCGGTGAAACCGAAGAAACGAGCTACAAAGGCGAAGAAGAAGGTTGTCGAGAAAGCAAGCAAGAATGATTCGTCGCTTTGGACAAAAGAAGAAGAGATCGCCTTGTGAAATGCTTGGTGTGATGTATCCGAGAATAGTATAACGGGAAACAACCAAAATGCTAAGGGATTTTGGCAGAAAGTCATTGCTTACTTTGAGAAGGAGGTTGGTGCAGAAAGAACGTACAACTATATCATTACAAAGTGGAGAAATAGGATTCGTCCTAGATTTGGTCAATTTTGTGCCATTTACAACAATGCTTACAAGAATTACGGAAGTGGTGAGAATGACCTCACTGTTTATACACGAGCGTGTGATGAATACCAAGTAGTGTGTAATCATCTGTTTGTTTTGGAGCATTGTTGGAAGATTTTGAGAGACCATTCGGTTTGGAAGGATAATGAGATGTCGGCTTTTTTAAGCCAAGATAAGGGTCGCAAAAAAGAAAGGACTTCAACCGACTCGGATGTGCCTGCGTCTGTGCCTGATCGACCAATTGGTCGTGATACCGCTAAGAAGAATAAAAAGAAATCTTCGGAGTTTTCGAAAGCTACCTACATGGAAGGTGTTGCCGAGAAATGGAAAGTCATCAAGTCCAAGGCATTCGGACAGAAGAAGGAGCTGGCAGACGGATACTATGATTTGAAGAAGAAAGAGCTAGAACAACGGCAACAGGTGTTGGAGCTGGAGCAAAAGAGATCAGAAAGGGAAGACAAAAAATTGGCACTAGAACAAGAAAAACTTGAATTTGATCGACAAAAGAAATATGATAAAGATATCATATTCTATTGCACGCCAATCGACCCATCTTTGCCCGCACTACAACAAGAAACAATGCAGAAAATCAAAGACTCGATCAAGGCACGCCACAACTTAGATTTTTAATAAGTGTTGTAATATTTTAATAAGTTTCGTAATGTTTTTATTTTATTAGAATTATTATGTAACATTTTAATTATTAATGAAATTTTAGTTTATGTTAAAAATGTTTTTTGTTAAAAAAAAATAATAAAAAATAAATAAATAAATAAATAAATAAATAAATAAATATTGAACTTGATCGCACTTACTGGGGCACCTTATCGCCTGAAGGTCGCTGGAGAGAGAAAGCTGACATGAGAGTAAAAAGTAAGGGGATTGAATCCCCTTACTGGAGGCAGCCTTAGTACGATACAAACTTATACTCCTATTATTCAGTAAAGCATTTGATCATTATTATTCGGATCGAAAAATGAGTGGATAAAGTAAAGCATTTGATCCTTATTATTATTATTATTATTATTATTATTATTATTATTATTATTATTATTATTATTATTATTTTAATAACACTTTATTAGAAAGTCATAGATTTACAAGAAATTAGTGGGGAGTCGAGATACTATCTGAGCCCCCATTCTTCTAGCTATAGCAAAGTTAATTCTACTAAATATATGAATAGCACCATGTGTTCCAATGTCTTGAGTCACAGAGAACTTTCAGATTCGCTTCAGTAAGGTTACCGCATCCTTCTCAAGTTCTCCAAAAAAAGAGAATGAGAAGGGGAGAAACCCATATCCAATATTCGCACACTTAGCCTAATATTTGACGCGTTTACGTTGTGCGGCCTCAAAACTAACATTGTAAGTGACCAATCCTATATGAACTCACAACTAACATTAACTATATGATTTAAGATTATTTGAGGACAAAAGATTATTTACATATCAAGGGATCAATCTCCACCATCCATTTTTATTTGATCTAATGGATAAGATTAATCCCTACAATTTTAAAAACCCACTTTCATCATTTTTTTTTCAAATATTATTAACTTTCAAACCGTTGATCGTTAAGCGAAAAAAAATATATCATTGCGACGAGCATTTAATTATCTATCTATAAATAGGCACTTTGATATACTTTCGACAAAAAAAAATTTTCGAATTTTTCACGTTTTTTTTTAAAGTTTTTTCGTTTTTTTACGTTACTGAAATTTGCATTAAAAAATCAGATATAATAAAACACTAATTTTAATATCACATGTAATATTAGTGTAATATCATATATGATATGTAATATCACATATGATATTACATATCATATATGATTTAACACACATGTGATATTCAATTTAGTGTTTTATCATATATGATTTTTTTTCATGCAAATTTCAGTAGCGTAAAAAAACGAAAAAAACGTGAAAAAAATGAATTTTTTTCTTTTTTCGAAAATATATCAAAGTGCCCTTCTATGGAAAGATAATTAAATGCTCGTCGCGATGGTGTAAATATTTTTACTTAACGATTAACGGTTTAAGAAATATTTAAATTATAAAAAATATATGAAATAATAAAATGCTTTTAATCTCAGCCATTGATTTCTTTTTAGATAGATGATGGAAATGAGTCCCTTGGTATGTGAGAAAAATTTGATATGTAAAATAACTCTCCTAGTTATATGAAAAGTTGATTTACATATTAATAAGTTATTCACATTGTAAGTGACCAATCCTAGTCATCAACTTTAAAAATCAAATAAAAACCCAATATCACATTCTCTGTATAAAAAATTAATATCCATCGTTAATATCTGTGATTTGCTTAAGGGTGCCTATTGGGCATTTTTTAAATGTAAATAAATGTAAATTTTAAGTATTAAGTGAAAAATTACATTTAATTTTAGTAATTTAGAAATTTAATTACATTTAATTTTTTTTCGTTCAAAAAACTTTTAGTAATTTAGAAGTTTAATTAATGTCTATTAAATGCATTTTTGATTCAAAAAGGAAAGTTTGAGTATATTAGGGATGTGGCAGTCATGATCTCATGCCTCACCACCCACCAATAATATCATTCCACCTCATTTATGACTCACCATATTATTTTAGTGGCAACCATTATCCCATGTCTCACCTAATTTTATTTTTACATTCATGCCTCTCTTTTCCCATGCCTCTTCGGCAATCTTTGTCGAGTACCACCAAACCGCAACCATGCCGCTTAGGAGGCAATGATGTTGCCGCTCGGCATGGCCTCATGCCTCACCATACCGCATCCCATTGCCACCACTCTTAACTACACGTTAAATGCATTTTTTACATCTTACAAGGTGCCCAATGGGCATCCATTAGAAAATCCCTTAATATTTAAGCAAAAACATTTATACCATCGCCATGAGCATTTAATTATATATCCATTGACGGCCACTTTTATATGTATTTTCGACAAACTTTTTTGTTGTTGCTTTTTTGAGTATTTTCATCTTGTTTGAGTTTTATTTTTCTTACTTTCTCTCATTGTTGAAACTTGCATGATAAATCACATGTGATTCAACACTACTTTTAATGTTCGAATATTTAAAACCTGTAGTAAAATGAAAATAACTCTTTTTACAAAATTCTAAAAGTTTCATATTTTTTTATACTGAAAACAAGACATTCATAACTTTTCAACCATATAACACATTATATTTCGAATTATAAATTAGAACAATTAATTCGTCAAAATTGGACTCACCACATAAAATCAGAGGTGATTTTTACACATGTATTTTAACCACATGTGATCTATCATATGTGATTCTTAACACATATGATCTTCATGACACATGATTATTGGTCTTTCATACATAAACTGCTCTAATACAAAAGTTAATATAAAATTTGTGATAAATGGTTGGAAAGCTATGAACGTGTGTTTTTTATTTAATAAAACAATGAAACTTATTGATTTATACACAAATACTTACGAAAATTTTATTGCAGTTATTTAGTATTCGATCTTTCAGATTAGTGTTAATTACATGTGATATGTCATTCGAACTTGAAGACTGAGAAAACGTAAAAACATGGAAAAAATACCAATCATTTTTTGTTGAAAGTATATGAAAGTGTTATTCAATGGAAAGATAATAAAATGCATGTCGTGTCGATATATTATTTTTTTTAACGATTAATGGTTAATGAGATATTTAGTTTTAAAAAATGGTGTAATTGTATTTTTAATAAAAAATATTACTTCGCCTCCTTTTCTTTTTTTTTTCTTTCATGTAAAAATGAGTGGCTATGATTTCATGTGAGTAACTTACTGATACGTAAATTAACCCGCCTCCAACTATATGTGTTTTTTCTTTATATCTTCTATTTGCATGGGACCAGGGTGATCCCACTATTCTTCACCTTTTGGAGCTGTATGAGTAGGGAAAGAAGTTGATAGTCGAATGTTAGAAAAAAGCATTGTGATAACGCTACACGCGTCGTTCGGGGTCAAAGGAACTTCCTTTTCTTCGAGCAAGTTTTATAACACCCTAGGCAGTGAACCTAATCGTTGTAGTGTAGTAATTAGGGTAAGCCACGGGTATTGATATCGTTCTCTAGGGGAATAGGAATGCTAGTAGGGAGTTACTACGCTAAGGTTAAGGTTGAGGAAGATTATTTTTTATCTTTTTATATTTTATGAAAATGGAAAGGTACGAATCTCAGGTATTGGATTTGGGGGGTTGGTATTTCTACCGATTACTCTACTATTATCTAATTATCTAAACTAAGGTTGTGGGAGTCTATGTCTAATTAATGTGTGCTCGTATGATAGTTTAAAGATGTGTTTACTTAGTTTGTATTACTCCTTAATTATCTCCTATTGATGGTTGAGTGTCACGTCTTATTCCTAGTTGCGTTGTGTTTCTAAAGTTGTAGGGTATGCGTTTCTCCCTAACTCTTTGAACTTACCAAAGGGTCTTGTCTACAAATCCACTTAGAGATTATAGACTCCTACTCTAAGGCGCTCTTCGGATGGTTTAGCCTACAATCACTCAGGTAATCATACTCTAAGGTTCACAAAGATGAATCAAGCATTAAGTACACAACGAATGACCTATCGCATTACTAGATCATTAATCAACTAAGATAAGAAACAACCAATCAATATTCAATAATTAAGTTTCATACTTCCTAAGCAAACACACAAATAAATTAGCCGGACATGGAGAACATGCAAGCATACACACAAATAATCAAAGACATAATTGAATTAATGAAGCAAAGACTTATCTTGGTGTAAGATAGGGTTAAAAACCCTAAAATACTGTACAAGACACCTTAGGTTCGGTTTTAGGTTTTTACTCCAAAGACTCTCCACACAAAGACTGAAAAATTCGGATTCTATATATAAGATTACAATTGCGACGGCGTCACCTTATGTTTAGTGACGCCGTCGTGTCGCCGCCATTAGGGTTTCGTCTTGGCCACGTTAACCTTGCGACGGCATCACCTTATGTCCGTGACGCCGTCCTCTTCAGCTTCTGACATCGTCTGGATCGCATCTAGGCCGTCTGAGTAGCGACGGCCTACTCTTTCACAACTATACGCCGTCTCTTGAAAACACGAGTTTTGAGTTCTGACCCGTCACAATAATTCTCCGACGGCGTCGCAAATAGCTCCTGACGCCGTCGCCTTCTACATTCAGCGACTGTGAGTGTCTCGATTTCGACTTTGGCCATTTTCTTCATATATTCGCGCCTTTTCGTCCAAATAAGTGCCATTCCAGCATTTTGCCTTCACGAGACCTAAAAAGTGAAAAGGAACGATATTAAGCAATAACGGATACAAAAGTGATCAAATAAGGACTTAAATGACCCCTCAAAATGGTACCTTTTAAAACTTTATCACATTGCAAAAATGTGGGATGCTGCTTCCACTAAATGACCACTTTAATTAAAGTAGAGCAGATTCTAAATAATATCGTACAATTAATTTAATAACGGGTACTTTTACATTATAAATTTTTTTAATCGGCGTCGGAAACGACGTCGTTTGCTACAGTACCGACCCGTTTCCAACCCGGCAGAATGTGAGTTGACGCTACAGTGTTTATACCATTTTTTTTGTCGTTTCGAGCGTTAAAGAAAGTGTTTCTTTGTCGTTTCGGGTAAGCAAAACCCGAAATCCAACATCACCGCCTCACACTTGGTTCTTACTATACCAAACAGAAGGCGCCAACCCATTCACTTCCACTAGAAATTTCCAGATCCCCTTGCCAAAAAAATATCCCCTCCCTGCTTCGAGTTTCCACTGCCTTCATCATATCCACAAGTAAAGATGAAAAGGATGAATCACTCAGACAAGAACGTATTCAATCTGCGCCTTTTACCGACGCCGTTGTGCCTTTGGGTTTTCCGGTGACCAGCGCAGTTGCGAATCATCCGGCGACCTTTTCCAAACACAAGGTCATGTTTTCTTAACTCATAGTCTTTCTTTCTAATTTTTAATTAGATTGTGGTTTGGTTTTAACAAATGTATGCCTAAAAAATCAGTTGTAATGATATACTTTCCGGATCTTATTTTCCAATTTTTTTTTTTTTAGATTTTGGGTTCTAATATATTCACCTTCTATGATTATTCTAAATGCAGATGAGTCAACAAGGTCATCAAACACTATGAATGGGAAGGTTGAGCTTCATGATATTGAAGAGGTATACATAAAACATTATTATTATTATTATTATTATTATTATTATTATTATTATTATTATTATTATTATTATTATTATTATTATTATTATTATTATTATTTTTCAGAAATTAATCTGTTTTTGACAAAAAAATCTCATTAAGCTTCGAATACCAGTTTCATTTCAGGGGTTGCATAAGCCCTTAACTATTCAGGAAATAGATTTGAAAATTTTAGTTGTGCAATTTTGCAGGTGATTGAATTTTGAGCTTCGGATATGCCGGTGGTTGTTAGTGAAGTGGAAGTTACGGATGCGACTTCGCCTTGGATGGTAACGCGTAGGTTGTTTTGATATGTTAGCGGGTTAAATTTGGTAGTGCTGGAACAATGTATGTTGTATCCTACGTTATGTTGGTGTTTAGGATAATAAGTAGTTTCTAAGTTTAAAATTAATAAGCAATTTCAATAAGCAACCCAAACACCCCTTAAATGATCGTAATCATTTTGCAGAGCAAACACCAAATATTAATATGCTATAACAAACATAGGTAACTTATGACGTGTTCATATTTTAGGCTCCAAATATAAGTTGTTATTTTTTTTTGCTCACATATGTAAGCAAGTGAATCATCTAAGATTCTAACCATCTTATTCTGCCTTATCAGTTTTAATTTCTATATATGTGTTTAGTGCTTTAGTTTATGTCCTTATACACGACTATTTCCAATGTTTTTTTTAACATTTTCCATATCCGTCTTTTCTTCTGGCTTGGAAGCAGTAAGAAGTTTGCTCCCAAGTGGAAGAAGGTTGAAAATAACTTGCAAGGGAAGTCGAAGTTTGGTCACACAAACTTTGATGATGAGAAGGTAATTTCAAGATGCCACGGATTGGTCGGAACAACTTCTGGAAGAGTATTGGTTTAGGCTTCAAGGCTCCAACAGAGACTATTTAAGGTATAATTTATTTACTTATCTGTATATATTATATATTTATTTTTTGTTGTGAAATTAGTTGTTTTATTAGGGGGTAATTTATGATCAAGTTTTTTTTTTGAGTATTTGGAATAGCTTATTTATGTGTGGCTTAAGAGGTTATTTATTATAGAAAGAAATTGTAAGCTTATAAAGTCAAGGTTATGAACTTTAAAAACACATTAAGCTCAACAAGATAAGCTTATAAGTGTTATCAAGTGCGTTTAAGAGGTCTTCCAAAATTAGAAAGTGTATGTAATGATCGCGGTTGAAATGGTTGTGGAGAATAGATTCTTATGGATGAAAGGTGATTACCAGTTTGATTACAGGTACTATTTTTTTTTTATAGATTTGCTGAGCTAGCTTGACAAATTGCTAAAATGGGACAACCTTTAAGTTATAAAGAACTAACTAAAATGATGCGTGAAGCTTATGCTAATGGTGATGGTGTTGTCAGTTTGAATGAATTTACCGTTATATTGGGTAAATCAACTTCAATGTGTAGTCATGAGGACTTGCTACAAGATTCCCAGAAGTCATGCTTCTATAGGTGTCCAAATGGTCAAGTTGAACCTTATACGATTTTAATTAGGATAAAATGGATAATCTTAGAGCTTCTTATAATAGATTGTTTTAATCCATTATTTATTTCAATTTTATAAACCAATTGATCTAATAATATACTTACGAAACATACAATACATATATTGCTCTCATTTTCACTGAACCAAATTTTTACAGACGTTTTTAGTTTTTTGTTCTTTTTCTTGATTTGGACTAGAATTTTTATGCGATCGTAAAGATTTTACGATTATGTCAAGCAAGCATAAGTATGCAGATTTCATGCAACTATACACAGAATCAGGTTTCGAGATGACTGTTGTTGTTCCCGGGTTGTACCACTTTCTTTAATTTTCAGTAGAGGAGAGAAGATAGTTTTAAGAAAACGTGTCAATCCAACCCAATAACTACTTATGGTCTCCGGTGTGTCTTCACTATTTTTTATGTGGCGGATGGGCCTGCAGATGAACATGTTAGTAACTTTGGTTATTGATTCTTGGAATATTTGAATAATCTTAGTATACTCCCGCGATCGATAGTTGGAACATAGGGTGTAGCTATCAGGAAAGCCCTGATTTTTCAAGTAGTTGGCCCAAATAGTTCAGGTAGTGAGGATTCCAACTATTTAGTTTGTGGAATCAACAATTATGGGGGAAAAGCATTGTAGCAACGCTTTGTGTTGTTATTTAGTTGCACTGCTATTGAGTAACTTATGATTACTGATTTATTAAAAGTACTTACAGGTTTTGATACTTTAGGTGTTTCAAAATAAAGTGAATATATAATGCCATCAGTCGTTTGTGCGGAAACGTTAGTTTGTGTGACTAAGCATTTTGCCTAATTGTTAAAATCTAAAGTGTTGTTTGTCTACGATTATTTTTTAACTTATGACTTGATTTGAGTTGGGATTGTTAGGAATTAGAAATTCCAGGTATTAAAGAGTCGGTCACCTCAAGTATATGTAATCGTTAGAAAGCTCGTAGTCGTAGTTATTTTAAGTTAAGTAGTATTTAGTTAAGTAACACCGTGGAGGACGGACGGGTCTTTACCCACTGTATGCCTGATCCACAGCCCGATGTGTGGCGTTTTATGTAAGACTATAAATACTCTCTACCTTGCAAGGTAGAGAGTTGGAGCTCATAATAATATCTTTCACTTTCTCTCACTAAGTTCCCTAAACCTCTAACTTTCTCTCTCTAGAATTCCATTTATACGCCACTTTGTGTTATGGTTTGATGTGTATGTGAAAACTAATATCTTACAATTGGTATCAAGAGCCATGGTTAGATCATATCTTGCACATCTTTGGATTTCTAGTGGTTTTTGAGTTTGAAAAAGTTTAGTGGTTTGTGCATCATTTGGTTGATTTCTTGTGTTAAAGCTTGGATTTTGTTAGTACTTTTATGTTTAGAATCATCACAAGTGTTTAGGTTTTCATTTGGTAAGCTTGAATCATCTTGGTTGGGTTGTTTTTGGATTGAAAAGTGATGTTTATGTTGTTTTTCATGCTAGCGACTTGACCTACGGAGTTGTTTCTTAGTAGCGACTTGCTTTGCAATTTTGTAGCGAGTTACAGTTTTGGAGCTAGCGACTTAGGCCTAGCGACTAACAGTACAAGTAGTGGACTATCCACTACGGGTAGCGACTTGGTGTTAGCGACTTGGTCTGTAGCGAGTTGCTCTTTAGCGACTTGAATCTTTAGCGACTTGTCTAGCGAATTGCTGCCAAAATTTTGCTAGCGACTTGAGGCTTAGCGAATTACTACTTAGCGACTTGCATTTGTTTAGCGACTTGGGACTTTAGCGACTTGGTGGTATAGCGAATTAGGTGTTAGCGACTTGGTTGATTTTTACGAAGAAGAGGTTTGACCAAAGTTGACTTTTTACGTCAAAACTTCAAACGGCCATAACTTTTGATCCGTAACTCCGTTTTCAGCGAAATACCTGTCAAAACGACCGGAACAGCCTGAATATTGTGAGGTTTCACCACGATGTCGTGAAACGAATTTTTCGAGGCCCAAATCCTCTCCGAAAGGAAGTTATTGAGCTTTTAAGTTTTTAGACCTAAATTTCTCCATAATATCGTGCTACAACCAACCCAAATCACAACCAAACAACATCTCTGCTTATCCCACAAACAATCATAAGACCTAAGACACAATTGTCTATCATTGTGTCGATCCATCAGTCGTCTTAACACATTCCATTGGTTATTGCTTAATGGTTTGGTCTTGATTTTAGTAAAATCCCGCGAAAGATTCTATTTCTCGGTTTAAATCATAGACTTGTAAAATCCCGTGCATTCTACCACATCATGTCTTACTCTACTGACCCAATGATTTCAGAAGTGCTTAAATTGTATGATGCTGTGGATAATAATGATAATGGATGCTACACTGAACGATTAAAGATGTTTGAATTAAACAACGAGGATGTGAGATCTTCATGTTCTGAGTACAATGAGAATGAATTGCACCTGCTACAGAATGCCATGCAAATGGAATGCAGCATTGAGCCCTATCAACTACTTCATCTGCACCTCATACAGTTGTTATCCATAGCTGGGGATCGAACATGTAGTGCTCTTTTCCGCCAGGACTTACCTACATTGACAAGAAGCTTGCTGTTGAACTTGGAGCATTTAAAGCTGCAACTTACCAATGAAGAAGTTCAAAAGGATGGTTCCAGTGCAGCTCTTCAAGTAATCTACAAACAATTTCAGCCATTCATCAGTGGGGAATATTCAGCAGATTACGATCAACACTTGACTGGAATTTCCTTCAAAAAACATATTGGAATGGAAATTCAGGAATTCATTGAGACATTTATCCAAATCATGGATAATGTGAAAAAGTACATTGAGGAAACTGCACAAAAGGATGAAAAAGTGAATGAGTGTCAGGTGCAGTTGAGAGATTGTTGTGATAAGTGGGGTAATGTATCTGTGGAAGAATCGGGTGTTGCTGAATGCAGAATGTTAGAGAAAACAAATAATGATGAGTCGGACAATGCTAAAATAGAATCTTCATGCTCATGATCACAAGAGAGAGAGGTGCACCAGTCACAACCCGTGCAAGCTAATGCAAAGGAACGCTCCATGGAAGCTTCGGATGTACCCAAGATAGAGATGCACCGGCCACAACCTGTGCACGTTAATGCAGAGGAAAGTTGCATGAAAGTTGCTGCAGTACCTAGGTATGCATCTTCTTCTCAAAATGATGATTATGAATTGCATGAGTACACTGCATTTGTGCCTGATGATTCCTTGACCACTGAACTCAATACCTATAAGGATCAAGTTGCCATATACGAACAGCGTGCTAAGTTTGAACTTACCACTCGTGAGCAGGAGATGGATATCCAAATGCGTACAATTATTAGAAAAAGTAATTTTAGAGAAGAAGTATTAAAACAAGAGTTAAACTCCTTACAAGAAAAGCTTTCCAAAACTGTTAAGCAAAAACACGAACTTCAAGAAAATGTTAAAATGCTTAAGCAAGAATTCAAGGCTAAGGAATCAAAACTTTTGAATGATTTTTCCAATCTAAAAACTTTGAAAAACAAGCTTGAAAATAAGTTGTACGTACAAGGGAATACCATTCAAACTACTCACATGATCACTAAGCATCGAGTCTTAAGCGATAAGCATAGCATTCCCCTTGTTGAGGAACCAAATCCAGAGGTAATTAAAAAGGCTAGAAATGCTCATAAGGTGCTTTATGATGGTAATGAAATCCTCAAGCCTAGGCAGAAACCTAGTTGCGTTGAGTGCACTGAGGAAGATATGAAATCTGATGAAGTCACTAGGGAGAAAATGAATAAGAAGTTAGAAGATCCTGAGTGTAAAAAGAATAACATAACGATCAAACCCCATAATTACACTAAAGAAAATTGGATCTCCTTGAACAAGTTTAAGCCTCAGACTCTATTAACCCCTGAACAAGTGTTCTGGAAAAAGGATTTAGATAAGCAAAAAGCAGAGAATCTTGTTGTAACAAACCCTCCCCTTAGGAAAATGCCTAGAGCGACTGTGTATCCTCCGAATACACCAATGCATCTTGTTCCTAGAACAATTGCCACTAAAAGCAAGACCTTAATTAGTCAATATGTTATCTTTCAACTATTTGTTGATTTTGAGAAAACTTGCAAGAAAAGGATCACACCCACTGGTATTACTGAAGGAGAAAGGGGTTTTGAGCAAACTAAAGAATGTTATTTAACTGAAGTCATGCCTTTCTTTAAACAACTAAAAGATCATTTTGAGAGTCTTAAAAAAGGAATGAATTCATATATTAAAGAAATGGAAAAGGAATTTGATGCAATGATTGTTGAGGTTAGTGATTATGAGAGAGAATTAAAATATAATGAGATTGAGAGGAAGAACTTGCATACACTGAATGAGAATCTGATTTCTGAATGTATTGCTCAAGATGTGTTTTTCACTGCTACAAATTGTTCCATTAATGCTTCTCAATTTCATGAATTATCTGTTGCTCTGAAAGTCTCCCATGATCGTGTCATTGAGCTTGAAACAACAAATTCAAAATTGCATGAGAAAATAGAACAGGATGATCATGATAACTTGGTCAAACATTATTCTAAATTAGAAGTTGAACATCTTGCTTTGCAATTAAAACATCAACATCTCAAAGAAAATGTTAAAACCTCAAATATCAAGACATCCTCTGATGCTCCTGAGTTTGATGCAGTTTTTGAAATTAGCAAACGTGATGAACAAATTCGAGCTCATTATAACACGATCAAAAGATTGAAAGCCCAAATTTCACAACTGAAAGGTGAAAAGAAGGATGTGACTGGTTCCCATATGCCTCCTCCTTTAGATTCTCAGAATTTCCAACTTCAAAACATAATTGATAACTTGCAAAAGGAAAATGATTGTTTTAAAGCTGAAATTTCAAAGGTTAATGATCAAAACAAAGAGTTATGTGATTCATTTAAAGTTAATCATGATAAACAAATTGAAAAGATAACTTCTTTACTTAACGATATTGAGAATCTGAAGCGTGAGGTGAAAGGAAAGTTGCCAATCCCAAATTGCAAATACTATGTTCCTAAGGTTTCTGCTTGTGATAAATATGCTATCGATATGTTATATATTCCCCCGCCCATTAGGAATAATGAACTTGCACATAAAGCATATCTCTCATACCTTAAGGACAGTTTGAAGGGTCTCCGTGAGATTGTTGAAGATGAAAGATTAGAAAAACCTTTTGATAGTACTATAGCCTATGCCTGCATGGATGCCAAACGATCTCAGGAACTCTTAGAGTATGTAATTGTCACAAGTCCGAAATCTAGCAATAGGCGAGATAGAATAGTTGTGCCTTGTTCTATGCCTAAAGCCAAGCATGTGACCCTTGATATGCCTTGTTCCATGTCAAAATTCAAGCATGCAACCTTTGATGTGCCTCCTAGAATTTCAGATCCCTGCACTTCTAGACCAGAAATGCAGAAAGTAGTGAAGCCATGTAATGTTCCCATCGTTACTTCTACAGATGTTAAGATTGACACTAAAGTTAGTGGGTCAAAACCTAGAAGCAATGCAAAGAAGGATAGGATTACGCAAACTAAAAGTGTTAATGATAAGGAAGTGAAAGAACACCATAGGGACAAGAAGTTTGATTTGAACAAAAAGAATCGTGTTAGTTCTAGTATTAGCTCTAAGCTTACTGAAATTAATTCGAGGCCTCATGCTGTCTGCAAAACATGTAAAAAATGTTTATTTTCTGGTTATCATGATAAATGTGATGTGTTATTTCTGAGGTCTAAGATTCATAACCCAGTTAAGAAAGTTTGGAGAGCAAAACAGATTAAGCAATCCTGGAAACCTACAGGGAATGTGTTTACAAATGTAGGATTTCAGTGGAAGCCCACAGGTCGAATATTTACAAATGGCAAACCTTACCCCTCAGCTAGATCCACTATGCCTAGAATAGTGCCTGTTAAGGTTTGGAAGCCAACTGGTAGAATAATCCCATTAAGCACAAAATGTCATTTGACTAAGTCCGATGCTTCTACTAGTTCAGCTCCTAGGAATAATGTCATTGCATCTAGGGTTTCTGCTAATTCAAAGATTGTTTGTGCTAACCAAAAGGAACCCATTAGCACGTGGGGATCCAATGTTTCCAATTCTCTGTCTTCTTCTGTTGTCCAAAGCAGGTCGTACAAATCGTCCCTTGGTATTTGGATTCGGGCGGCTCTAAACATATGACTGGGCGCTTAACAATGACGTCTGTTCAAATCAGTTCAGGCCTCGTACTTCATCATTATGGTGTCTGCAGATAACACTTCAGGCCCCGTTCTTCAAAGAAAAGAAAAGTGTACGCTCTTCTGTGCGCTTTATCTTTAGCTAAAGAGAAATTCTCTCATGAATGGCCATACTCATCTACATTCTTCATCAATAAGCTTTATGTTTTTCCACGCTCATTCAATCATCAAGTGGATCTATGTTCATTGGTGTATACTCTTATTCACTTGTTAAATCAAAAATGGCAACTTCGGATGCAATTTTTGAGGGGGAGAAGAGTGAATATACTACATGATGATGGATGTTTGAAGAATGGTTATACGACTTAATTTTTGATGATGATGATTGTATATTCTTTTTGATGTAGAGTGAATATACTAAGGATAACTGGGATTCATAGTTTTGATTTTTGATGACTCTCCTCCAACGCCTAATGCTTCACTTACTAAGGATAATTGGGAATCAATGTTTGGGATTCATTGATGCACTAATCATGATTTCTTTTGAGTTGAATGTGTTAAGTGAGCATGCGGCTATGGATTGACCGCTTCATTCTGATCAGCTGCAAACGTCGGGCGTACCTGCATACAACAGTTAGCAATAAATCGCACGAAAGTGTCTTTGATCACTTTCGTTGAATTGAGGTACACGGCCCACGGTTCCCCATTGATCAGTACATGTACTGCCTGTGATCAGGTATAATTCCGAAGAATTTCCTTGACAGGGTTTCGCAGCTGCTCTAGCTGTTCTCAAACCGGAACATCTCAAAGAAGACAACACGGAGTGAGTGAACCAGCGAATATTAAGTCCACTGATTGATGAAAAGAGATTTGAAAAACAATCGTGTATTGCTCAATAGAAATTGTTTTTGCAGTACAACGAAGGTTTTATTGAAAATCAATTATCAATCATAAAAACACCTTTTGGTTTGAAAAATGAGTACACGGTCGATGTGCTAAAGAAAAGAGTTGTTAAGCGCAAAGACCGGTTTTTCAAAGGTATCCGTCAATCCATAACCTGAACCAGGATTGATTCAAGACTTGAATCGCCCCATTGTTTCTGTTCAGTTGTCACATGGTTGATCTAATGAATAGATCTCACATGCCACCTACCAGGAGCTTGTTTGATGTTGGCTCCAGAAGGTTTTCCATCTTCATTGTGAATATGTATGCATATCACTCAGATGTTCTGGCAATACCACAAGGATAATGCGTAGGACTCAAGATATAATCTCTCTTTCCACATTGTGTGAAGCAGAGAGTCTTCATTGAAAGTGTCCTAATGAGATTGATTGATGATCTCGAGGCTCTAGACTCAATTTTGTGCATATTTGGATCCTGTGCCGGAGACTAGGGAGAGGGTCTCCTTCTTCAATATCAACAATCTCTAAGAGAAAGTCGATAGATAATGTCGGTTCCCCGTGAGAATGAAACAAGCCCTTTTAAGAGGAACTTGAGTGGTTTGGGAAGTTGTAGTGCAGTGCGTCACTGGGTCCATGACGTCTTGTCTTCAATACCGATGTTACCATCAGTAGCATATGAGTTGAACCCGGTTTCTGCCCTAAGGTTGAATAAATGGAGGGCTATTTGTTTTCACCCTTTTCTCATTCAATTCTTTTTAATTCTTCAACCCCTTCAGTGCTTACCGAGACTTCATAGCAAGAACCTTGTTGGGTTTGTTCTAGTTCTTGCTCTATCTCAGTCCGCACTCTTCCCATAACTCATTTTTCTCCTTTTATCATCATACCTAAGAACTCTACACTAACTAGTGGATAGTCCCTGGGTAGATCCCTCCGGTTCTGGCGGATCATGGGAACAAAAACCTAACCTTATCATCCTTATATCACCATACATAAAGTAAAGTTGGTCGGTCTTTTTTTGGTATTGTTCATCTGCCATTGGAACCAATTGAAAACCATTTGAAAATCAATCCAGATACTTAAGATGTATTATCAAAGCATTTTGTACCTGAATTGTTTTTTGATATTTTTAGAATGAGAGCTCCCCCTCAACATGTGCATCAAATGTTTGAAATCGTTTTGCACACGGAGGCAAGAGGAAGAATTAACTTCTTTGATTACCATTTTCTAAAAGATATCAACATCACTTCCTTGATCAAATCAAGTAGATAAAGCATTTCCGGGAAGGATGAGGTTTTCATAAGTTTGCTCCCCCTCAATATGTGCCTCGAGATTTGAAAAGAGTGTTTTACACATACTGGAGGGAACCTGCACATTGAGATAAATGATCACGTTTCAAATCATAGGTTTAAGATAGATGCTCCCCCTCAACATGTGCATTGAAAACTTGAAATCGTTTGTCACATGTGGGAAGGACAGCGTCATTTGAGATTTGTGATCTCTTATTGATTTAAATTGATTTTGAAAGCTTTTAAGGGGAATTGTGACTTGATTATGAAAGCGTTTTAACTGATAAGGATCGGATTTTAAGACTTTAAACTCCAATGATAAAACATGCATGAATATCTTTTGAAAACACTTGAATGCCAAATAACTTTTTAATTTAATTAAAATCATTCTCCCCCTCAATCAATGACATAGGTTGTTGATTGAGAGATTGATATTTTGACAAATAAGTCCAGATGATTATCAAAAATAGAGACTGAGTTATTTTTCAAAGCAGTTAATTTTCAGCAGATAACGGTTTATAGAATCAGAGCATGGAATTTTGAAAGTCATGATAAAGCATGGCTCTGTTCTTTCTTAGAAAAGCGGGTTACTGCCTGAAATGACAATAAACCATTGTTTCTCTTTCTCCCAAAAATATTTTTTGATTTTTTGAATTTTTGATTTTTTTTTTGATTTTTAAATTTTTTTTTTATATATAAAAATTCGAACAACATCTAAAGTCCCGTGTCATTCTTTGAATGACAACATCAAGACCGTAGATATTATCGAATCGAGAGAAACATGACAAAATGACAATATTTTTTGAAGATTTTTCGAATTTTTCAAATTTTTATGGATTTTGAAAGTTTTATATTTTTCTATTTGGTTTTTGAAGGTTTTATAATTTTTTATTTTGTTTTTCGAATAGATATATACAAGAGATAGAAGAAGAAAGACCTTTACTCCTCGTCTTCCTCCTGAAGACGTTTGAGTGTTTCTGGTTGAAGGCTTTTCAAGCCAAGACGTGGAAGAATAAACTCAAAACGTTCTCTTGGAAGAGCTTTGGTGAAGATGTCTGCTAACTGGTATTCAGTCCTCACAAAATAGAGTTCCACCACACCGTTTTCCACTTGCTCCCTGATGAAATGATGTCGAATGTCGATGTGCTTTTCTCTTGAGTGTTGTACGTTGTTGCATGAGAGAGCAATAGCACTTTTATTATCACAGTATAGAGGGATTTGTTGAATACAAAGCCATAGTCAGTTAACTGAGATCTCATCCATAGGATTTGAGCACAACAAGATGACATGGCTATGTATTCAGCCTCTGTAGAGGAAATAGAAGTACTCATTTGCTTATTTGACGACCAGCTCACAAGCTTATCACCCAAAAACTGAGCACCTCCAGACGTACTTCGACGAGTATCTTGACACCCTGCATGATCTGCATCTGCATATGCTGTTAGTGACATACCGGTGTCCTTCGGGTGCCAAAGTCCCATATTGATGGTTCCTTGGAGATACCGAAAGACCCGTTTAACCGCTTCAAGGTGCTTTTTAGTAGGCTTAGCCTGGTATCTAGCACACATGCAAACAGAAAACAAGATGTCTGGTCTACTAGCAGTGAGGTACATCAGGGATCCAATCATACTACGATATTTCGTTTGGTCTACCATGATCCCTGAGTGGTCCTCATCTAGTTTGGTTCGTTCAATCATGGGTGTGTCAACAGTGTCACTTGAATCAAATCCAAATTTCATTAAAATCTCATTTGCATATTTAGATTGATTTATGAAAATGCCTCCGGGACTTTGTGAAATTTGTAATCCCAAGAAAAATGACATTTGTCCCATCATTGACATTTGAAATTTAGAACCCATTTCATTTGAAAAACGATCACATTCCATTGGGTCTGTCGAGGCAAAAATAATATCATCAACATAAATTTGAACATGAATTAAATGTTTGCCTGACTTCCTGGTGAACAATGTTGGATCAACTGCTCCTTTGCTAAATCCGGTAGATAGAAGAAACTTTGACAGTGTATCATACCATGCCCTTGGAGCTTGCTTTAAACCGTAAAGAGCCTTCTTCAAACGATAAACGTGAGTAGGATGCTCTTGATTCACAAATCCTTCAGGTTGGCTGACATAGACGACTTCTTTAAGATCTCCGTTCAGAAATGTCGTCTTCACATCCATCTGATAGACTACCATGTTCTTACTAGCAGCATTAGCCAGAAAGATTCTGATTGCCTCGATTCGAGCAACTGGAGCAAAAGATTCTTCAAAGTCAATACCCTCCTCTTGACGGTATCCTTTAGCAACTAATCGAGCCTTGTTCTTCAATACATCACCATGCTCATCTAGTTTCACTTTGAAGATCCATTTTAGAGCAATAATCATAGCACAGTCTGGAGCAGGTACTAACTCCCATACATCAAGTCGATCAAACTCATGAATTTCATCTTGCATAGCATTGAACCAGCTGTCTTCGTTCATGGCAGTTTTAACATCCTTTGGTTCAATCTTTGAGAGTACGGAGTTGAAGAAACACCATAAGGCATCGGTTGCAAGTTGTTTCCGTGTTGATACAGGACGAGAGGGATTTCCAATGATGTTGTCTAATGGATGATCGTGAGTCCATTTTCTGAGGTGTTCATGTGGTAGTTGTTGAGGGACTGAAGTAGCCGAGTCGATGTCTCCTGAGGAAGATGGTTCCGAAGAAGATTCAGGAGCAAATATGTTTTCGAATGGAGCATCTTCAGGAGCTGCAAAGGGATTAACTTCATCATTGATGCCAGAAACATTTCCATGATGTACATTCGAAGAATGATGATTTGTTGATGAGACTGAAGGATCAGCAGCAGGCGCTTCTTGACTTAAAGATATTGAGACTGAGGGATTGACTTCATTCACAGGAATATGAGCAGCCTCTGTTGTAGGAATCGACACCTCATTAGCACTTGGCTCATAATGTTCATCAAACATGGGATCAAACAATTTCTTTAAATCATCTTCAGATGGAGGTACATATGGAGTTTCTGGAGAAGAATTTGGTATAAGGGATGAACTAATGGGACTGTCTTGAAGTGCGGGTCCTGAACTAGAGTGTCCAGGAGCCATAGGACCACTGCGATAGAAACTCTCTCTGACTATCTTTATCAACCCATATGTAGACAATTTGAAGTGACCACTGATAAAGAAAACCTGATATACCAAACTTGAAACTGAAGAAGAATTCCCTGCATTTGCATCTTAAGCTTGCCTTTGTGAATTTTAACTTCAATCTCAAATAAGTGATAATTGATTAACTCCGAAGTAATCAGCTTGTGTCAAATGCCCAACACGTGAATAAACGTACAACTGGATGTACGTCGATCCACTGAATGAACCGGAACAAATGATTTCTCGACATTAATGCATTCTTCCTAAAGGTATACATGTAGAGACTGACCTGGAAGATTCACCACAAATGTCTTCGAGCGAATGAGGTAGTCATTTTCCTTAATGTTCATGTGGTTGATTTATAGCGTGCACAATGAGAGGAACAAATTTAGGGATGGCAATGGGCGAGAAAAAACCCATAACCCGTGGGTAACCGCATATAAATGGGTGGGTAAAATCGTCAATTTTCACCCACGGGTGGGTCGTGGGTGAAAATCTGTACCCATCAGTGGATGACGGGTGGGTGACGGGTGATGCATACCCATCGCGGGTATACCTATGACACCCATTTAAAATATCCATGGGTATACCCTTCAAAATACCAGTGGGTATACCCATAAATCCATGTTAAAATTAATTATACTAATTAAAATATTTATGATGTTGTATGTATACATTTAATAGTTACAAAATCCCAAAAAAACACATTAACCCAAAAATTTGTTTGAGTTTCAAGACTAAAAAAAGAATATAAAATATCAAATAATCAAAGTTGTATACATGTTAACATGTATAAATTATAATCCCATAAACTCAGTTCCTCCTTGTGCTAAAATACATCTTACCCGCTTCTTTCTTGCTCGCACTTCGACGCGTAACCTCAACTATTCCCTTTATGAGGTACTGATCCGCGCTAAACAGTCAAGTCTAATAGACTTAAAACTGCTCAGACACAAATGCAATGAAGATCAGAGAATACAGGGGATTCCCGGGTCGTTAAGTCCCAAGGAGACTCAATGGTGTGCAAACACTGATTCAGACGATAGAATGATCACTAATGATAGCGATCAGAAAGGATTTGAATAGGATAATTACACTACTGAAAAAGGTTTATAAATAACAGCGACTTAAATGCAAATTAAGAAAATTAAAAAGATAAAAGATATTAAATAAACGCTATCACTATATTTAAAGTGATGAACGTTTAAAACCTAAAACTTAAAACTTACGTTTAAATAAAAATAACGTGAACGTACAAAATAAAAAGTGAAACTTATACAATATAGATCCTAAAAATATGAAAAATACATTTTTACAAACCTAATGATAAAAGAAAATTTATAGAAGAGGAAAATTATTTTTATGACTAATTAATTAATTATTATTAATTAAAAACTATTTTAAACTATTTAATAATACTCTAAAATAAAAGAAAATATGAAATAAGACTAGAAAAATAAGATTAAGACTTAGAAAAATCTAAAATATGATAAAACTAATTTTAAAACTGAAAATATATTTTTTAGATTTTTTATATATTTATTATTAATTTAAAACTATTTAAAACTAATTAAAATGCTAAAAATTACTTTTTAAGCTAAGAAAATTATGGAAAAATACTTTTTATAACTTTTATATTTATCTAGACTTAATAAAAATGAAAACTTATTTTTTGGAACTTTTTCTTAATTATTTGTATTTAAAGCTAATTAAAAAGGATTAAAAACTAATTTAAATAAAGAAAAATAGCAAAACAACTTGGAAAAATCTGAAAATTTCAGGAAAAGTCTAAAATAATACTAGGAAGCTAGGAAAAATGGAAAAACATGGGCTTGTTTGCAAGATATAGAAACTGATATGAAAGTGCTTATTGAAATAAGCACTAAATTAAGCAAATGGAGTCCAAAGGGTACCAAACCAAGACAGAAGCTACTATAAGCTAAAAGAACTGAAATGCCACAAGATTCAACAAGCCACAACCACTGATTTACAAGATGCAAAGATTTGAGGATTATGAAATTTAAGGCTGAAACAGTGAAGGGGTGCCCTCTTTAAGCCCAAGCACAAGCTTAACAATAAGCTCAATCTGAAAACTACCACTTGCAACCTAAAATAAACCTGGCTGAGATTAATTGTACCAAAAAGCAAACCATGAAAAGCTCTTTAGAGCCCTGTGCACTAGCTGCAAATCAGTGAGAAAACTCAGCTTATGCTGAGTTTTTGGAGCAGGGCAGTATTGACCTAAAAGATAAGCTCTTTTGAAGCTTGTAGAAAAATCACAAAAATATGATAAAATAACAACAAGACACTAGAGCAGTAGGGCTTTCTAAAACTATAAATTTCATTGAAATTGACCCAAAGATGAGTTCATTAAAAATCTGTCTAGTTGAGCCTAAAACAGGTTTTGCAACATTTGACTTTTTTAATAAAACTGAAAAGTTGACCTTTTTGAGCTTTGATCTTGCTTTTTGAACTGAGAATGATGTAAAGTAATGAAATAAAGCTAATGCAACCTTTCCCTAAGTATTTTAAACACAAAATGAGATTTTGACATGCAAAAACCCCAACAGTGGGCTGCTAAGACAGTTATGAGTGGGATTTGACTTTTGGAACTAGCAGACACAAAAACTTGACTCAAATGAGTTCAATAGAACTTAAGAAGCATAACCCAACAGATATCTAGCACTGCAATGACCTAATAGATAGGTTAAACACATTAACCAAACACCCTTTAAAAAACTGTTATGAACTAAGAATGAGATAAACTGTTGAACTAACATTAATAAAGGATCAAACTAAGTTCTTATGACCAAATTACAACTATATTAACAGATTAAAACTAGTGGAGAACTCAGATACACAGATAAGTACAAACTGCAATTTGACTAAAAATGAAAAGTGAGGAAGACAACTCACAACTGATCCAGATGGTGTACAGACCAATACCAAACCCAGGACTACTGTTCTATTTCCAAAACCAACCCAATATCACTCTGCTTCACCCAAATTTCCAACTCCAACCTGTTTGACCCATTTTCTCATACTGTTGACTTTCATTGACCTTGAGATAAAACTACTTAAAATTTGATTGCAAGATTACCAAAGGCTAAACTAAGCTTAAAGAAGCTTATTTGATTCTAACATAAGCTTATAAGAAGTTTGGATACAAATTTTGAAACTTGAAAATCTCCACAGTACACAGTAAACTTGGAATTCATATAAAACTTGGATTAAAGTTCACAAACACCTTACAAAGACACTTTAACATAAAATGTGATATTAAGACACTGAAAGTACAACATTTAAATTAAGCTACAACATCTAAAAAAAAAACGACATTAAGAGAAAAATAAGAAAAACTAGCTACCCCCTTTTTCTTCTCCATTTGCTTTTTTTTTATATCCAAAGACTCTCTCTCTCATCTCTGTTCAAATCCCACCAAATTCTTGACCATTGGATTGCTTAGAATGATCTTGACCCTTCAAAATGATTTTTGGCGCCAAATTGGACTTTAGCAGCTTTGGTTGAGTAAAGGGCTAGAGGGATCATTAAATGATTCTTGGAGTTGTATTGAGGTGGGGAGACAAAGATATGAGGGGGGTTGAGGTGGAGGAGTGGTAGCTATGGTGAGCAGTGATAGCAGGTTAACAAGTGGGGGAGAAGGACTTTAGGCGCGTTTGATATGTTTGACTAGGGTGAGTGGGTTGGTTGACCGGGTTGGTTAGATATTGGATTGGGCCTAAGTTGGGTTTGGTTTGTATTTAGGATTAATAATGGACACATGGTGTAATTAAGGGACCAAAAGTGATAATTCTGAAAACCCAGGGACCAAATCTGTTCATTCTGAAAATTGTAATCCAAGGATTGGTTTTGACAATCTCAAATAATATAAGGACCATATTTGCCATTTTCTGAAATTTGAAGGACTAAACATGACAATTTTCAAAGTTTAGGGACTAAAGTTGTAAATTTTCAAATTTTACATTTCAAAGGTTTGTTTTGACAACTTTTGAATCCCATGGACCTTAAATGACAATTTTCTTTATTTTGATATACCAGGGACTGTTTTTGACAAATTGTGAAACTTGGGGGACTAAAACTGCCAATTTTGCAAATTTGATACGTTTTTCATCTGATTTTGATATTTTTGCTTTTAAAACACATAAAACACTGATTTGTGATATTTTGATCATTTTGATGTGTTTCTGAGTGTTTTCAGATGATTTTGCAGTTTATATTGTACAAAAATGATGAGTATTTACACACTCATCAATCCCCCACACTGAGATATTGCTAGTCCCTAGCAATGATTTGAGAAAACATAATGGATTTTATACTCTTTACCAAAAGCCATTACTTCTGGAGTAGCCAAATGTTTCAGTTCAAGTAAGAACCATGGTACACCGATAACCATGTGATTTTGAGCAAATCACCAGCTTTCAACGAATTTGATTTTGTCTTTACCAGAAGCCGTACCCTTCTGGACTAGCCAACTCTTAGATAATTTATCAATATTATCTTTGGTGAGCTGATTACCAATTATGGATTTTCCACTGCCTTTACCACAAGCCATAATCTTGCGGGCTAGCCAACTCTTCACTTTTTAGGATATGGTGAGTTGAGAACCATACAATTTTGGGCAAATTGCAAGCCATATAAACGGATTTGAGAAATCTTTACCAAGAGCCGTTTGCTCCTGGATTAGCCAATCCTTTAGTTTATCAAACATGGCGGACTGATAACCAAATGAGAAAGTGTAAAACACTTACTCCAAAAAAAAAAAAATTTTGGCCAAAAACGGGGGAATTGGGTAGATAATATATATGAAATTCGTGAGAATTCCCCCCCCACACTTAGAAATGAATATTGCCCTCAATATTCAAAGTACCGGTGGTTATGCCGAAACAAAGAACGTAAAAGGGAAATATTACGGCCATTATTTAGAAAGATGATTTTTTTTTTTTTTTTTTTTTTTTTTTTTTTTTAATACTTATATATATATAAAATATGTGGGGCATCACCCCCACACTTAGGTGGTAGAAAGGGGTAAGAAGTCAGAAATATGGGTGAAAACACATATGGTGAGTGCTACTGTTTTTGGTTCCCGAGTCGCTAGCTTGACTCGACCCCGAATTCATTTGTTCATGGGGAAGCAAAGTGGAAGAAACAATCTCCATCGGACTTTCATTCAAGATGTTTGGATAAACATTGAAGCACGTGAAAGTTCCACACCGATGAGATTAGAGACATAGACAGACCCGGCTCACAAATGATAAATGAAAATGCCGGGGTCAAAGATAGTGTCCTCACTCCCGAAGGAGTGAAGAAGAGAAGAAGTCACATCATATGTGAGGAATGGAAGAAAGATGTTGATAACAATCAAGATCCATTCTTCATCCTCAAATGTGGATATATCGGGAGGAAGGGTGAAGGTAGTATCATCAATAAGTAAACTCTTATAATAGAGTACACCTTCCTCCGAGCCAATATCATCCTCAAGATCAAAATGGAAATGATCATATTCCGGAGGAGATATGTCATGAGAGAGTTCACCGGAGAACTCTTCATGAAGAGAATCATTGGAAAAAGCCTCAAGCTCGGGCTTGTTCAATGTAGAGTCACTATCCACAACGGGGATAGGAGATGAAGCTGACTTAGCACAGAATGATTCGATCTTAGAAACGAGGAGATGTACATTGAACAATTGTTCACGAAGTATCTCGTCCTCAATTTCCAGATCATCAGAATTTCTCACCTCTTCTAAGCTAACTAGCTCAGAAGGAAGCTCCTCGACATAATCGATGTCTCCATAGGATAAAGAATCGTCAAACGAAGTACAATCGTTATCAGAATCGGGGAACATATCAACATGATCATATGGAATGTCAAGAGGAGGAGAAGAATTATCATCAAGAGGCTCATCACAAATGTTACCGGAGATAACCTCGGACTCACTTGGGGTTGGAACAAGGCTCTCAACACCAGACGATTCCATTTCTGGAATAGTGCTAGAAGGCTCGTCCCCCATTATGAGAGAGTCTTTGGAAGCAATAAAAGGTAAGATAGGTGTGATAGCAATAGACTGAGGGAGTTGAGAAATGATATCTTTCAAAGGAATAACACTCTCCTCGTCGTCCTCATAGTATTCCCTCATTTGAATACTATCCTCATCATCATCGTCATCATATCGGATTCTTATGTTCATCTGCTGAAGCTTACACACCATTCTTTTCATTTGTAGTTTCTTTCGAATGCGTATTTCTTCAGAACTTTGAGGAAGATTACACTCCTCGTAATCATTGAAATGATGTGAAGGCTCGGAAGTCTGATGACTGATGGAATAATGTGGGGGTTGGAAATTGTCAAAACCGGGAGAATTGGAATTTTGAAAATTTTGATTCATCGGTTGACATTCAAAAGTCGCATGAGGACCCCCGCAATTCTCACAACAGAGATAATTGGGAAAATAACTTTCACCAAAGTTCTGATTGTAACATGGTTCCGGCTCATAGACAAGCGGGACCCGTGGTGGACAATCAAAACCGTAATGAGAATCATTCCCACAAAACTCGCATGAGTAGGATTCGTATTGGGGCTGTGGAGGTAGGTAGGAAAAATTGGGTGCTTCATTATTTGAAATGGGATCGGGATTACCGAAAAACTTGTCTCCGAAACCCACATTGGTACATCGCCGACAATTTCCACCGTTAAACGGACCTCCACACCAGGAACATGTTGAAAACCATGACATGAAGAATTAAACAGATAAGAGGGATAAGAGATGAAGAATTAAACGGTTAAAGAAGATAAGGAATGGAGAATTAAACAGGTTTGAGGGTAAGGGAAATGTAGAATTAAACAGATTGGAGGATAAAGGATGGATATTTTTGGATTTTTGAAAAACATATGCAAAAACAAAGAATGAAAATATTTTTGGTGTTGATAACACTTCAGGAAAAGTGTTAATGAACTTTTTGATTTTTGAAAACTCTACAAAAACTTTTTACAAAAGATGGAATATGTGCAAGAGTGGGTCTGAAAATGGCTAAACACACGCTAAAGCCTCCCCGGCAGCGGCGCCAAAATTTTGATCCGCGCTAAACAGTCAAGTCTAATAGACTTAAAACTGCTCAGACACAAATGCAATGAAGATCAGAGAATACAGGGGATTCCCGGGTCGTTAAGTCCCAAGGAGACTCAATGGTGTGCAAACACTGATTCAGACGATAGAATGATCACTAATGATAGCGATCAGAAAGGATTTGAATAGGATAATTACACTACTGAAAAAGGTTTATAAATAACAGCGACTTAAATGCAAATTAAGAAAATTAAAAAGATAAAAGATATTAAATAAACGCTATCACTATATTTAAAGTGATGAACGTTTAAAACCTAAAACTTAAAACTTACGTTTAAATAAAAATAACGTGAACGTACAAAATAAAAAGTGAAACTTATACAATATAGATCCTAAAAATATGAAAAATACATTTTTACAAACCTAATGATAAAAGAAAATTTATAGAAAAGGAAAATTATTTTTATGACTAATTAATTAATTATTATTAATTAAAAACTATTTTAAACTATTTAATTATACTCTAAAATAAAAGAAAATATGAAATAAGACTAGAAAAATAAGATTAAGACTTAGAAAAATCTAAAATATGATAAAACTAATTTTAAAACTGAAAATATATTTTTTAGATTTTTTATATATTTATTATTAATTTAAAACTATTTAAAACTAATTAAAATGCTAAAAATTACTTTTTAAGCTAAGAAAATTATGGAAAAATAATTTTTATAACTTTTATATTTATCTAGACTTAATAAAAATGAAAACTTATTTTTTGGAACTTTTTCTTAATTATTTGTATTTAAAGCTAATTAAAAAGGATTAAAAACTAATTTAAATAAAGAAAAATAGCAAAACAACTTGGAAAAATCTGAAAATTTCAGGAAAAGTCTAAAATAATACTAGGAAGCTAGGAAAAATGGAAAAACATGGGCTTGTTTGCAAGATATAGAAACTGATATGAAAGTGCTTATTGAAATAAGCACTAAATTAAGCAAATGGAGTCCAAAGGGTACCAAACCAAGACAGAAGCTACTATAAGCTAAAAGAACTGAAATGCCACAAGATTCAACAAGCCACAACCACTGATTTACAAGATGCAAAGATTTGAGGATTATGAAATTTAAGGCTGAAACAGTGAAGGGGTGCCCTCTTTAAGCCCAAGCACAAGCTTAACAATAAGCTCAATCTGAAAACTACCACTTGCAACCTAAAATAAACCTGGCTGAGATTAATTGTACCAAAAAGCAAACCATGAAAAGCTCTTTAGAGCCCTGTGCACTAGCTGCAAATCAGTGAGAAAACTCAGCTTATGCTGAGTTTTTGGAGCAGGGCAGTATTGACCTAAAAGATAAGCTCTTTTGAAGCTTGTAGAAAAATCACAAAAATATGCTAAAATAACAACAAGACACTAGAGCAGTAGGGCTTTCTAAAACTATAAATTTCATTGAAATTGACCCAAAGATGAGTTCATTAAAAATCTGTCTAGTTGAGCCTAAAACAGGTTTTGCAACATTTGACTTTTTTAATAAAACTGAAAAGTTGACCTTTTTGAGCTTTGATCTTGCTTTTTGAACTGAGAATGATGTAAAGTAATGAAATAAAGCTAATGCAACCTTTCCCTAAGTATTTTAAACACAAAATGAGATTTTGACATGCAAAAACCCCAACAGTGGGCTGCTAAGACAGTTATGAGTGGGATTTGACTTTTGGAACTAGCAGACACAAAAACTTGACTCAAATGAGTTCAATAGAACTTAAGAAGCATAACCCAACAGATATCTAGCACTGCAATGACCTAATAGATAGGTTAAACACATTAACCAAACACCCTTTAAAAAACTGTTATGAACTAAGAATGAGATAAACTGTTGAACTAACATTAATAAAGGATCAAACTAAGTTCTTATGACCAAATTACAACTATATTAACAGATTAAAACTAGTGGAGAACTCAGATACACAGATAAGTACAAACTGCAATTTGACTAAAAATGAAAAGTGAGGAAGACAACTCACAACTGATCCAGATGGTGTACAGACCAATACCAAACCCAGGACTACTGTTCTATTTCCAAAACCAACCCAATATCACTCTGCTTCACCCAAATTTCCAACTCCAACCTGTTTGACCCATTTTCTCATACTGTTGACTTTCATTGACCTTGAGATAAAACTACTTAAAATTTGATTGCAAGATTACCAAAGGCTAAACTAAGCTTAAAGAAGCTTATTTGATTCTAACATAAGCTTATAAGAAGTTTGGATACAAATTTTGAAACTTGAAAATCTCCACAGTACACAGTAAACTTGGAATTCATATAAAACTTGGATTAAAGTTCACAAACACCTTACAAAGACACTTTAACATAAAATGTGATATTAAGACACTGAAAGTACAACATTTAAATTAAGCTACAACATCTAAAAAAAAAACGACATTAAGAGAAAAATAAGAAAAACTAGCTACCCCCTTTTTCTTCTCCATTTGCTTTTTTTTTATATCCAAAGACTCTCTCTCTCATCTCTGTTCAAATCCCACCAAATTCTTGACCATTGGATTGCTTAGAATGATCTTGACCCTTCAAAATGATTTTTGGCGCCAAATTGGACTTTAGCAGCTTTGGTTGAGTAAAGGGCTAGAGGGATCATTAAATGATTCTTGGAGTTGTATTGAGGTGGGGAGACAAAGATATGAGGGGGGTTGAGGTGGAGGAGTGGTAGCTATGGTGAGCAGTGATAGCAGGTTAACAAGTGGGGGAGAAGGACTTTAGGCGCGTTTGATATGTTTGACTGGGGTGAGTGGGTTGGTTGACCGGGTTGGTTAGATATTGGATTGGGCCTAAGTTGGGTTTGGTTTGTATTTAGGATTAATAATGGACACATGGTGTAATTAAGGGACCAAAAGTGATAATTCTGAAAACCCAGGGACCAAATCTGTTCATTCTGAAAATTGTAATCCAAGGATTGGTTTTGACAATCTCAAATAATATAAGGACCATATTTGCCATTTTCTGAAATTTGAAGGACTAAACATGACAATTTTCAAAGTTTAGGGACTAAAGTTGTAAATTTTCAAATTTTACATTTCAAAGGTTTGTTTTGACAACTTTTGAATCCCATGGACCTTAAATGACAATTTTCTTTATTTTGATATACCAGGGACTGTTTTTGACAAATTGTGAAACTTGGGGGACTAAAACTGCCAATTTTGCAAATTTGATACGTTTTTCATCTGATTTTGATATTTTTGCTTTTAAAACACATAAAACACTGATTTGTGATATTTTGATCATTTTGATGTGTTTCTGAGTGTTTTCAGATGATTTTGCAGTTTATATTGTACAAAAATGATGAGTATTTACACACTCATCAGGTACACAACTAATACATCTAAGTATTCTAGTTATATAGTTATGTAAATTTCATATTTAAAGATGTTTTAAACCATTTTACTTTATTTATCTAATTAACAAATATGAATGTGATTTGGTATAATGATGTTTAATAGCTACTTTCAAATATGTGTTTAAGTATTTTGTGAACTTGTATTTGAAAAATTGATTAGTGTCTTATTATGCGATTTCATAGTTAGTTTTCATATCATGGTTTTGTAGTTTTGTTGTATTACAGTAACCCATGGGTTTACCCGTGGGCAATAAATACCCGCGGGCATGGGCATGGGTAGAAAATTGTACCCATTAGCTGGTGACGGGTGGGTGACGGGTGAGAAAAAAACTACGTGGGCGGGTGACGGGTTAGAGATACCCTTGCCCATTACCCACGGGTGCCATCCCTAGGAACAATAATCCGTAAAGATTTGGCAAAGAAATACCAAAGAGCGGATCATTATCCATGAACAACAATCCGTGAAGATTTGGCACAGGAATACCAAAGAGCGGATCATTATTCAATAGTGCAACTTACAATATCATGATAGTCATTATAAACGCCTTGTGAAATAACTGGAGATAAGGTTTCTTGAGAATTCCAAGAAGTACTTCTTAGATGGTGAACTAGTTGAGTTAATAGAAACCGGAGCATGAGCTTCAGAAGCTGGATGATCAACATTCGTCGAAGGTTGAAAGTACTCATCAAACCTATCTTTGAAAAACAATGAATCCCAAACATTGTTTTCAATTGTTTCAATAAGCACTGAAGTCTTAAATTAAATTAAATTAAATATAGAATGATTTCAATTGTTTTCAATTCTATATTTAATAGAAGGTTCTAGCTATGAAGTCTCGGTAAACACTGAAGGGGTTGAAGAATTAAAAAGAATTGAATGAAAGAAAGGGTGAAAACAAATAGCCCTCCATTTATTCAACCTTAGGGCAAATACCGGGTTCAATTCATATGCTACTGATGGTAACATCGGTATTGAAGACAAGTCGTCATGGACCCAGTGACGCACTGCACTTCAACTTTCCAAACCACTCAAGTTCCTCTTAAAAGGACTTGTTTCATTCTCACGGGGAACCGACATTATCTATCGACTTTCTCTTAGAGATTGTTGATATTGAAGAAGGAGACCCTCTCCCTAGTCTCCGGCACAGGATCCAAATATGCACAAAATTGAGTCTAGAGCCACGAGATCATCAATAAATCTCATTAGGACACCTTCAATGAAGACTCTCTGTTTCACACAATGTGGAAAGAGATATTATATCTTGAGTCCTACGCATTATCCTTGTGGTATTGCCAGAACATCTGAGTGATGTGTTTACATATTCACAATGAAGAGGGAAAGCCTTCTGGAGCCAACATCAAACAAGCTCCTGGTAGGTGGCATGTGAGATCTATAATATAGATCAACCATGTGACAACTGAACATAAACAATGGGGCGATTCAATCTCTTGAATCAATCCTGGTTCAGGTTATGGATTGACGGATACATTTGAAAAACCGGTCTTTGTGCTTAACAACTCTTTTCTTTAGCACATCGACCGTGTACTCATTTTTCAAACCAAAAGGTGTTTTTATGATTGATAATTGATTTTCAATAAAACCTTCGTTGTATTGCAAAAACAATTTCTATTGAGCAATACACGATTGTTTTTCAAATCTCTTTTCATCAATCAGTGGACTTAAAATTCGCTGGTTCACTCACTCCGTGTTGTCTTCTTTGAGATGTTCCGGTTTGAGAACAGCTAGAGCAGCTGCGAAACCCTGTCAAGGAAATTCTTCGGAATTATACCTGATCACAGGCAGTACATGTACTGATCAACGGGGAACCGTGGGCCGTGTACCTCAATTCAACGAAAGTGATCAAAGACACTTTCGTGCGATTTATTGCTAACTGTTGTATGCAGGTACACCCGACGTTTGCAGCTGATCAGAATGAAGCGATCAATCCATAGCCGCATGCTCACTTAACACATTCATCTCAAAAGAAATCATGATTAGTGCATCAATGACTCTGATATTTTCACTCCATGCTTCTGCTACGCTGCTGCCAATATTATGAATCAACTAAAGCTTCCGCAACTCTGATGAGAAGATATCATGATCCAGAATGTGAGCATGTCGGTCCTATAGTCACAACACCACAATGGATGTCTCAGAGATTTTTGATAGCTGATGATCTCAAAAGCTGGCTCAAATTTATTATCACGTGGATCAGTAAAAGACCTCCACCTGGAGTAACCAAACATGCAATGTGATGAATCAATGACTACGAGCTTAGGAGCAAAGTACTACATCAAGAATGCAAGAACAATTGTTAATGTAATATCTATTTGTATTCTATTTAATTTTAGTACATGATTGAGGTGACCTCCCTTAGGGGGAGATTGTTAGGAATTAGAAATTCCAGGTATTAAAGAGTCGGTCACCTCAAGTATATGTAATCGTTAGAAAGCTCGTAGTCGTAGTTATTTTAAGTTAAGTAGTATTTAGTTAAGTAACACCGTGGAGGACGGACGGGTCTTTACCCACTGTATGCCTGATCCACAGCCCGATGTGTGGCGTTTTATGTAAGACTATAAATACTCTCTACCTTGCAAGGTAGAGAGTTGGAGCTCATAATAATATCTTTCACTTTCTCTCACTAAGTTCCCTAAACCTCTAACTTTCTCTCTCTAGAATTCCATTTATACGCCACTTTGTGTTATGGTTTGATGTGTATGTGAAAACTAATATTTTACAGGGCTAAATATCATGAATTAAATTTTTGTATCGATATATCATTTGTAAAAGATTTGTTCGTTAATTAGGCTTCAACTACATTATGGGAAAATGGGAAACAGATTTGTGTGTCAAGAAAACAAGGCAAATTTCTTTTAATGTGCGCAATTCTAATTGCAGGTTAGAAACGAGGAGAAAGCAACAAAATGGAAGGCCTAGATCATGTCATTCTTAGCAGTGACGAGCGTGAAATGAAAGGCCCAGAGGTTGCTTATTTAGGGGGCGTTTGGATTAGTAGCTTATTTGGCCCAGTTTTGGCCTTATTTCATTTTAGAGAGAACCGTTCGATCTCACTCTTTAGACCCTTAGTAGCTTTAGTTTATTGGCTTATACCAATAAGGTGAAACTAATAAGGTCGAAAGAGTGAACTATTCGGGTTTGCTAAACTCAAAGGACTCGCCTTTGCCTTGCTTACACAACGGATGCTGCTGATAAGAACTACAGTTAATGTTAATATTTTTCACTATCCTTTCCGCCTGATAATTATTCTTGGAATTGCAGCTGACCACTGACAACAGGTAAATGAATGTGTAATTCCCACTTCTAATCAGTTAATGGATCTTTGATACTGATCCCAAACTTGGTCGAGATAACTGATTTAGTCACAAAATTTGCAGCACTTTGCAAAAATGCCCACGAACTACTGTTTCAAAAGCTGATTTAAAGGTATTCCAATGTTTGCAAGTACCTTGCGCTTTATGATTTTCGATTTTTGTGTACAACTTTAGGTTGACAGAATGTGTATATACAACAGTTATTAGTAAATTTCCAGTACCATAACTTTAGCAAATAAGGATCAAAGTTCATAAAATATTCAAATTTGTTTGTTAGAAGTTATGTGAATCATGCTATGTTTGATTATAGAAATCTTTATGTACTGAATGGCGACTTCGGCTGTGAATGTGCAAGCACCCCGCTGCGAAGCGCGGGTGCAAATCCTCGTTTTAAATTAAATGTCTAACTTTAGTAGTGACACATAGTTTTTAAAAACTATTAAAATTCATTTAAACCAATAAAAAGTCATCTTTTTGCTTTATAGACATTTTGATTTATAATTTGTAAACATTCGTATAGTTGGGAAAAAATTACACGTTTGGTCCCTATGGTATACCCCAAATAACAACTTTAGTCCCTAAGTCGTTTTTATTACACCATAGATACCTATTTTTGAAACCTTGCACGCATTTAGTCCCTATTTTGGATGGGCGTTAGTTAAGTCCGTTAAGTATTTTGCGCTGTTAGTCCTTCGTTAATAATTTTTGCACCGTTAGTCCTTATTTTTTAAAATATAGTTTTCCCCAGTTAGTCCCTCCGTTAATAATAGTTATCGTCCGTATTTTTACGTTTTTGTCCGTTTTTATCCGTTTTCGTTCGTTTTTATCCGTTTTTCCCTTTTTTTTCGTTTTTCGTCCGTTTTTTACGTTTTTATCCCTTTTCATCTGTTTTTATATGTTTTCGTCGGTTTTTTTTTACGTTTTTATCCGTTTTTGTCAATTTTTTATCCGTTTTCGACTGTTTTTTACGTTTTTGTCCGTTTTCGTCCGTTTTTTTACCCTTGCGCCCATTTTTTTACGTTTTTGTCTGTTTTTATCCGTTTTCGTTCGTTGTTTATTCGTTTTCGCTAGTTTTTTTACGTTTTTGTCAGAGATTTTTTCTTTTTTTTTACGTTTTTGTCTGTTTTTATCCGTTCGTTCGAAAAAAATAAAAATATTTGAATAAAAAATTTAAAAACAAAATTTTGAATAAAAAAAATATTTTTCAAATATATATTTTTTTTAAAAAAATCTTATAAATTTTTTTTTTTTAATTTTCAATATGTCGAAATACTTTTTTTGTTTCAAAACTTTTTTTTTTCAATATTTTTCGAAATTTGGACATATTGTAAAAAAATATATTGAAAAAAAACGGACATATATTTTTTTTAAAGATTTAAAAAAAAAATATTTTTTTTTATTCAAATTTTTTTTTGAAACTTTTTATTCAATTTTTTTTTGAAAATTGATGTTTTTTTTTTTTTTTTTTTTTTTTTTTTTTCAAATTTTTTTTTCGGAAATATTTTGTTTCCAATTTTTTTTTTTGGAAATTTTTTTTCCAAATTTTTTTTTCTTTTTGGAAAATTTTTTAAATATGTTGAAATAGTACGAAAACGAACAAAACCGAAATAAAAACGGATAAAATGTAAGAAAAACGGACAAAAACGGGTGAAAACCGATAAAAGCGTACGAAAAACGGATAAAACGTTAAAAAAACGGACGAAAACATATAAAAACATATGAAAACGTAAAACAACTGGGGAAAACGGGAAAAAACGAACAAAAACGGACAAAAACGTAAAAGAACTGACGAAAAAGATTAAAAAACGAACGAAAACGGATAAAAACAGACAAAAACGTAAAAAACGGGCGAAAACGGATAAAAAACGAACGCAAAAGGAAAAAAACAGACAAAAACGTAAAACAACGGGAAAAAAAAGAACAAAAACGTAAAAAAAATGGCGAAAACGAATAAACAACGAACGAAAACGGATAAAAACAGACAAAAACGTAAAAAAATGGGCGAAAACGTAAAAAAAATGGACGAAAACGGATTAAAACGTAAAAAAACGGTCGAAAACGGATAAAAAACTGACAAAAACGGACAAAAACGTAAAAAAAAAAGGACGAAAACATATAAAAACAGACGAAAAGGGATAAAAACGTAAAAAACGGACGAAAAACGAAAAAAACGGGGGAAAACGGATTAAAACGTAAAAATACGGGCGATAACTATTATTAACAGAGGGACTAACTGGGGAAAACTATATTTTAAAAAATAAGGACGAACGGTGCAAAAATTATTAACGAAGGACTAACAGTGCAAAATACTTAACGGACTTAACTAACGCCCATCCAAAATAGGGACTAAATGCGTGCAAGGTTTCAAAAATAGGTATCTGTGGTGTAATAAAAACGACTTAGGGACTAAAGTTGTTATTTGGGGTATACCATAGGGACCAAACGTGTAATTTTTTCTATAGTTTGGTAAAAAGAAATAATTAAGTAAAGGCTTATTTTGAAATTAAAAAGAGGAAAAAATTACACGTTTGGTCCTTATGATTTGCCCAAAATAACAACTTTAGTCTTTAAGTCACTTTTATTACACCAGCAGTATCTAATTTTGAAACTATGCATGCTTTTGGTCCCTAAAATGGATGGACGTTTATTTCTCCCGATATCTCATTAAATCACAAGGGTATACATGTCTTTTCTACTTATCTTTTATAATAAAAGACACCCACCCTCGTTGACTTCTTATTTCCCTCCCATTTCTCAACACTGCTACTCAAATCCCAAATAAACCCAAATCCCAATTACCAAATCCGATCAATTATAAACCCTAGAAATCAAAACCCCCAAATTGATCATCTGAAATTAAATAGATGGTTGGTAATCGTTGGAGAATACGAGAGAAACATGAAGGAAATGGACCCCTAAAAGCATACGGTAAATAAACCATGAAAACTAATGTGTTAAATAATTTTTTTCATTGACATTACCTTGAAAACATGATATTAATTGTGGTTTTGTAATTGCATTTTCAGAAGGACACCCTACTATGTTTTCTATGAAAATACATCATGCTGGAAAGTTTAAAGACCATGATGAAAGGAGGTATGTTAATGGTTTGGTTGCGTATGTGGATGGATTTGATATGGATGAGTTTTCAATACATGAGTTGAATGATGTAATGGAGGCATTAGGTTATGTCAATGAGGAAGATGCTATTTACTATCATTATCTGATTCCTGGTACTGATTTAGAATTTGGACTAGGAGCTTTAGGAAAAGATGTTGATGTACAAGGTTTAGCTAGGTATACAAAGGACAATAAGTTGATTAAGGTTTATTGTGAACATGATGTATCAAAACTGCTCATTCATTTGATCCCCACAGTTAGAAGCACTGTTGTTATTGAAGAGCTACCCTCTGAAACTCCCATTCCCTCCCCATCAAAAAAAAAATCCCGATAAAAAAAAATCATGCTGTTAGAATACCATAAACCCTCTACCTCTGCTACTACCACTGCCATTCCCACTCCCACCCCCACAATTGCTACAACCACTGCCATTCCAACTCCCACTCCCATTCCCACTCCCACTCCCATTACCACTCCCACCCCCACTCCCACTCCCACCAATGCCACTACCAGTCACACTATTCCTACTCCCAATGATAATGTACATGAAACTGTGGACTCTATTGTTGAAGAACTTTTGAACATGAATGATTATGATTTTGATCCCTTTGATGATAATTTAACTGAAAGGGAGAATGAAGGGTCAAGTGTTCATATGAATGAAAGGGTGAATGAAGGGTCAAGTGTTCATGTGAATGAAAGGGTGAATGAAGGGCCAAGTGTTCATGTGAATGAAAGGGTGAATTATAATGAGAATTTTGAACCTTTAGAAACATTGGTAGAGCATGATGAACCTTGTGAAACACTGGATGTGGAAGACTCAGATCATGATGATGATAGTAGTACAGATGACAGAGATGACTTTGATGATGAAGAGAACAATGTAGAAGAAGTTAATGTTGATATGCATGATTACCATTTTGATATAGATGAAGATGTTGAGTGGGTGAGACATACAGGCAGTGTACAAGAAGATGATTCTGCACCAATAGCAGAAGATGTTGAGGTGGTAGATAATGAAATTCTTGAAAGTGCTTCAGATGAGGAAGAGAATGATATTGAAAAGATTAGGAGAAGGAAGCTTAAAGAAATCCAAAAGGCAAATAAAAATGCAGATAACATTGTGTATAAGCATTTATTTTATCATGGTCAAACTTTTTCTAGTGCTGCTGAAGTGAAAGAGAGAGTAAGTCTGCATTCAATTGAAACTAGAAGAAAGTTGCAGTTGATAAGGAATGATAAGGCTAGGGTTAGGGCAAAGTGTATGGGCAAAATTCCAGTGTTCACACTTGAAGGTGATGGGCCTAATCAGATGGCCCTCTCACCCCTACTGCAGCTAGAATATTGAAAGGTGTTATGGACCAAGCAAACAATTACTCAGTGGGTTGGAATGGGGGGGGGGGGGGGGGGGAGGGGGGGGGGAAGAATATGAGGTAAATGGACCACATGGTGATCAATGTGTGGTGAATGTGGCTAGAAGGGTTTGTAGTTGTAGGAGATGAGAATTAACAGGCATCCCCTGTGTACATGCTGTAGCAACCAACTACAACATGTCACTTAATGGGATTGAAGTGGGTATACCATAAGAGTGGGTCCATTAGGTGTTATTGGTTAGCTACTTGGAAAAAGGCATACAGTCATACTATTGGATGTATAAATGGTAAGATAATGTGGAAGAAATCCCAAATTCCTTCAAAAATGATTCCACCTAAGCATCATTCACAAGTGGGTAGGCCAAAGAAGAACAGGAGGAAAACAAAGGAAGAGAAGGCAATGGTGAGTGGTGGAAAACTGTCTAGGGCATATAAAACTGTTACATGTTTGAAGTGTGGAAACCATGGCTACAACAGCAGATCTTGTAAAGGCCAAAAAATGAAAGAAATAGGGGCACCATCTACTGATGCTGATACATGTTCATCAAATGCTAGGAAAAGGTCTGCATCAACACAACCTACTGATGCAAGTCCCTAAAGAAAAAGAAAGCTGCTGATGGAAGTGGGACCTTAAAAAAGAAAGCTACAGGTGGTGGTAAAGGACCACAAAAGAAAAAAAAGAATGGCAAAGAGGTGTTAGTGTGATGTATGTTTAGTACTCGTGTTGCTATGTATCTTTTTGTGTCTGTTTATGTACTCAACTTTTGGTTTATGCTACGTAAGTTTAGTGTCTGTTTGTGTGCTCAACTGTTTGTGTACTGATTAAGTTTGACTTGCATTAGTCAAACATGTTTTACTTAATGTATTCACTTTCGGTATATCAATTATGTCTTGACATATCTGTCTTGTAGTATGGTAACTTCACTTGAAGTATTGACTATTAGTAGTCAAAATGGTTTTAGACAACAAAGTTAATGTTGACTTTTTAAGTCAAACAAAAGGCAAAACATAACAGTAAGTGCATCATTGTAGAAAAATTATACCAAATACATGTCACAAAACATATCTTACATTAACCCAAAAGACAATACAAAGAAAACCTAACCAACAACCATCTTACAACAACCATACTTGACCCAAAACATATCTTACAAATCTAATCTATAACATTCATTAACCCAATAGGTAAATGACCACAACACAGAGAAAACCTAACCAACTAAACATCAAATACATCTTGGTCTTTCTAAGTTCCCTTGTTAATTTTTCAATGGCAGTTTCATGCCTATTCCTAGCCCTTAATAATCCAGGTATAATTTGTACAACACGATCACACATTGGTGGATCAACCCAATCAATCCACCCACATCGTGATCCCTGTTTGGGGCAACTGTAGAAACGCCGACCTGGGTGAGACACTGTCCAAGAAGTCTTGACTATGCAAACAAGTCCACATCTGCAGAAAACCATGATTGAGGAAGATTTTGGGTGTTCTATGATTTTTAATTTGACTATGTGAGATCTAGGGTTTTTTAATTGGGAATGTGAGTTTGGAGGGTTTTTAATTTGGGTGTTCTTGGTTAACTGGGTTTTATTTTGGGCGGGGAGGGTTGGGATAATAAATAGGGTGGGAAAGTGAGTGACAAATGGAAAAAGACATGTATACCCTTGTGATTTAATGAGATAACGGGAGAAATAAACGTCCATCCATTTTACGGACCAAAAGCGTGCATAGTTTCAAAATTAGATACTGGTGGTGTAATAAAAGTGACTTAGGGACTAAAGTTGTTATTTTGGGTAAACCATATGGACCAAACGTGTAATTTTTTCTAAAAAGAGTAATGTAACTTTTTTTGACAATGGGGAGAAATGTTTTTTGTTTTTTCGAATAAGGGGAGAAATATTTTTAGTTTATTATGTGAGCTAATTTTATTTTTGTTTTGACAGATTAATCTTTGTAGGGATTTATATTATAAGGATTTACATTATACTAACATTTACATTCTAATTTAACTATTGTTGTTATTCTTTCATCTATGTAGTATGTACTAGTATGAATGAACAGCTTTAATTGGGCTCAGTTTAAAATATCTTCTTACATACTGATAACTGGGCTCATTAGTAAATCGGCCCAAATCATTTCATTTCTATACATATAATTTACGGACAGAAAACGGTGCCCCTACACGTCGTTTTGGGCTATTTGGTTTACGGGCCCTTTTTTTTTGCTTTTTCTGGAGTCCATCAGTTTAGGGGTGTTCATGGGTCGGGTAATATCCGAATAAACCGAAAACCGAAACCGAACCGAACTCGTAACCGAACCGAAATTGCCAAAACCGAACCGAACCGAAATAAAAGTTCGGTTTTCGGTTCGGTTATGGTTTTAGCAATCCAAACCAAAAACCGAACCGAAAACCGAAATTAAATAAATATATATATTTTTTTATATATTTATATTAAAAAAATATATTAAAACTCTTTTATAATATATATATATATATATAATATTTTTAAGCTTGAAAATTATTTTTTTTTCAAAAAATATATATAAATAAATGAATAAATTATTAAATTTAGGTATTTCGGGTTATTCGGTTCGGTTTTCGGTTATTGGAGGTTCGGTTTTCGGTTTTCGGTTTTCGGTTATACCCAGAAAAAAAACTTAATCGAACAAACCGAACCGAATAAATCGAACAAACCGATAACCGAACCGATGAACACCCTACATCAGTTCAATTAGAATTCGGTCAATTGAAAATTTTTAAAACCTGAACGGCAGAACCGATAAACTCCTGCTTCGAAGAGAAAATCTCGATTTAAAGAACTTGAGGCCCATCTTATCAGCCCACAGATTTAGCCCACCTGATTAAAAGACTTGAAAAGGCTCAAATCATTCTTTTTTGAAAAAAAAAGGATCAAATCATTCAATCTTGCTTCTCGAACACTTGTAAGTTGTAAGCATCATTTCATCATTTAGCCAGGTTCTATTTTACTTGGTTGATTTTGTACCAATATGTTATGGTGTTCAATCTTATGTATAATGTTTATTTATTCTTAGTTTTGTACCTTTAGGTATTTGTAATTTTCTATATGCTGAACTAAGTGGTTTTTACGACAGGGTTTATGCTTAATTAGAGAGTTGATTTTATCCTTAATTTTGTAGCTTCGATTTATGCTAAATATTGCTAGGCTTATTGTTATTATTATTATTATTTTGGCTAATTTATGTTTGAATGATACTTTTTTTCTAATGAAATAGTAGTGTTTTTTTAGAAATAATTTAAGTTTTGTTCTAACATAGGGCAAATCACCTAGAAATGTAGTTAACTTGTCACTTTTTTTCATTGTATGTAGCATTCTTTTTTTTTTCTCATACTGTCAATAAACTTCTATCGTTAGTCCTTTGTGTGTAACCGTTACCAAAAAAACCTGCATCGTTAGTCCTTTATGCTAACGACCGTTAATAAATAACTTAAAATTTGGTTATCTTACGCTAAACTTGCATCGTTGGTCCTTTATACTAATGATCGTTAAAAAATAACTTAAAATTTGGTTTTCTTACGTTTCTGTCCGTTTTTTCACGTTTTCGTCCGTTTTTACACGTTTTCGTTCGTTTTAACACGTTTTTGTCCGTTTTTCACGTTTTCATACGTTTTTACACGCTTTCATCCGCTTTTTCAAGTTTTCGTTCGTTTTTTCACGTTTTCATATGTTTTTACACGTTTTCATCCGTTTTTACACATTTTCGCCCGTTTTTGCACATTTTCATTCGCTTTTACACGTATTCATCCGTTTTTACATGTTTTCTTCCGTTTTTTCACATGATCATGCGTTTTTACACGTTTTCATCCGTTTTAACACATTTTCGTCCGTTTATGCACGCTTTCATCCCTTCTTACACGTTTTCGTCCGTTCTAACACGTTTTCGTCCGTTTTTTCACGTTTTCATCCGTTTTTACATGTTTTCATCCGTTTTTACACGCTTTCGTCCGTTTTTCACGTTTTCATCCGTCTTTACACGTTTTGGTCCGTTTTAACACGCTTACATCAGTTTTTTCACGTTTTCATTCGTTTTACACGTTTACATCCGTTTTTGCACGTTTTTTCACGTTTTCATCCGTTTTAACACGTTTTCATCCGTTTTTAGACGTTTTCGTCCGTTTTTCACGTTTTCGTCCGTCTTTACACGTTTTGGTCCGTTTTAACACGCTTTCGTAAATTTTTTCACGTTTTCATCCGTTTTTACACGTTTACATCCGTTTTTGCACGTTTTCGACTGTTTTTGCATGATTTCGTATGTTTTTACACATCTTTTTCTGTTTTAACACGTTTTCGTCCGTTTTTCTCGTTTTCCTCCGTTTTTACACGTTTTCATCCGTCTCTACACGTTTTCGTCTGTTTTTTTCACGATTTCATCCGTTTTTACACAAAATGTGCAAACACGAACAAAAACATGAAACAACAGATGAAAACGTGTAAAAACGGATGAAAACGTGAAACAACGGATGAAAACGTGAAACAACGAACGAAAACGTGAAACAACGAACGAAAACGTGCAAAAACGGATGAAAACATGTAGAAACGGATGAAAACGTGAAAAAATGGATGAAAACGTGAATAACGGACGAAAACGTGTTAAAATGGTCGAAAACGTGTTAAAACATACGAAAATGTGTAAAAAGATACGAAAACCTGCAAACATACGAAAACACGCAAAAACGGATGAAAACGTGTAAAAATAGATGAAAACGTGAAAAAAAACAGACGAAACCATGTTAAAACGGATGAAAACGTGTAAAACAGATGAAAACGTGAAAAACACATACGAACCCGTTTTAAAACGGACGAAACCGTGTTAAAACGGATGAAAACATGTAAAAACGAACGAAAACATGCAAAAATGGACGAAAATGTGTAAAAATGGATGAAAACGTGTAAAAACGGATAAAAACGTGAAAAAACGAATGAAACGGGGAAAACAGAAGAAAAATGAAAAAAAGACGAAAACGTGTAAAAACGAATGAAAACGTGTAAAAACGTGAAAAAACGGACGAAAGCGTGTTAAAACGAACGAAAACGTGTAAAAACGTGAAAAAAACGGACGGAAACGTAAGAAAACCAAATTTTAAGTTATTTTTTAACGATTGTTACTATAAAGGACCAACGACGCAAGTTTAGCGTAAGATAACCAAATTTTAAGTTATTTATTAACGGTCGTTAGCATAAAGGACTAACGATGCAGGTTTTTTTGGTAACGGGTACACACAAAGGACTAACGATAGAAGTTTATTGACAGAATGAGGAAAAAAAAAGAATGCTACATACAATGAGAAAAAGTGACAAGTTAACTACATTTCTAGGTAATTTGCCCTATAACATATTGGATATTATTTTGTGCCATCAGCTAAGAATTTCCTACATCCTGTCACTGCGCAACGATGTCACCATCTATTCTTCATTTCCGTCCATCAATCCCTCCCCTCTCCTTCTCATCCCATATCGTATCCGACCCGGCCCATTTATTCCTCACGTCTAGATTCACCCATCTTTCAATCGCACCATCAACAGTTATTCGTATGGGTGGCGGTCCAAGAACATACCCGGGTGGTGTATCCAAGTGGCAGTGGAAACGAATGCAACAAAAGAAAGCCAAACAACTTCTTAGAGCTCGACTGGCACGTGAAAGACAAATCTACGAAATGAGAAAAAGAGCAGAGCTAACTGCTGCTGTTACGGAGCTTGAGCGTCCGTGGGAAGTTGTTGAGACAGCACCCAAGTTGTTCTCCGTCACGGCTGATGAACAGTTGAAGGTTTTAGCCGACCGGTTTCAGAAACCAGGTGGGTTTGATTTATGGTCAGAGAAAGATGGGCCACAATTGTTTGAGACGGTTGAGAGTATTCCGTCAGCTAGGTTTTTCCCTAAAGGGGTTGTTCATAGCATTAAACCGTATGGTAGAATCAGTAACGGGTATTCGGATCAAGAAGAAGAAGAAGAAGATATAGGCAACATTGAGAAAAATGATCCGAGTGTCAGGTACCAGCTTCCAAGTCAAGAAACGGGTGTTTTTCAGGAAAATGGGTATGCTGAGAATTTAAGAAACGCTAATGCAAAATATAGGAAAAAGGATGGCAGGAGGAAAATCCATTCTGGACCGGATTCAAGTGGAATTGGATTGGATCACAGAGAAAGTAGGAGGGATTGGCGAAAGGATAGTAAAAGGGGAAACGGTAGAAAAGAAAAGTTGGGTTTAGAGTCAAAAGTGTTAGATATGAATTTGCAAAATGACGGGAGTTATGAGATTTCGAAGAAAGAAATGGAGATTGGTAAAATTAGACCAAGACCCGAGAGGAAATGAAAGTATATCTTTATTGTTTTGGACATCCTGTAAAGTACATCTATATTGTATCTATCTTTTATCTAGGTATGCAGTTTATTTATCTATCTAATTATTGCATCCAAACATGGTGGTGTCCTTGATTCCTTGAATTCCTTTGTTAATTGCTAAATGTTAACAAACACGGCTGCCTAATGACTTTGATATAAATTATTGCATCCAAACATGGTGGAGTTATATTTTAAGCAGAGGTTATGCAGTCCATTTCTTATATTGAAAGTGCAATTGTTAATATGCGGGTTGACATATCCCGGTGTTTTGAAGTTCTTAACACTGAAGTATTTCATACTTTTGATGTGGGTTCATAGTGTTTATAAGTTAATGCTGCTGCTTCTGTGTTTTATACTATAGGATTCTTATGCTATATATATTCTTTGATATATTTTGACTTGTGCTCGTGAATTAAAGAAGAAAATTTCATAGTATCCAAATGAGGGTAATTTATGTGAGTCTGATAAAGCAACTGGGAAGTAAAAACCGGTTTTTGGGTTCAAAATGAGTTAGCCATCGACACGGATAACTAAACGGGTTAACACCCAAATATGTTTAGCCAACCTTAACCCGGTTTTTTATGCCGTGTTGGAAATTGTGTTCCTAGTTTACAAAAATAATGCTCGACTACTGACTAGTCGACTTCAATTGCATTTTAAGTTTAACTGGTTGCATAGATAAAATTTACAACTTCAACTAAAATGAAACGAAATACGAAAAAGTCAAAAACATCCTTACTGAACTATATATCACAATGTTACCAAAATTCCAGACTCGAACTAAATAAGCAAATATAGCAAATACAGAAGAACCAACACATTCTTAGGCGATACGTCATTGTGTAGTATCAATTTGTTCATTTTGAAGATCACTAATCGTTAAACACTAAGGTGAAAATGAAGTTCATAGTTGATGCAAATGTTGTGATGTTGTTTTGAAGGTTTATATTCTATGTAAATATGACTCCTATAAACTCGATGACAAACTCACAAATTTTAGACTGTTACAACATCAGCAACTATAAAAGAACTATCTGACTGCAAGTTGTTCTGAGCTTCAAATCAACATCCTGTGATCTTTAATGTAGGTGCACCACAACTTGTGACAAGAGCGGTTTTTGCACGAACACGCCTAGGTGTCTTGTCCTCCGACCCTTTCCTCTTACTTTTTGGGTCCAAGAATCCATTTGCAAGAGCTTCCAATGCTTTTATGGTCAATGGACGGTTTCTTGTACTCTGCCTTTGTCCATTACTAGCACCAAGGCTTGACAACTCTTGATGGTTTGCGTTTGTTTCAGGGGAAATCAGTGGTTTAGTAGAAACCAATGGCTTATCACCATCTGAAATTGGACACAGTTGAGGGTTGTTCAAATTTATATCTATGCTTTTTCGCTTCTTTTTAGGACGTGGATCTTGAATAAATTCAGCTTCACCACTCGCGTTGTCATTAGTAGTTTTACTAACATGGTGTTGTTTTGGTTTTTGTTTGATAACCAACTTCAGTTTTCTTACTGGTTGCTCGTTGACAGACAGAACCTTTTTATTGCCTACATTTTTTGATGCCTCTGGATCAAGATGGTTCGGCATATCCTTGTATACAACACTAGCTTCACAATCAGGTGAATCAACAACTCCAGAAACACTAGACGACGCTTGCTTATCAGTGGGTTCAGAATCATACAAACTTCTCATCTCTCTCACTTTAACGAGGCCAACCAAACTCGTATCCACAAGTGTGTATTTATCCAAATCCGTTTTCTTGTTTACAATGGCCGAAATTACTGGATCAAGATGGTTTGCCATGTCCTTGTTTACATTACTAGTTTCAGAGTCAGATGATTCAGCAACACTTTGGTTCACATCTTCCTTATGTGATTCTCCTGTCGTGTCTTGTTTGATACCTCCAGAAATAGTAGATGACGTCTGCATATCTGCATGTTCAGAATCAGACAAACTTGTCAACTCTCTCACTTTAACCAGCCCAACCAAACAAGTATCGACAATTGTATATAGCATCAAATCTTGTCTATCTTCCGAGCTTTGTTTATGTTCGTTTTCAAGAAGCTGTGGTTCTGATGCAACTTTGTTCAAAAGTTCAGTGAATGAGTCAAAATATTGACTTCCTTTTATTAAGTTCCTTCTCGAAAACTTTGCTACTCCAGGTGCAAGAAACACCAAAGAAGGCTTTAAGGCATAAGTTGTAGGCTGCTCAGAGCGCCATCCTCTTGCCAAAAGCCGAGGCCAAACACCTTCCCAGAAGACCTCATTTAACCTTGTTTTGCTTAGTCCTATTCTATCCTTTAAAATCTCAATAATTTCTCCTGTTTTAAATGAGTGACGCTCCATTTTTTTTCTTGACCGCTTCTTTTCCATTGAAGTAAGGTCTTGCTTTTCTTCGCCAATGGCTACGGCTTCTACAAGAAGTTCAATTCCCACTGTATCCCTCAAACTGAATACATATTTCTCAAATGATAGTTTTCCCTCTTCGTATGTACTAATGACCTAAAAGAAACCATTTTTCAGTAAGAAAATCGATCTTTTCTTTATAGAGGTGTAGTACAAAATAAAGAAAGAAAAATACCTGAGTCAGGCGAGTTTTGCATTCATCAGTGACATGAGGAAGTAAGCGAGACATAAGCTCCAGTCGCCTCCAACCTTTGAGAAACTTTTTTCCAGGCGAACACTTTATGAGTATTTTCTTACGATATGTTGACCATTTTTGATGTTGATCGCTTTTACAGAACTTCCCATAGTAGTAAGATAACACATGTGGCATTCCTTTATTTCCAATAAATTTGTTCACAACACGAAGGTTCTTGCCAAAGATGTATAAACCAAGAATAAAACTATCATGTTCCATCACGCTCCAAGATTCTTCAACCGATAAACAAGGAACCGCTAGTAAACCATTATCTGTCCCTGAACCTAAATTACCAGATTTAGCCTTCTTTGTTTTGATGGTTATTGTGAATCCAAGTAATAGGAATTGACAGATCAAACTCAAAGTAATTTTGAACATCTGTCTTTGCATCGTGACAATATGGTGACGATATGAGTTGCAATTGCTCGCTTTTGTTCATCAAAGATGGGATTTGCGCCTGGTATTCATCTCCAACTCGAGCAGTCTTTTGTGGCTCTCCAAAGATGTCACCAGCAGCAGAATATTGTTCGGATTGTAACCACTCAACACGTTTATCAACATCTTCACTATCCATCTATCCACAACCATACATGACACATGTTAGCCCCAAAACATTATCAAACCCGAATAGAAATACAAATGGTAAATAATTGACTTGATTTGTTTTTGCATTTTATCTAAAACTGATGGATCTAAAGAAACAAATATACAGATCCAATGATGATACTCAAAATCCCGATCAGACAAGAATTATTACAAATGAAAGATTTTCCCCTAAATATTTACTCGAGTAATCGACTCATCCATCTTTTTGTCCCCAAAAATAGAAACTCACTAAATTCAACAACAGATGTTAATGTTTTTGCCTTAACTGAATTATCAGGTAGTCGGAATCTAATTGCAATACCCAAAGATACATAAACGCCAATATTAAAAACGATCAGTTTGCTTATAACAAGTCAATGAATACAGATTATCAACACCTACAACAAAACATGCCCAGATCCATTCTTGAACCCCAAAACAACATCAAAATGGTAATTCCTCCCACGTATATAAACACATTAAACATGAACAGAATTGATAGCATTCACGGTACGTGAACACATAAATCATTAGTCTAAACATATATCTCACACATAACCAATAACCAAGGTTAATATAAACTACTTATCAATCAAGATTATCTTTCAAACTTGACCCATAACTTAATTACTACAAAAACTAAGCAAAAGATTGAAAAAAGTTGTTGTTGAACACTTGCAAACGTCGTAACGAAAACTATGTGAGAACATACATGTTACAGGATTCATTAGCTAAATAAACACACATGGATTATGAACATATATACAACACTATAAAAAACTAAACAGAATGCAAGAACATATACATATATATAATACAAAACTATATATAGTTGATGATGAATATATAAAAGATGGTAAGAGATAATTCAACCTTTGGAAATTCAAAGAGAAGTTGCTATGGCAGCGTGAAAGCTTTGTTTGAAGACTTAGCCAAGACAGAACCGAAAACAAAAGCAAGAAACTGTGTTGTGTATGCTTTTATAATTAGAAAAAATAAAATAAAGGTACGACTAATAAAGGGATATCATGCGGGTAGAATTTACTACTGGGTGTATTTTGTTGAGTCACGCTAATTTTATTAAAAGTTTATAAATAGACGGGTTTAGACTATACGATAGCACAATATTTTTTACATGTTACATTATTTATGTACCAACAAATTTGTCATAATATCATACTTATTGTTGACGTGACCAAAGTATTGAGTATTGACGCGTAAGCAGTAAGTTTAATATGAGATAAAAATCCAAAAAGCGGTAGCTCATATTGAAAACGAAAAAAAAAATACATATGTAGTAACGGGACATGAAGTAATGTACTTATGTATGTAGTCGTGAACCAAAGAAACGAAAACCGAAACCGAAAAAAACCCGAAACCGAAACCGGTCAACACCTGTTTTGACCAAAACCAGTTTGGTTTGGCCAAAAAACGCCGGTTTGGAACCGGTTTTTATATATTAGCGTTATACCGGTTTGAAACCGAACCGCTTTTTTTCATGTTACCGTTTCGTTCTTTTGTTTTCGAGATATCAGCAGCTACTGCAAAAATCTAGCTGTTTTTTGACTTTTTTTAGACCTTTTAATTACCATTTTGCCGTTGTATATTTAGTATCAATAGGTATGTTGTGTTTGGTTTAGTCACAAACACTCAAACACTCTCAACATATACTCTTGAAACATTCAAAACGCTAACTAATGACAACTTGTGCTTCTTCAACTTCCAGCGGTGTTGGTTTCTCAAATGAACCAACGATTGTTAAAGTTTTAGAAACAAAATCGTTTGGTGTAATTTTGACTTGCTGTTGTTGTCGGATGGGAATACAAAGGCTCATTGTAAACATTGCTCTAAGTTTTTGAAATCGGAATCCAACTCAACGTTGAAGGGGCATATCGATAATTATTGCAAAGCACTCAAATCCAATCTGGAACGGGATCAAGCATTTGTGTCACGAGTGGGTGGTATTTTTTCATACGACGCGGATCGGGTTCGATAACAATTTGTGGGCTTTGTGATTCAAGAAGGTTTGTCGTTCAACCACTTCGACAACATCGATTAACTAAGGTAATTAAAAATACTCTTCAACCGTGATATACTCATGTAAGTCGTGCTACTCTTAAACGCGATTGTATGAAAGCTTGGAAAAAGGCTAAAATTGAACAAAAAAGGTTTTGAAAATTTAAATACAAGTGTAAACTTAACAACCGATGTATGGCCGGCTCCTCATAATTTTCCCGGTTCGTACCTTTGTGTTACCGCGCATTGGGTTGATCCCGATACTTGAAAAATGATGAAGTGTATGATTGCTTTTGAAAACTTTGAGTATCCTCACACTGGTCAAAATTAATTTCGTATGTTACGAGATGTAATAAAAGAACATAAATTTGAAGGAAAAAAATTTTCAATCACAATTGATAACGCGAGTAATAATACAAACGCGTAAAAACACTAATACTAAAATACCATCCACCTTCGGACGACCTTTTTTTTTATCATAGTCGATGTTTTGCACATATCATAAACTTGGTAGTGTAAGAAGGGCCAGCGAAAACCGAAATAAATATGATAAAAAATGCTTTTAAAAATAATTTTATAAGAATATATTTTGTTCGAGTAAATTTATGTATAAATAATATATTAAATTGTGTTCAGAGACGGGTTCAAAAATTTTAACCCCTAATTGGGATGTTCCTACAGGATGGAATTCGATTTATAAAATATTTATAAGTAGTTTACGCAAAAAAAATACTTTAAAGTTTTTCATGAAGAACTTTGCCAAAGGCGTCCGAGTATGACACCATTTCCGGTCGAAACTTGGCTTATTATTCAACAAATAACCGATGTACTCGAAATTTTTAAAAACACAACAATTGTATTATCGGGTGTTTATTATCCCACGAATCATTTGGTACTCAACCAAATTTATATGATGTGTTCAAAATTAGGCCAATATGAATTTATTGGTCTACTATTTGCAAGTATAGTTCAACACATGAAAGAAAAACTTATAAAATCTTTACAAGAAATTCCATTGGTAATTACTTGTGTCGCCGCATTGAACCCATGTTTTAACGTTAGTGGGGTGGAACTACTTATTGAAAAGATTACTACGGATTGAGATTGGATTCAAGAAAACGTTTCTTTGCAACAAATGCGAAATATTATTTCAACAAATGTTTTAAAGATTTATTTCATCTTTATTATAATAAATATGGTGCAATAAATGTTTCAACAAGTACGGCTTCTTCATCGTTTTCTACAAATTCCACGATGGATCCGATGCTTGGCTTATTTTAGACTTTAAGACAAGAAAGCACTAAATGGGCTAGGAGTGACCAATCATCGACTAACGAATTTGGGAGATATATTGGAACCGAGATAAACACTATAAGACCCGAAGAATATCTAAATTTTGATATTTTAGCTTGGTGGAAAGGAATGCAATCTCAGTTTCCCGTTCTAGCCGCCATAGCCCGAGATTTACTACGCGTGCAAGCTTCTACTGTAGCTTCGTAATTCTTTTGTTTTTTTTTCTTTGAAAGTCTCTTTCAGAGTATTTGCAAAACAAACTAACATTACTAAATTATAGCATATAAAATATTGAGTAAATTACACCGTTGTTCTTCAAATAAGTCTTGATTCTCGCATCTGATCCTAAATTTTTCAAAATCTCACTTTTACCTTCAAAAATTTCAATTCTTATTCGTTGCTGGTCATTTTTCTTAACAATCCTTAGTTTCCTTGTTAGCTGCAAGGACTTTTTCTTCTTTTCGGCCTTTCTTGTCCAAACACCCCTTTAACACCGTTGATCCCTAAACTTTTCAATTAAAAAAGTTACTTTAATCCAAACATTTTTCTTCTTCAAACTCTCCTTCACCACCACCACCATTACTATTTATCTCAAATTAAAAACTTATAAACAACATTTTCAGCACAAATATTTCCTAACTCATTTTATTTTAAGATGAACAAGAATCATTTCTCCCTTCTCCGAATCTATGGCCTTTTTCATATGTTTAATACTTTTGACACGCGTTTGCTTCAAATATCAAATGTGCCCAAAGGGCACACTTTTGAATTTATATAAAATTAAAGTAAGATATTATTAAATTTAAAGTTACATTTATCTATTATAATTTATGAGTATATTTAATAAGAATTAAATGCACTTTCTAAAAGAAAAAAAATGCACATTTAGTAAACATAGTTAGAAAAATCCTTCCTTAAATATTATGTTGGATCATACTTATTATGTTGTTTGATGATTCGGGTGGGCTAGGATGGTGATAAATCAAGTATGTCATGTTTAGAGATAGAAAGAGATGAGAGGGTGTTCTAGAGAGAGAAAGTAAAACAAAAAATGAAATGTTAGATTAGAAGCACCACCCCTTCCAAGGATGGAAGGGGTATTTATAGTTACAACTAAACGTCCTCATGTCGGACTGTGGATCAGGCATACAGTGGGTAAAGACCCATCCTTCCTCCATGGTATTGCTCTAAACTAATAACTAACTAGCTAACTTATTAAATAATTAGTAAATAACGATATGTCTACAAGCTAACATATGCTAGACTATAATTGGGGTGACCGACACTTCCTTATGGAATTTCCAATTCCTAACAATCTCCCCTAAGGGAGGTCACCCCATGATTTACATTTTAAATCCTAGCATTCTATTTTGTATTCAGTTATGAGCTCGTAGACTTCAATTCTTCAATTCCACAATCTTTGTGCTTGAGTAGTGACTCTTCATAGTCCGATTATTTTGTACTTTCAGTGGAGGTCTTTGAACTGATCCACATCTTGATGATCTTTGAGCGTTCTTTGAGACCATCAGCCACAGTAAATCTCTGGATCACCCTTTATTGTATTGCAATCATGTGATGTTGTGACTTTTGAACCGACATGCTCACACTTTATGGATCATGACATCTTTTCATCAGAGTAGCAGAAGCATCTTTGTTGTATTTCTTTGATGGTCATGATTTTTCTTCAATTAAGTGTGAATGCTGTGAGCATGCGGTTGTGAATTGACTTTTCGATATCGATCAACTGCAACCGTCCAAATGTTCCTGCAAACAATAGTTAGCAATAAAACACACGAAAGTGTCTTTGTTCAATTTCGTTGAATACAGTTGCAAGAACCACGGTTCCCCGTTGATCAGTATAAATACTGCCTGTGATCAGGTAGAATTCCGAAGAATCTCCTTGACAGGGTTTCACAGCTTGATCTAGCCGTTCTCAAACCGGAGCTTCCCAAAGTAGACAAAACGGAGTGAGTGAACCAGCAAATTGAGATTCACTAATTGATGAAAAATTGATTTGAAAACAATCGCGTATTGCTTAAGAGAAAGAGTTTTGCAATACGACGAAGGTTTTATGAGAAAGATCAATTTTCAATCAGAAATACTTTTTGTGTTTGAAAACATGAATACACATTCGATGTGCTATAAAAAAGAAGAGTTGCACATCGAACGGTTTTTCCAAAAGTATTCATCAATTCATTTCCTGGACCAAGGTTGATTCAAGAGTGAATCGCCCCATCATTTCTATCCAGTTGTCACAAGCTTGATCTTTTGAAAGATCTCACATGTCACCCACTAAGAGCTTGTTTGATGTTGGCTCTAGAAGGATTTCCATCTTCATCGTGAATATTTGACATATCACTCGGATGTTCTGGCAAATATCACAAGGATAATGCGTAGGACTCTCAATATATACTTACTTTCCACATTGTATGAAACAGCAAGTCTTCATTAATTTTGTGTCCTAATAAGATTAATTTTGGATGATCTATTGGCTCTAGACTCAATTGTGCACATTTTGTTTCCTATGTCGGAGACTAGGGAGAGGGTCTCCTTCTTCAATATCAATAATCTCTAAGAGAAAGTCGATAGATTATGTAGGTTCCACGTGAGAATGAAACAAGTCCTTTTAAGAGGAACTTGAGTAGCTTGGGAAGTTTAGTGCAGTGCGTCACTGGGTCCATGATGTCTTGTCTTCAATACCAGAGTTACCTTAGTAACCACCAGTAGCATATGTATTGAACCCGGTTTCTGCCCTAAGGTTGAATTAATGGAGGGCTATTTCTTTTCACCCTTTTCACATTCAATTCTTTTTCATTCTTCAACCCCTTCAGTGCTTACCGAGACTTCATCACTAGAACCTTATTGACTTCATCACTAGAACCTTGTTGGGCTTATTCCAGCTCCAGCTCTATCTCAGTCCGCACTCTTCCCATATTCTCATTTTTCTCCTTTTTTCATCATACCTAAGGACTTCTACACTATCTAGTGGATAGTCCATGGGTAGATCCCTCCAGTTCTGGCGGGATCGTGGGCTTTAATACCTAACCTTATCATCCTTATAACTCCAATATATAAAGTAAGATGGTCGGTCTTTTGGTACAGTTCATTCCTTCTCGAAACCTATTGAAAAATCATTTGGAAAATCAATCAAGGTACTTGTGATATAATATCAAAGCATTTTGTACCTTAATTGTTTTGATCATTTAGAAATGCTCCCCCCTCAACATGTGCATATGATTTTGAAATTGTTTAGCACATGGAGGCAAGAATTCTTTGAAATATATTCTTGATCACAATTTCTATGGAAAAAGCCTTATGATTTTCTTGGTAAATTTTCCCTCTCAAAATGTGCGTTGGTTATTTGAAATCATTTAACACATAAAGGAAGGAGGTTTTTGAAGAACTTCCAGGATTACATTTGCCATTATGAAACCATTAGAAAATCAATCAAGGTACTTATGTTGAAACATATAAATCTTTGTACTTTGAAAGTTTATTTTCTTTTGAAATGCTCCCCCTCAATATGTGCTTCGATTCGAAAGCATTTAACACATATGGGAGAGCAACCTGCACTTTTGAATCAAATCGATCATCATTTATCAGATTTCATAATTAAATCACAAATTCTCCCCCGATCAAAAATATCAAACCCTTTGAGATTTTGGATCTCAAGTGATTTAATTAGGTTTAGAAAACATGGGAGAAAATGTGGCCAGGTTTAAATTCTCATCTTGTTTTTGGATAAATGCTCCTCCTCAATCATGTGCATCATATATTGAAATCGTTTGGCACATGGAGGCAGGAGTGCCTTTAAAGGACTAAAACCAATTCCATTTAAACAGATTTGAGATTTAAATCACGATCTCTCCTCCGATAAAAATTTCAAACCAATTGAGATTTGTGATCCCAGTTGATTTGAATCATTTAGAAAATTTTAGGGGAGAGACGTGGCTTGATTTAATTTTAAAAATAACTAATAAGGATCAATTTTAGACATTAAAGATTGTTAGTGTCAGGTATGATAGTTTTAAGAGATCTTTAAGTAAAATAAAACAATTTCACAATCAAACGAAGAACAGAAAAAATTTCCTTTTGAAAGATCTTAATGTTTTAAAGAAAATCATACCATGACATAATATTAAATCTTTAGATCACCACTTTTTGTACAAATGGACTTTTTGAAAAAATATCGTTTGAAAATATTTAATATGAAATCACTCTCCCCCTCAATCGATGACCGTAGTCTTTTCTTTTTATTGGTTTTATATTTTTGTATTTTGGTTTTTGATAAATATTTACAAAGATAGAGTAGATGATATAGTTTAAGAAGGATGATGAAACGAGCACCGAGATAAGGATATCGAGCAGCCCCGTTGGAGAAGATAGAACTCATCATCTCTTAAAATTTCACCACCAAAGCTTTCGAGGCTCCTGAATCGAAGATAGAACTTGAACCATCTGAAAGTGAGACTTTGGCAGCTTCCCCCCAAACCGAAAATCTTCTTCTTGAGTAGATTCTAAGCTCTCTTTCAAGTTTGCCTTAGCCATGTGCACAAACGAGCACACCATATCATCGATCTTACTGCTCCTTTTAAGAATGATCATCGTAATTCTCTGTTCGGGGTTATATCATCAAAAAGATAGAACAACAACCTATCATCCCACGCTTAAATAATCTCTTCACATTTCTTTTCCACTGAAGTCTGAAGCGATGCAAGCCAAAAGGTGTCAAGAGACCACTTCCCCCGAGTAGTTGAAGTGATGCAGTCAGTCTCTTTGAATAAAGCTCACGAACCCGAAGTACACATATACCCGAAGAGAGAATAGCCTATAGCACCGAAGTAGCAGATTGAATCACTGATCATCTCTGCGGATATAGGCTCCGGAATAAATCATTAAGTCCGATCACATGAATCTGCTAGACATCCTTAAGGTACATTTCTCTCCCTTGATGATAGTGTATGAAGCTCAAGAAACCGAAGTACCCAAATGCCCAAAGAAAGAATAACCGATAACATTGAAGTAGCATGCTGAATCACTGATTATCTCTGCGGATGTCAACTCCGGAATAAGTGATTATCACGGAATCACTGATTAAGCTCTCAAGTGAAACAGCTGAGCGTCCCACAATGTACACAATCTCTCTCCCCGAATGATTGTGATACCATCGAAATCATCACACACTTGTGTACCTCTTTTATCACCAGAAACTAACTCTTCCATCTCTTCCCCCACATAGTTGGAATAAGAACACTAAACACCATGAGTCAAACCTTGAGTTTCTCTGCGGTAATGACATTTGTCTTCCCGGGATATCTTCAATCACTTAGAAGTATTAAGTTCATCAAGTTTACTCGCGTTTAGATGCGTGTCTCCTTCCCCCTTGCTGGTTTTGATACTTCAGAATCAGCAACACATTATAAGCCTATGTACTAGAAATATTTTGAGAAGACCACTTGAAATATTGTGAGAATCAACTTGCTGAAGAAGAATGCGAGCAAGTTTAATTGGGGATTAAATCTGACATTTCACTCTCCCCCAATTAGTGCTCTCCCCTAAATTGGCAATCTTTTTGATAAATGCCCGAAATAAGAAGAAGTCTTTAGATCGTTAAATGCAACTCGTCTTTAATCTTCTATCATGCAGCAGAAAATATAGAACAAACTGTAGACTCGACCTTCTTCGAGATTGTCCGTTTGGGGAATAGAAAGTTAACATCTTCTTCTCACCAAATGAATTCCCGTTAACTTATATATAGCAAATCCCCTTAACTCAAATCCCTCCCAATCAAACAAGAACAGAAAGATGTTCATCAAGGAAATCAGTCCCGCAACTAGAAGCACTTTGTCATTAATCATATCAGCCCATGAGAAGATGTCAACCAACGACTCTTAAAAGAAACTCCATGTGAAGATGACCCGATAAGAAGAAGCTCGGTTCTTACATGAGTTAGGAGCCGTATGACATTTGTTCTCAGATGTCGATCAACATGCAGTATTTTCACACTTCTTCTCCCCCTCAAGAATTGCATACGAAGTTGCCATTCTTGACTAAACAAGTGAGTATCATCCCAATGTAGTCTATTCCCACTTCTCCCCCGCAAAAATTGCAAATGATGTCGCCATCGCCGTTTTAATTGAGCAAGTGGAATAAGATTACTAGCAACGGTAGTTCGGTTCACTTGATGAATTAGCGCGCATGGAAAAAGCATGAAGCATGTTGATGAGAATGGTCATAAATGAGAAGATTTCTCTTCTTTTGAAGATAAAGCGCACTGAAGCGTACACTTTTCTTTTCTTTAGGGAACGAGGTTTGAACTGATGTGTTCAAACGTCATAAGAAGATTTCTTTTTCTTTCGAAGATAAAGCGCACTGAACCGTACACTTTTATTTTCTTTAGAGGACGAGGCTTGAATTTTTGTGTCCAAAAGTCATAATCTCTCTCTTTACTACATCTCTTGGCAAACTTGTTATCAACCCCATTGTCATTCAGTAGGCTCTTTGTTGTGGCAGCTGATGGAGATAACCCAATATGATTAATTTGACCCTGAAGTAAAATATCCCGAACTCGTGACTTAAACTTGCACCAATGTAACGAAGAGCGGTGCTGAGAGTTCATGCACCTTTGAATCCCTAAATACTCTATACTCTTCATCCAACCAACCATCAAATATAAGACGTACATCACCTCTTGAAAATCCACAATTCAATGTGACATTGAGCACTACAACGTAATTCCTTAAAGTGATAGTTATTTTGTGGTGGTAAAAAGAAAAAGAAAAATCACCCAAAAATAACTAGATTTCCAAGTCTTCGTCTTTAAAAATGTTAAAAGCTCGAACAAGGATCTCGAAGAATCTTCATCCAACCATCCCCGATACCTTCAGATACTAAGTACACTCGCCCATGATATTTCACTTCAACCTCAAATAAATAATACTGAATTAACGTTGTTGTCACAATTTGTTGTTTAAAAGCCCAGATCTAGCCTTCTTTGACGTTTTAAGTGAACTATGATAATGGTTTCATCCCGACCTTAGTCAAATGCACATAACCCCGTAAAACCATGTAATAACTAACCTGTCATGAAGACAATCCAGACAAACACCCAATTCATGAAGTACACCCTTTATCCCTTCTTCGAAGAAGAAGCCGTAGCACCAGCATCAAATAAGATTCAGAATTACACTTTTCCCTTTCTCCAGGATAGTTCCATCATCACGGGATTTTACAATTCTATGGTTTAAACCGAGAAATAGATTCTTTCGCGGGATTTTACAAAATCAAGAATAAACCGAGAGATATATCCGGAAATGCCTTTACTTTCACCAGGATGTTTCCATTGTCACGGGATTTTACAAATCTATGATTTAAACCGAGAAATAGATTCTTTCGCGGGATTTTACAAAACCAAGACTAAACCGTAAACAATTTCATCTTGAATGTGTTCTGACAAATTTGGTTTCAGTGAATATCTATTTTTGGGGGAACATGCAGCGGTTCATCAACAATTCTTTGCCCATATGTAGACAACTTCACAAACCATACTAAGTCAAGTAGTATACACTATTTCCCCTGGAGGTTGACCGTAAGACATCAAAGTACACGTTTCTCCCCATGATGGTTTCAAACTTTCGGAAGCATCATTAACGTTGCATGAGAAGTTCTTGTCATAACCAAACATCTTGAAAAATCGTAAATAAAGTGAAAGATTTTGCGTAGACTGTGAAGTATTATTGACATTTTGTGACATCGAATATCACATGGGAATTGCTTATCACATCTCATCCATCAAACACTTTGGCAAACATATCATCCATGTATTCTGTCGGAAATTACAGTGACCACTTAGTGAAGTAAACCCGATATGCCAAACTTGAACATGAAGTAGAATTCCCCAGATTGGTTACTTAAGCTTGTACTAATCCTTGTGAAAAAGAAACGGTGTACCCAATGTACAAAACCTCTTGACGTATCCTCAACTGCGTGAGACACCGAAGTGATAGCTACGTTGTGGGTAAAGCGAGAAAGAATCACCAAAGTAACTAAATAGCCAAGTCTTTATCACACTCTATAAATGCCCAAACAAGTCATCTTCTCGGAAGGGTAGAAAGAAATAAGACGAAATAAGTAAACGCGCCCGGAAAACCTCACTTCAAATCCCAATGAGAAATATCGTACAAACAACCTCGTAGTCAACTTTGTTCAATAAACAATTATAAGCCGTGACATAATATTATCCGTGAAAACGTATACACCAAAGTACCAAACCACATAACTCAACAAATCACATCATCTAATCTCATGACTCAAATCTCATAATCAACTCTCATCGTCAAATCTCTTCAATCAAATCTCATCATCAAAACTCATATAATCCAAGTCTCATAAAATCCAAATCTCATAGAATCCAAATCTTGAGAAGCCCAACTATCCAACATCTAATATCCAATTCATCACATATACTACTCAAGCCCGATCCAACTCACAAAAGCATACACCGATTTCAATTCAAGTTAAGCCGCACTTAAGCAAATCTAATCCTCACATATCAATTCAAGCCCATATCCAGTTTTAATCTTTGACATACCATTCATTCTTGAGAAATATCAACACATATGTGTCCGCATTTTGAGATAGTAAAAATCAGATAGCGCAAATTATTTTTACCAACAACTCATCTAACTAATTAGTCCAAGTCTCATCTAACAATTTATATTGCGAAATATCAACACATAGCCCAAGTAATGCTTAAAAACCTTTGATCCATTATGCCCGCCCACATGCAAACATCCAAATCTAATATCACTTAGCAATTGTACGGGTCCAAGTCCAATAGTAACATACACTGTCCAAACCTAATCATTACACACGGCCCATTTTAAAAGATATGCAAGCTCAGACCATTTTCAATAGATGTCATGTAGCACACAACCCAAACCAATAATAGACAATGTACCCGATCCAATAATATCTTTATAACCGGTTAAGTTTAACCAACCCGATCCAGATCCACTCATATATTTGTAACTGGTTATAAAAGTTTACCCTAACCTCATTACATAACCCTAAAACTTAGTAATACTCAAACCCTAATCACATTCTCATCCCTAAACATATGCGCCCCCATCAACACTTCTCACCCACCAAAGCAATTTCTCCCATCTCAAATCACAAACTAATCAATATCATCTCCTGACCTCATCTACATATGCCTCCACACCTAATATCTTGAAAAACCTTTTTGAATGACTTACTCTACGAATGAAGAACAACCAAGTCTTGGTTTCAAGATCAATACTTTGGTCTCGGGTAGGTTTTATGTTATGTCTTTCGATTTGATTTTCAGTTTTTCGTGAAGCTAAAGAACGAATCAAAGAAATAAATTAACAATCATGTTAAATTTATTTCTTTAATTTCGGATAGAATCAAATTGGGTCGATGAAGATAAAAATTTCAAACTAAAAAAATCTTGTAAAGATTGGCAATAAAGTTTGAAATATTCTGAGATCTATCATATATATGTTCCTTTTGAGTCTAGATTGAGATGGAGTTGGTTGAAATAGAGGATGAGTTAGGATAGATTTGAGATTGGATGGTGAAGAGGATGGTTTTTAGTTTAATTGATTCGGATCTGTTTTCTTTAACTTTTGCAACTCGATTGTTGTTCTTGTTATCATGGACGAATGATGGTTTAACAACCTGAAGTCGTGAGTCATTTGTAGTACATGGTTTAGATTGGTCGAGTCACATGGTCAACAAACCGCATAAGAGACTTCTTCATAAAGGTCAAGTCGCATAAGTGATTTGTCAAATCCCTTTCATTCAAACCGCAAGAAGTTGGTCAAAACGCAACTCTATTTTAACAAACCACACCCATGTTTTTTTGACAAACCGCATCAAGAACAAAACTCAATAATGGTTCTTCATTTAGGTCAAAACGCTTTCAGTCTTTCAAAACGCTTTCAAGGTTGTCTCAAATCGCTTCAAGGTTATCAAAACGCTTTCATTCATTCAAAACTCAAAAAATATATTAACAAACCGCACATAATATTTGGCAAACCGTTGCCAAAAAGAACAAATCGCAGAAAGTACTGACCTAAAAATCAGGATATGGGAATTCTCTCACTTCAAACCGCATCATAGAAATTCCATAATAGGTCCAGAAACTGCTTAAAAGCTATTCATTTTTGACCCGGTTTGACCATTTAGACTGACCATGTTGACCACATAATTAACACAGATTGGTACCAAAAATGTCAGGAAAGAATCAAAGTTATCTAAAAACAGTTATTGGAAAAAGATAACCCAAGGTACAGTTTGTGACAACCAATATAGAAGGAACTTGACTTTTTATAAAAACTATTATCAAAACTGTTATCATAAAAGTAGTTATAAAAACTTTTCCGACTTTAAACTCGATATGAAAAACAGCTTAAACAATGATTCGAACCACCAGACATCGACCAAATAGCGTAACCCGTATCAAACCGCATCCAAGAACCACAACAAACCGCATAAAAACTGTGAATCGAACCACAAGAATCAACATAAACAAAACAACCTGGGCTCTAGTACCAATTGTTGGATCATAATTATTATGTTGTTTGATGATTCGGGTGGTCTAGGATGGTGATAAATCTAGTATGCCATATTTATAGATAGAAAGAGATGAGAGGGTGTTCAAGAGAGAGAAAGTAAAACAAAAAATGAAAGGTTAGATTAGAAGCACCACCCCTTCCAAGGATGGAAGGGGTATTTATAGTTACAACTAAACGTCCTCCTGTCGGACTGTAGATCAGGCATACAGTGGATAAAGACCCGTCCTTCCTCCACGGTGTTGCTCTAAACTAATAACTAACTAGCTAACTAACTAAATAACTAGTAAATAACGATATGTCTACGAGCTAACATATGCTAGACTATAATTGGGGTGACTGACACTTCCTTATGGAATTTCCAATTCCTAACATATTACGAGTATCAAGAACTTGTTGATACACATAAGACTATCCGGAGTGGGAGTGAGTCACTCACCACTCACCATGTCGCCACCAACCAAAACATATGTTGCATATCACGGCCAAATTGCCTCACTAAAGTGAGGTGCAGAAAACGTGGGGCTCATTTTCATAAAATAAATGTTTTTTATTTGTTTTATGAGTGTGTTTGAGATATTTAGTGAGGTATATTTGTAAAAATAGTTATTTTAATGAAAGGTGAAAAGAAATTGACCAAAATAGATGAAAAATAAGCGGACGTAAGAGAAGAGAGAAAGCTAATATAAATAATGAGCCAATCACCACCAATCCCGCCTATATAACATTGGGAACTTGCTTGCCACACGTTTGCATCATATTTCGTCATGAACAGTAAGTGACATAAACAAAATTAAATAATAACAATCATTTATGTCAAATAGTTATCTTAACTCAACTCAATTAGCATCAAATCTTTAAATCTAAAAAAAGTAAACTATTAGAAATACACAAAAGCATACATAAATAAAAAAAATAAGAAAATAGAAATCATGGTGGCTAGAGATGCTGACGAAGACGATGACAGGGGTGGGTTGAGGTGAGCTTGCGGTAGAGGTGGTATCCGGATCTTGCTGGTGATTGTGGCAGTTGTGGGTGTGGATTAGGTGGTGGTACATCATCTTGATGGTGGTAGTAACGGTAGCCAGAGGTGGTTGTTGGTTCAGTAATTCAAATGAATGAAAACAATTCATATGCTTAGATTTAAATTTCTAACAAGGAAATTAAACTGAATTAGTGATACTTTTGCACATTTCTAGAAAATTGTACCATTGCACTTCAAGTCGTCAATATGCCACTCTATCTTTTTTACACTTGAAATAATCAGACGTTGATACTTGATAGTCTAGAGGGCCCATTATCTTATGCAGAACCGATGCGAGAGGGAGAATGCGGCGTGTTCGAATTCAGATCGCTTTTACGTGAGAAAGGGGGACTACCCTCCAAGCAACTGAATTCACTTTTGTAAGTGCATATGAAATATGTGGTTGTGGTTATTTTTTATGCTTCTCATTTTAATTGTTTTTCTCATTTGATATTAACTCGATATAGACTAACACTTAAAAAATTACGTTGTTGGTCCTTAAACTTAAGGCGGATTGCGCATTAGATACGCATACCTAGAGTTTGTTCATTTTGGTCGTCAGCATGATCGTTTTCACTCCCTCACAGTACAAAATCCTGACTGTGTCCTCGTTAACTCACCCACATGAGACATATGATAGACTTTTTTGTAATTGCATGATTTGTATTGTTTTTTTTCTCCTACTTATATAAGACTGATCCTCCATCATTTCACAACATTATTCCCGCCTTACCCACCCATCATTCTCTTTCTCATCCTCGTCATTTCTCTAACTATAATATTGAACTTGTGTTTATCATTTACAATATGTGTAAACAATGGTGTTAACAATAGGGAAGATGAAGAAAAAAAGGTAATTCAAACATCAGAAGAGTTAGAAATGGAGTGCGAGAAGGCTTATGATAATACTTGAAATCATGTTGATTTGGGTATATTTTGTATAAATGTATTGTTATTTACTTGTATTTTTGTCAATTTAGTATGCTTTTTATTTTATTTTTTATTTTTTTTTCACATAGTATGCACCACATTTGTTCACTATGTGCATCCACCATGGTGGGACCTTTAGGAGGTTTCCTAGTAGACAATACGTTGATGGTCAAGAAGACGTTTTTGATAGGTTTAATATTGAAGTTTTCTCTATTCATGAGTTAGATAAGATGGTCAAACAGTTAGGATACATAGGTGAGTATGAGCCTCTGTTTTATCACCATTTAAGCCCCATGAGTTGTTTAGATGTTGGGTTGTATGAATTGCGATGTGATGAGAATGTGTGTTGTATGGCTACCCTTATTTTGAGTTGCAAGTGATTAGAGGTGTACATAGACTATGATTATACTAAGCTTAATTGTTAGAAAATGTCACAAGGACAAATTAGGGCAACAATAGAAAAGTTTAAGGAAGATATGTATAGTGAACCTAATACTAATGCTTCTAAGAAAAAAAATCTTATGAAATATTGTTGTTGACATGGTAGGATTATAATACACATACTAAAAAAGGTGAGGATAGTAACTCTCTTACATCTAAGTCTATACCCCAAAGTCTGTTTAATATCCTTACTAGGTTATGTATAATCACATTTACACAATTGACTAAAATGTATATGATGACAAATAAGTCCATGACCTTTCTCATATAGTCACGGTTTGAAAGTATAAACCTCATTTTTATCTTAGTGAAACCATAGGTTAATGATGTAGTGTATAGATGTAGCTCATGTGAGCTGCTTTATTTTTTGTTTTGTAAGGATTTTATGTTATAAGGATTCATATTATAACATTATACTTTCTAATATTACTATATTTGTTATTCTTATATCTATGGACTATGAATGAACACATGGTTTAAGAATTATGAGCAGCAAAGATCAAATTATTCTTATACACGTTTAAATACTAGATGAGTACTCGTGCATAGCAACGGAATTTATAGCGACAGATCGTTTAGTGATAAAAAATGTTTATGGGTTATAAACGAAAAATAATAAAAGTTTGAAGATTTGGGCATTAAACATAATGTTTTGAAACCCGGTTCGACCCGGTTGGCTCAACCGGTTGAACCATTCCGGTCAAAAAACGGATCGATTTAAACCGGGTCAACCCAAGGGGTTGGGTCAAAAACGGGTCAACCCGGTTTTCGATTTGTATTAAAAGTTTCTTCTTGAAATATATTTTTTCAACATTTACTTTTTTAGTTTTAACTTTTCACTTTTTGGTTTTTCCTTTATATATAGTATAGCAGGGTACCCGCGCGTTGCGGCAGTGGGTACCCTGTGACTATTAACCGGAGAAATAGATCTCGATGAGGCCTGATTCACCAGTTTGTATCGGTTTTAACGGGTCCTCTTTGATTCATTTTTGGATGGCTTTTATTGGTTAGCCGAACCGATAGCGACACCGGTTCCGGTTGAACCAGTTGGTCTAGTCCGGTTTTCAAAAACATATGTACCATCAACTTGTTACCTTGTATGAAATTTTGTGTGTTTTATTAATGTGTATAATAACATGTACTTTTCATTTTAGGGTGTTTTAAAAATAATATTAATTAGTGTGTTTAATTATTTTATATTTTGGATTATGTTGTAGCTTGTTTAAATTGTACATTGTGAAAATTTTATTGTACTTTTTAGTAAGGGGTGTTTTAATTGGTTGTATTTAATTTGGTAAATATGCTTTTAATTGGTTGTACAATGTGAATATATCATTGTACTTTTAAGTAATGAAGTGTTTTAATAAGAGAGAAAGGTATGGTAACGAACGAAGCTCGCCACTCCAATGTGGATACCTCACCACCCATCGCCGGCCCTCGCCACGACACCAAGCAGCCTCGCCTTTTGCTTGTTCGCCACCCCAACGACACAGAAGAAGACAAAGGAAGATGGCAGAGTTTACCGTTTGACAACGGTTCTATTTAAAAAAAAAAAAAGTTTTTTTTTTTTTTTTTTTTTTTTTTTTTTTTTATTTATTTTTTTAAATTAAAACTTTACCCCCTCATAAATAATACCCCATTTTTATAAAATCATTCACACACTTCTCTTTCAAACCTTTACATCTTAAGCAATAAAAACATGAGTGATTAAAATTCGGATTCCGATATTGATGATTTACAAGATATCGAGATGATTCTGAAAGTTGCAGATTATGGGCAATCGTTGCGAGAACAAGAAGCTGAAAGTTCACGCACCCGTAATTACATCCACCGTGAGCGTAACGTTGCTGAAGAACGACTGATGTCCGACTATTTTGTTGATTATCCAAAATATCTGGAGTACTATTTTAGACGTCGATTTCGTATGAGCCGTAAACTATTCTTAGAAATAGTACAAGGTATTGAAAATCGTATTCAAACTGTTGATCCTCTTCCACCGCATTTTGATTTCTTTAGAGTCCGACCCGATGCTACGGGTGTAATGAGTATGAGTGTTATTATGAAATGCACATTCGCCATACGCCAATTGGCATACGACACTACACCTGATGCATTTGATGAATATTTGCAAATGGAGTCACACACGGCACGCGATTGTCTAGATTTTTTTACTATGTGTGTAATTGAATTGTTTATGCCCGAGTTTTTAAGAAAGCCTAATTTGAATGACATTCAAAATTTATATAACGCACATAACACTGTCTACGGGTTTTCGGGAATGCTTGGAAGCATTGATTGTATGCACTTGGAATGGAGAAACTGTCCCGTTGAGTGGCATGGGCAATTTCATAGAGGTGATAAAAAAATATCCAACTATTATGCTTGAAGCCGTTGCGTCATACGATTTATGGATTTGGCATGCATTTTTTGGGGTATCGGGTGCGAATAATGATATAACTGTTTTGAATAATTCATCGTTATTCGTCAACCTTCGTGATGACATCGCCCCCAAGGTTCTGTTTCAAGTAAACGGAGTAACATTTGAAAACGGGTATTACCTAGCTGACGGGATTTACCCAACTAGGTCAGCTTTTGTCAAATCATTCTCGACTGCATATTTGGAGAAAAATGCCTTGTTTAAACAAAAACAAGAAAGTGCTCGCAAAGACATTGAAAGAGCTTCCGGGGTCCTCCAAGGGCGTTGGCATATTATAAGCCAACCGACGCGTGCTTGGACTATCAACAAGCTACGAAAGGTCATGTACACGTGCATCATATTGCATAACATGATTTTGAAAGATCAAAAGTATGCGATATCCGAAATGAACGATATTTATGTTTGTCCGCAATCAAATATACAACGGACATGGGTTGAGCGATGCGATTTACAATGGAAGAATGCCAAAGAACTCCGTGATAAACCAACACACGCAAGACTTCAACGAAATATTATTGAGCATGTTTGACAACTACATCAGCAACAACAAGATTAGTTTAAATTTCATATGTTTTTTTATTTCGCAATGTATTTTAAATTTCGTATGTTTTTTTATTTTTACTATTGTATTTTGTATTTTTATTTAAATGAAATGAATTTTATTGTGTTTGAAAAATATGGAAAAGAAATAAAATGAGGGTGAGTGGGGCTTAAATGAAAAGGTTTGAGTTAGTTGTGATGTGTGTTGAAGTGATGTGGCACATGTGGGGCCCAAATGAAGAGGTTTGAGCTAGCCACGATACCCTTCCCTCTAAGAGTATTAATTACACTATAGATTTCTCTCACCTTGACCATTTTCAATTTTCAACATTTGACTATTTTCATTTTATATGTAGTATAGAGATATTATTGTGTTTTAAAAGATAATTAACAGCTTTCATTGGGCTCAGTTTTAAATATCTTACAGATTGATAACTGGACTCATTAGTAAATCGGCCCAAAATCATTTCATTTACAAAAATAATGCTCAACCAGTCGACATCAATTGCATTACAAGTCTAACCGGTTACATACATAAAAGTTACAACTTTAAACTAAAATGAAACCTGTGTCCAAAATTTCGAAAATCATCTAAAAGATATATAATGTTATTACTTTATGATATACGAAAAGTAAAAAACGTCTTTACTGAACTATAAATCACAATGTTACTAACAGTCCAGACTCAAACTAAATAACCAAATACAGCAACTACAGAAGAACCAACACATTCTTAGGCGATACGTTATTGTCTAGTATCAACTTTGCTCATTTTGAAGATCATTGACAATGTGTAAAGCATCGTTAAACACTAAGCCATCACGTTTTGTTCTAATTGGCCTGGTTATATATCTTACTGAGAGTGAGAACCTATGAAGAGCAATGTGATACACAACAGGTTGGAGGTGAAAATGAAGTTCATAGTTGATGTAAATGTTGTGATGTTGTTTTGAAGGTTTATGACTCCTATAAAACTCGATGACAAACTCACAGATTTTAGACTGTTACAACATCCGCAACTATAAAAGAACTATTTGACTCGAGCTGTTATGAGCTTCTAATCAACATCATGTGATCTTTAATGTAGGTGCGCCACAACTTGTGACAAGAGCCGTTTTTGCACGAACACGCCTAGGTGTCTTGTCCTCCGACCCTTTCCTCTTACTTTTTGGGTCCAAGAATCCATATGCAAGAGCTTCCAATGCTTTTATGGTCAATGGACGGTTTCTTGTACTCTGCCTTTGTCCATTACTAGCACCAAGACTTGACAACTCTTGATGGTTTGCGTTTGTTTCAAGGGAAATCAGTGGTTTAGTAGAAACCAATGGCTTATCACCATCTAAAATTGGACACCGTTGAGGGTTGTTCAAATTTATATCTATGCTTTTTCGCTTCTTCTTAGGACGTGGATCTTGAATAAATTCAGCTTCACCACTCGCATTGTCATTTGTAGTTTTACTAACATAGTGTTGTTTTGGTTTTTGTTTGATAACCAACTTCAGTTTTCTTACTGGTTGCTCGGTGACAGACATAACCTTTTTATTGTCTACATTTCCTGATGCCACTGGATCAAGATGGTTCAGCGTATCCTTGTTTACAGCACTAGCTTCACAATCAGGTGAATCAACAACTCCAGAAACACTAGACGACGCTTGCTTATCAGTGGGTTCAGAATCATACAAGCTTCTCATCTCTCTCACTTTAACAAGGCCAACCAAACTCGTATCCACAAGTGTGTATTTCACCAAATCCGTTTTCTTGTCTACAATGGCTGAAACTACTGGATCAAGATGGTTAGCCATGTCCTTGTTTGCATTACTAGTTTCAGAGTCAGATGATTCAGCTACACTTTGGTTCACATCTTCCTTATGTGATTCTCCAGTAGTGTCTTGTTTGATACCTCCAGAAATAGTAGATGACGTTTGCATATCAGCATGTTCAGATTCAGACAAACTTGTCAACTCTCTCACTTTAACAAGCCCAGCCAAACTAGTATCGACAATTGTATATAGCATCATATCTTGTCTATCTTCCGAGCTTTGTTTATGTTCGTTTTCAAGAAGCTGTGGTTCTGATGCAACTTTGTTCAGAAGTTCAGTGAATGAGTCAAAATAATGACTTCCTTTTATTAAGTCCCTTCTCGAAAATTTTGCTACTCCAGGTGCAAGAAATACCAAAGAAGGCTTTAAGGCATAAGTTGTAGGCTGCTCAGAGCGCCATCCTCTTGCTAAAAGCCGAGGCCAAACACCTTCCCAGAAGACCTCATTTAACCTGGCTTTGCTTAGTCCTATTCTATCCTTTAAAATATCAATAATTTCTCCTGTTTTAAATGAGTGACACTCCATTTTTTTTCTTGACCGTTTCTTTTCCATTGAAGTAAGGTCTTGCTTTTCTTTGCCAATGGCTACGGCTTCTACAAGAAGTTCAATTCCCACAGTATCCCTCAAACTGAATACATATTTCTCAAATGATAGTTTTCCCTCTTCGTATGTACTAATGACCTAAAAGAAACCATTTTTCAGTAAGAAAATCAATCTTTTCGCCAGTGTAGTACAAAATAAAGAAAGAATAATACCTGTGTCAGGCGAGTTTTGCATTCATCTGTGACATGAGGAAGTAAACGAGACATAAGCTCCTGTCGCCTCCAACCTTTGAGAAACTTTTTTCCAGGTGAACACTTTATGAGTATTTTCTTGCGATACTTTGACCATTTTTGATGTTGATCGCTTTTGCAGAACTTCCCATAGTAGTAAGATAACACATGTGGCATTCCTTTATTTCCGATAAACTTGTTCACAACACGAAGGTTCTTGCCAAAGATGTATAAACCAAGAATAAAACTATCCTGTTCCATCACACTCCAAGATTCTTCAACCGATAAACAAGGAACCGCTTGTAAATCGTTATCTGTCCCTGAACCAAAAATACCAGATTTACCCTTTGCTTTAATTTCCATTAATGTTTCTTCTTTGTTTTGATGGTGATTGTGAATCCAAGTGATAGGAATTGACAGATCAAACTCGAAGTGGTTTTGAACATCAATGTTTGCATCATGACAATCTGGTGACGATAAGAGTTGCGATTGCTCTTTTTTGTTCATCAAAGATGGGATTTGCGCTTGGTATTCATCTCCAACTCGAGCAGTCTTTTGTGGCTCTCCAAAGATGTCACCACCAGCAGAATATTGTTCGGATTGTAGCCACTCAACACGTTTATCAACATCTTCACTATCCATCTATCCACAACCATACATGACACATGTTAGCCCCAAAACATTATCAAACCCGAATAGAAATACAAATGGTATATAATTGACTTGATTTATTTTGCATTTTATCTAAAACTGATGGATCTAAAGAAACAAATATACAAATCCAATGATGATACTCAAAATCCCGATCAGACAAGAATCATTACAAATGAAAGATTTTCCCCCAAAAATTTCTCGAGTAATTGACTCATCCTTCCTTTTGTCCCCCAAAATAGAAACTCACTAAATTCAACAACTGATGTTAATGTTTTCGCCTTAATTAACTGAATAATCAGGTAGTCGGAATCTTACGAGCATTCACCCAAAAATACATTAAGGCCGATATAAAAAACGATCAGTTTGCTTATAACAAGTCAATGAATTCGGATTATCAACACCTACAACAAACCATGCTCAGATCCATTCTTGAACCCCAAAACAACATCAAAATGGTAATTCCTCCCACGTATATAAACACATTAAACATGAACAGAATTGATAGCATTCACGGAATCACGGTGAACACATAAATCATTTATCTCCCACTAACCAATAACCACGGTTAATATAAGCTACTTATCAATCAAGATTATCTTTCAAACTTGACCCATAACTTAATTACTACAAAAACTAAGCAAAAGATTAAAAAAAGTCATTGTTAAACACTTACAAACGTCGTAACGGATACTACACGAGAACATACATGTTACAGGATTCATTAGCTAAATAAACACACATGGATTATGAACATACAACACTATCAAAAACTAAACAGAATGCAAGAACATATACATATATATAATACAAAACTATATATAGTTGATGATGAATATATAAAAGATGGTAAGAGATAATTCAACCTTTGGAAATTCAAAGAGAAGTTGCTATGGCAGCGTGAAAGCTTTGTTTGAAGACTTAGCCAAGACAGAACCGAAAACAAAAGCAAGAAACTGTGTTGTGTATGCTTTTATAATTAGAAAAAATAAAATAAAGGTACGACTAATAAAGGGATTATCATGCGGGTAGAATTTACTACTGGGTGTATTTTGTTGAGTCACGCTAATTTTATTAAAAGTTTATAAATAGACAGGTTTAGACTATACGATAGCACAATATTTTTTACATGTTACATTATTTATGTACCAACAAATTTGTCATAATATCATACTTATTGTTAGACGACGTGACCAAAGTATTGAGTATTGACGCGTAAGCAGTAAGGTGGTGTTTGTTTTTTTTAAATGTCTTCATTAATGAGCCAAACATCTTAATCGGTCAGATATTTTGGGCGGTCAGACCGTTTTTTTTTTTTTCTTCGTTCAGACGCGGTCAATGGCAATAACCTCTTAATGGTATAGACTTGGGAGAGGTATCTTAATAGCTCTTAATGCCTCTTGTTGACTATAGTAATGATAAGATGGTAAAGTTTCTTGATACGTAGATTATAGTAACTCTTTTGTAAACCATGAAGCATCAAAAAGTATATGAATGAATGAAATTTATGTATCATGCCTCGTGGAACCTATATTATGAGTTTGGATTTAGACGTTGTAATAGCTTGTCTCATATTTTTCTAAATTTTGCTTCCTCTTAGTGTACCAATTTTGTTTTTAATGTTCGGATGTGTTTATGTTTTGTAAGATTGAAACTGCTTTACATTTACAACATTCAAACGTTTCTTTTAAAAAAAACAAACAGTCTTGTTAGATTCAGATTCAGACATTTACGCCTCAGATTCAGATCTAGATGTGCGGTTCAGATTCAGATTCAGAGCATCTTAAAAAACAAATACCGCCTAAGTTTAATATGAGATAAAAATCCAAAAAGCTTGTAGCGCATAGTGAAAACGAAAAAACAATGCATATGTAGTAACGGGACATGAAGTAATGCACGTATTCGTGAACAAAAGAACCGAAAACCGAAACCGAAAAAAACCCGAAACCGAACCGGTTTTGACCAAAACCCGTTTGGTTTGGCCAAAAAACGCCGGTTTGGAACCGGTTTTTATATATTAACATTATACCGGTTTGGAACCGAACCGGTTTGGAAAAACCGGTTTTTTCATGTTACCGTTTGGTTCTTTTGTTTTCGAGATAGCAGCAGCTATTGCAAAAATCTAGCTGTTTTTTGACCTTTTTTTTGACCTTTTAATTACCATTTTGCCGTTGTATGTTTAGTATAAATAGGTATGTTGTGTTTGGTTTAGTCACAAACACTCAAACACTCTCAACATATACTCTTGAAACATTCTAAACGCTCACTAATGGCAACTTGTGCTTCTTCAACTTCCACCCGTGTTGGTTTCTCAAATGAACCAACGATTGTTAAAGTTATAGAAACAAAATGAAACAAAACCGTTTGGTGTAATTTTGACTTGGTGTTGTTGTCGGATGGGAATACGAAGGCTCATTGTAAACATTGCTCTAAGTTTTTGAAATCGGAATCCAACTCGACGCTGAAGGGGTATATCGATAATTATTGCGAAGCACTCAAATCCAATCCGGAACGGGATCAAGCATCTATGTCACGAGAGGGTGGTATTTTTTTCATACGAGGCGAATCGGGTTCGATAACAATTTGTGGGCTTTGTGATTCAAGAAGGTTTGTCGTTCAACAACTTCGACAATCTCGATTAACTAAGGTAATTAAAAATACTTTTCAACCGCGATATACTCATGTAAGTCGTGCTACTCTTAAACGTGATTGTATGAAAGCTTGGAGAAAGGCTAAAATTGAACAAAAAAAGGTTTTGAAAATTTAAATACAAGTGTAAACTTAACAACAGATGTATGGTCGGCTCCTCATAATTTTCCCGGTTCATACCTTTGTGTTACCGTGCATTGGGTTGATCCCGATACTTGGAAAATGATGAAGTGTATGGTTGCTTTTGAAAACTTTGAGTATCCTCACACGGGTCAAAATTAATTTCGTATGTTGCGAGATGTAATAAAAGAGTATAAATTTGAAGACAAAAAAGTTTCAATCACATTTGATCACGCGAGTAATAATACAAACGCCGTAAAAACACCAATATTAAAATACCATCCACCTTCGGGCGACCTTTTTTTTTTTATCGTAGTCGATGTTTTGCACAAATCATAAACTTGGTTGTGTAAGACGGACTAGCGAAACCCGAAATAAATATGATAAATTGTGTTCGGAGACGGGTGCCAAAATTTTAACCACTAATTGGGACATTCCTACAAGATGGAATTCAATTTATAAAATGTTTATAAGTGGTTTACGCCAAAAAAAATACTTTACAAGTTTTTCATGAAGAACTTTGCCAAAGGCGTTCGAGTATGACACCATTTCCGGTCGAAGCTTATTATTCAACAAATAACCGATGTACTCGAAGTTTTTAAAAACACAACAATTGTATTATCCCACGAATCATTTGGTACTCAACCAAATTTATATGATGTGTAAAAAATTCGGCCAATATGAATTTAATGGTCTACTATTTGCAAGTATGGTTCAACACATGAAAGAAAAACTTAGAAAATATTTACAAAACATTCCACCGGTAACTACTTGTGCCGTCGCATTGAACCCATGTTTTAACGTTAGTGGGGTGGAACTACTTATCGAAAAGATTACTACGGATTGGGATTTGATTCAAGAAAACGTTTCTTTGCAACAGATATAAAAATTATTTCAACAAATGTTTTAAAGATTTATTTCATTTTTATTATAATAAATATGGTGCAAGAAATGTTTCAACGAGTACGGCTTCTTTATCATTTTCTACAAATTCTACGACGGCCCCGATGCTTGGCTTATTTTAGAGTTTAAGACAAAAAAGCACTAAACGTCGACTAACAAATTTGAAAGATATATTGGAACCGATTGGATAAACACTATAGGACCCGAAGAATATCTAAATTTTGATATTTTGGCTTGGTGGAAAGGAATACAATCTGTTAGGTTCCCATTTATGTAACACAAGCATCAATATGAAGAAATAAGGTAAAGAAGGATCGGATGAACACAAACACAAGTATACGAATGACTATGTGAAATGATAAGCTTAGGATAAATGTGAAAGTGAACAACCAACCTTCTAAGGAAGGTTTACAAGATTATTTATAGGGGAAGGAGCTAGGGCAATACTACTAACTCCCTTCCCTTTCTTATGGGCTTGGGCCAAGGCTTATGGGTTTTCTACATAAGCCTTGCCTTTAATACTAACATAAAAGCCTAATTAAGCTAACTATTACATATTAATTACTAACACTTGTAATCTAGTTTAGGAGTAATTCCAACAATCTCCCCCTAAGTGTTGGTGATTAATGATATGAGTGATAACATTGTAGGTGCTGATGTAATAGTAGCTTTGACGTCTTCTGAAATTCTTCTTTCTTGTGAGAAGAAATGTCTTGATTCCAACAATCTCCCCAGTGTAGGGATCTTGTTTACTTTGAAGTTTTTCAGCTTTGACGTCTTCATTATCTTTGTTCTTTGATCTTTGTTCTTTGTGGTGGTAGTGATAGTATGTTGTGGTTATCTGCATCAGGTCTGCTTCATTGCTCCAGTGTCTCCACGTCTTTCTTCAACATGCTCACACATTCTTTAACGTTGAATTTCAGTGTTGATGTAGTTCTCTTAGTCTTTAAACTTTGTAGACTCTTTGACTTTGACGAAGAATCATTCTGACTTTGTGTTGCCTTTTGAGAGAACTTCAATTAGTGTTGTTGTTGGTATGAGCATGTGAAGAATCTGCATGATCTTTTCCACCCGCGAGCATCCATAAGAAGAAAACATAGAACATGGGTTAGAAATAATCCAGCGCTTACAAGTTTGAACTTCGAGCATGTTAACAGCATAGTGTGAAAACAAATCTCTAATTCTCACTAAGGCTGTTCTTGAACTGGATTCCCACAAGTGAGATAACGTGATGTACCGAATTACACCTACAGTTCAGGTGAGTCGCTGAGGTACACCAAAGCATCACCCCACGACTATAGACCGTTTGAGACACACTAAGCGTAACCCACAAGGAGTTACCGAAGTGACCTGCTGTCAGGGCTGTTTGATGTTGACCCTGGCAGAAGTTTCCATTTAATCACTGAGGATCACAGTTGTGAACCCCTCATAAATGTTCTCGATAGATTGCTAAGATTTTTGAAGGACTCGATAATGTATCACTTGCGTTCTTATTGTTGAACCACAAGCGATGAATTGTCAAGTGTTCCTAAGAGATCTTTTGATGAATCTCGTGGCTCTAGAATCAATAGTGCGCTTTGGTTTTCCTAAGCGGAGACTAAGGAGAGGGTCTCCTTCTTCAATACCAGCAATCTCTAAGAGAATGCCGATAGTTTACGTAGGGTTCCCTGTGAGAATGAAACAAGCTTCTGTTGAGAGAAACTTGAGTGGCTAAGAAGGTTTAGTGCATGCGTCACTGGGTCCATGACGACTTTGATCTTCAATACCGGTGTCATCAAGTGACAACCAGTAGCATATGAATTGAACCCGGTGTCTGCCCTAAGTTGAATAATCTGGAGGGCTATTTCTTTTCACCCTTTTCTTTACTTTTCTTTTTAATTCTTCAACTCCTTCTTTCTCCGATTCTCATTTTCTCCTTTTTATAATCGTACCTAAGGACTTCTAAATTCTAACTTTTGGTGGTGTCCTTGGGTAGATCCCTCCGGCTCTGGCGGATCATAGGACGGTTATTCCTAACCTTAGTCGCCTTATAGCTCCATGACTAACCTATGTTGCCATAAGACCATTTTCATGAAAAAAATCTCTTAAAGTGGTCATGATTAAAACATTTTGTACCACTGAAAGAGTTTTACATTTTGCAGAAATACTCCCCCTCAACACGTGCTTAAATGTTTAGACAAAAATCTACACGGTGAGAGAAGAGCGCGCACTTTTGAATTGATTAACTCAAGATAGACAATTCCCCGCGAGACACGGTTACATCACTGACTAGGTCAGCTTGAAGTTGTAAACACTCCTTAGTGAGGAGGTTTGACCCGTCAAGGTTCATGTCTACCATGAGTTTCTTGAATGGTACATTCTACTAGGACAATTCCTTTGCGAGACACGTTTACATCACTAGCGAGCTAGTTTGAAATTATTACCCGTCCCGGACAAGTCTTTTCGAGTTACTAATGTTTTAGAGCTCGTCAATTCATTGGTTAAGTCTTTTAACATGAAGATTCAATAGCAATTCACAACATATTTCTTATCACATAATTTCTCCCCCTCAAAAATGGCATATAAATGTTATTTTTGATAAAATTTTGATATCGAATATGTCCATTTCGAGTTTTGTGGGAAGATTACTACGAAGAACAAATTTGTGATCAAAGTTTTAAGCAAATACTTCCCCTCAACAAGTGATACTAACTTTTGAGGTTTTGGAAAGTCATAAGGGGAAGTACTTGTTCTTTTGAGCAAAACTTTGAAAAGTGAAAGTTTTGATTAGTTTTACTCAAAAGTAAGAAGCTTTCGCTCCTTTTATAGGATTGTGGCACTGAAGCGTACCACATGATCCTTTCATGACAAGTACGGGTTGTACACTGTTATGTGTGCACAAGCCATAGTTAGTTATAAATCACACATCCAAATAATGATTAGGAAACAAATCAAGGGGTACCAGGATTCTCAGATAGTCCAGTAATAACTCCAGGAGTGCGTTCTGGACGTTGGTAGCCCGTGAGAGATACGCTTGGACGAACGCCTACGAAACTCTCCAAAGTTCTGATTTGATCCCTTCTGAACAACCTTTCATCAATCCGCGTGATGATCTTCTTAACATCCCTTCTATCCCTCGAATTCCATCTCTTCGATGACCCTATGCCGTCATGTATCTCCTTAACCGATAAGCTAAACCGTCCCTGACTTTCTTCAATGTGTGATCTCCAAACTTGTGTAGCTCTTTGCACGCCATGAAGCAATTGTGGTGTAGTTCACTTCTGTAGACTACCCCAAATGGTTTCTTGATAAGGGTGTACTGAGCAAGTTGGTTTATGTCATGAAGGTCTAGTTGAGGTTTTGTGAGGTTTACACATTTCTGATAAGATTCCACGGCAAGTTGAATGTCTTCTACACGTTCTTGGATCACGATGCTTCTGATGAAGATAAGCAGTGACTTGATGTACTCGCGTTGGATAGTTGTAGAGAATTGTCGCATTCGTCTTTGTACCTTTGCAAGATACATATCTTCAATGTCGTTAAGAGACAATCTTGAAAAATCCGCTTCACAGAAGTCATATTCCTCTTCGTCTTGTCGTTTGACCACAATTTTCTTAAGGAATGTGTAGTCCCACTTCGACGACAAGGAAACATGCTGAATAGCAACGATCCGTTGATCACTAAACACTTCCTTTTTCAACTTTAGAACCTGGCAGCTTTTGTAGTAGATTCTTCGGCGTTCAGGCCAATGATGAATCCCATACAATGCATCGATGTCATACTTTTCCACTTTGTTAGCAAACATGTGTGTGGCTTCTTCCTCAATGGCTATGCTGTTGGAGTATATTGCTACCGGGAAAGGGAGTGTGAGTGATGTAGCGTATTTCTTGGAGACATCGCTACCGTGTAGAAGAAACTCTAGGCCGTTGTTGAAGAAATAGCGGTATGGAATCTTGGGTTGATCCGGTCGGCCAATGGTAGGTAGAGGTTTGGTCCAGTCAGTGTAATATGGAGCCTTGTCTTGTCTTGTGAAGTCGATGTTAACTTCAGGGTTGAGCCAATCGATGTTGTTTTACATGGCTCGTGCGATGTTGTCGAGATGATATTCGACTTCAATTGCACTGTCTGAGCTGTCTTTAAGTAGTTGGAAAGCATCATTCTTTATTCGCCTTAGCTCTGGCTTTGTCATTTTCTTCACTTTGAACTTTTCTTGAATCAGCTTCACATGCTCCATGGTGCGACCATCTACCATTTCTTGACCTTCTGGTAATGAGGGGGTAGCATCAACAAGTCTAGAAAACCAGTCATATTCTTCGGTTGTATCGTCATCTAGCCATGAGACAACAGGGGTCTTCGTCTTCTTTTTCTTTGGCTTTGATGATGACTCTGGTTTCTTTGTTGTGGCAGAAGAAGTGGGTTGTTGTTGGGGATCAGGGATCTCTTCATCGTCACCACCAGTGTATTCTAAATGATCACCGGTTTTCTCTGTTTGTGGTGGTAACTTAGAGTCCTGAGGTTTCTCAGTAGCAGCAAAACGTGGAGGAGATCTTCTTTCGGTGGTCCTTGGGTGTGGTGGAGGCATGGAGGAGGATTCACCAGACTTCTTCTTGCGTTTGGACTCTTTATCCTTATCCTGATCATCATCGTCTCTTGGACGCTTTGGCTGTTCAGCTGCCGCTTTGCATGAAGTTTTAAGTTGGTATTCCAGCAATGCGTCAAACAGTTTACCTTCATCGGAAGTAAATGTTGCAGATCATCGAGACATTTGTAGTACAAGCTTGGAAACCATTTCTGCATCGGAGGCAACTGCAGGGTCAGTTGGGTTGATTGTTATTGTTAAAGGCGTTGCTTTTATTGTTTGCTTGACCAACTGCATGAGATTCGGATAGAGTTGTCTGGTGAACATCTCTCTTGTTACTCCAGGAACAGTGTCAAAAAGGAACTTATGAGTATATTCCCTAATCGTCTTGTTCATTTCACCCAGTATATCTTGATCGAGAAACTTTTGGATTTGTTCCCGTTCTCCCAACATCTCGTTTATCACTTTTTGAAGAAGATTGACTCTGTCAGCGAGTTGATTCAGTTTCTTGTTGGTCACGTCTTTCTTCCTGACTTGCCTGACAGCTTTGACAATCTTTGTCTTAGCTCGTGATATCCAAGTGTCGGTTGGTTTCTTTACCGATCTGGATGTGGATCTGGTGGTGGCTTTGGATGGTGGTGGAGATGAGTGAGAAAATGAGTCTGACGATGATGATTCACGAGGAGGCTCAGAGTCCTTTGGTGGCTCAGAAGTTTGTTCCTTGCTATTTGCGGGACTATCTAGAAGATAGTCATAGGCTTCCTTTTTGGCTTGAGCCTTTTCTGCAGCCTTGACCTTTGCCTCTTCATCTGCTTGAGCTTGAGCTTCTTTTTCTGCTTTTTCTTTAGCCGCAGCCTCAACATCTTCTTCAAGAATTTTCTCAAACTTCTCCTTTTCTGGTTCCTCAAAGTCATAGGTGATAGAATCCTCTAGTTGCTTCTGTTCTGATTCGTGGGTGGTGGTACCAGTTCCCTTATCGGGTTGATTAACCGCATCGGAAACTGGTGTGATTAGTGCACCACCACTTGACCCTCCAGGTCCACGAGTTTGTTGCAGGTTGAATTCTTTAGCAGCATGTTCGAGTCTGAGATTCTTCATCGTCTTTCTGAAGTCTTTGTCTTTGTCTAGTGGCTCTTCATCTGAGATCTCTTCTTCCTCTGACTCAGCGACTTGGTTTTCCCTTTATCTGACTTGGGACTTGGAGGTTTTGCAACTATCAGAGTATCATCGGTTGGAGTTTCAGAGTAGATAACCTCTTCATCCATATCAGTTTCCTCGGAGCTTTCATCCATGAGTTTAGGTTCCGGTTTTGGATTAGGGATGGCACCAGTGAAAGGAATTCTCTTTTTGACAGTGTGAGTCCTCTTTGGATACCTTCTTGTACTCCCAGTGCTAGCAACACTTCCAGTACTGCCAGATCTCCTTGTCCTCTTGGCAGATACACCGGAAGTCTTCTCATCGATAAATCCTACTTTGTCTGCTTCAACTGCTACCAGATATCTTTTGTACGATTGAAGTCCTTTGATAAAATCAGTAAGAAGATAATCTGGCAACACTACACCCTGTTTCTTCGTAGTTGATTCTTTGAATCTTACCATGTTGAGTGTGGGTTCAAGTAGCACGGAGTGATGGTTGGGGTCTTCAAGTCTTTGGGGAATATCTGGATTGGTATCAAGAATCCTTTTGATCAATAGTTTTGTGTATCTGATATAAGGGATCTTGGTGCCAGGTCTTTTCAGGTAAGTCATCATGTCGTCCCAGATCACAGCTGGAAATTCGATGTGTTTCATGTTAACCATGCTCCAAAAGATTTGAAGTTCCATGAGCTTCGGATGCTCATAACCACAGTCACGTCCGGAAACGGATTTAGCAATCATAATGTACAGTGTTCTCCATGGTTGAGGAATATTTTTGAGATCTACAGAGGAATGTTTTGTGATAACCCAGCAGCTTCATCATAGCCGATGTCGACCATGAACTGGAGAGCGACCTCTTCCGTAGGAGTAGCAGAGAAATCAGTAGGCTCGATGGTTGGTAGAAGAAGAAAAGCCCTTAAATCTGCATGAGTGATGGTGACTTGTTTGTTGTTAAGCGTCACCATCACAGCACTTTGACCTTTGACCTTTTGTATCGTGTGCCAGAATTGGTGAACATAGATCTCCGGCACAGTAGCAAAATTTGTGAGCATGTTGTGGTATGGATGAGTCTTCAGAATATCCACAACAATCTAACAAGATGACTCAGAACACGTGAAGTTTTCAAAATCAACTCTGAGGTTGTTCTTTCCGATCTTCATTGTGTAACCGTTGGGGAAGATGTCTTCCATTGAGAGAACATTTGGTGCATCAACATTTTCCATTTGGACGTCCATATCGTGATCTGAAAGATATTTAGCCAAAAGAACAAACATATCGAAAGACATTACGTTAGTCAAAAGTTGATTTTATTGTCTAATTATTGAATGTGATATGTTAATGAATGTTACGAGTCCAATGTCACTTGATTTTCCAATAGTCCAAAGTAGTCGTGATAAGTTTCGTGAGTTGATTAACTTTGAGTTTTAAAGTCCAAATTTTCACTTATTTTCACAACATATTAACCATTTTAAGCTTATTAATGACATTTTGGTTTCGTAACGTTATGATTCATTTATTTACAAGTTTGTACGCGTAACAATTCACAATTTTGGTTAAAAAATTAGGCTTAGGCGTAGGATTTGAAAGCTTATGCGTAAACAGAAGACCATACGCGTAGCAATAAGCTTATGCGTAGGATCTTGACTTACGCGTAGGAAAAGAGAGCCTTAGGCATAGAGCTTTACGCGTAAGCGTATGTGGGATCTTACGCGTAAGGTTTACTCGTAAGAGTGAACCTTATGCGTAAGACTCACTGTTTACGCATATCCTTCACAGGATACGCGTAGTCTCTTTGTTTTACGCGTAAAGGTTACACGTAAGATTACTCTTACGTGTAACTTTCTACGCGTAAGATGATCCTTATGCGTAGAAGTCCATGGCTAACCTTGATTCTGAATATTTCACGTGTAAAACCTGAAACAAATACATCATAACACCATCATTAACATATTTATCAAATCTTTTTCACTTTTCACATGAACTTATATTCCTAAACAGTTTACACGTAAGAATTGCTTATGAGTAAGAGTTAAACCCTAGGGTTTAATTCTTACGAATAAGAATTCTATCCATGGAAAAGGTGCCAAATTGTTTCTGGGAAAACTTAGAGGCCTTATGATAGTGTTGCAACAAGTTTTAAAATCTAAAACCTCTTGAATCAAAAATACCCAATTCATATGAGTATAAACCCTAAATCTTAATTTTCACAAAATTCATGTTTCTGGGAACAATTCAAGAGTGGATTAGGTCATTTAAGCCTATCACGAACACCTTATAACCAATTAATTACTCAGAAACACACACACAAGAAAACCCCCAATTCAAACGTATGAACCCTAAATTTGAAAATGATTAATTTGTGTTTCTGGGTGGATTTGGTGATTAGAGATAGCTTTAGAATGATTATATCAACGTTTAAACACATTTATTTCAACACCAAACACCCAAACATGATTACATATTCATACGCTTATGCATAGAACATGAAATCATGCCTAGTGAAAAGTCTAACCCTTGGTTTTACGAATAAATCAAAACCTATGTTTAGTTTAACTCTTATGCGTGGGATATGAGGTTAGAAACACATATTTGAAGATTAATTCTTATGCGTGGGATATGGTAGATGGGGTAATAAATATTTGTAATAAATGTGGTAAAGAGTTAGTTGGAAGAGTTTTGAATAAAATTAGTTTCAGCATTTGACAACATTGGCCCTTCCATCTTAACCATTTTTCATCTATAGCCCATACCTACCATTTTGGTTACGAAAAGAATGATAATTGGAAAGAAACTTGACGACACTCCCCTCGACTTAAGAAATAATGAAATTTTACAAGTTTGAGTCCGGGGAGTGTCAATAAACCAGAAATGTGACCACCATTATCAAAGATACAACCGGAATAACGTAACATGCAAGTACAAGGTTTTATGAAACAGAAAAATATTATTTTCTCCCCCTCAACACTTGACCGAGAAAATACTGAATATTGAAAGTGTAAAGTGTTGACGGAAGATTTGTACTTGCCATGTTAAAAGAAATTTAGATAGAAGAATATTTTTGTAGTTTTATCTGATTTTATATTTTTGTATTTTGTTTTTAAAAAATATTTACAAAAGAGATTTTGGTGTTTGACTGGTTTTAAGATTGTTTTAAAAGTTCATCCAGTTTTTCTGGAGTCAAACACCGCTTACCAATCCGGTGGACCAACTCAGTAAACCTAGCAGGAGCTAAGGCTTTGGTGAGAAGATATGTCAGTTGGTATTCAGTACCCACAAAGTATAATTCAATGGTACCTGATGTGCTACGATTGGTGCAAGTTTTAAAAATTTATAAACACGATTTAACCGTTTAATCTATTAACACATACGAGCAAGTATACTCGTCCGTGATAGCAAAGTTTGGTAAGTCGAGATCGTCCCAAGGGATTTTGTGTTTGAAACTGTTTTGAATGAAAAGATTCCAACAAGAAGGCTTGTCAAGGCTTCCTCAAATAGTAATGTTATAGTGAAATTCAATAATAAGAAATATATATACTTGTGTGTAGTCTATAGTCAATCATAAATAGTATTCATGAAGGTTTGGTGTATACTCTTGATGTGATGCACAAATCATAAGCAAATGATCCCCCAACCATGGTATATGTTTGTAAAAATCATTCTAAGAACAAAAACATATAGGTAATCCTTTCGGTCCTTATCCTAATGATTATCCTTTAGAAATTCCATTTGTTTGCAACATGTTCATATTAAATTTGTTCTTACGAATCTTTCGACCCTTTCGTGATGAAAATGTTCCTAGTCTTGTTTTAATAAGCAAACATGGTGGTTGTCAATCACCATATCCCCATACTAGTTTGTCACTCAACTTTTTGGAATAAAACACAAGAGAAATCCTTTCAGTCCTTTTTCTTAAAACATGTTTTATCAACAAATCAAACCAAGACTAGTATTTTTCCAACAAACTCATTTAAACAAGATCATATATACATGCATCACATTTGAGAACACTAATATGATTAACTACATCCCAACACACAAGTATATCCCAAAACTACTCCATGATAATAATAATAACTAAACACAAATCATAACAAAGTAATTCCAATAATTCAAGAGAATAGAATTCCATAACAAAGTTCATAGAATACCTAAGCTTTTGTGATTACAAGAATTAGAATTTGTGGATTGTAGCACACACGCGCCTCCAATCACCTAGATTCACCGTATAACTCCAAATTACCGAAACTATGGATGAGAATTGTTCCCTCCTTGCTCCTGGACGTTTTTCAGTAAGAACTAAGCTTTTGGGCTAAATAATATGGTTGGTATTAGTTTAGATGTAAACTAATACAATTTTGGTTGTGTCACACCTAGTAAACTAGGACTAGGTTCATTATATAGCCAAATATGCTTGCTCAACTGACCAAAAACGTTCTCAACAAGTTAATATCAAGAAATGATCGGCCTCCAATGATTATGGGGAGTTAAGGCAACAATAAATGCAACTTTGTGTAACTGCAGTTCATGCAACCGGATCGGGTGCGATGGCAACCGGATCGGTTGCGTTTTGACCAAATGCCCAGCCGGATCCGGTTACGGGTCACGACCGATCGGCTGGGTGTTGCTGATTTGACTTTTTGTTGACTTTCTGCTTATACGCTTCATTCTTTGCTCTCGCTGATGATTTCCAAGGCAAAACTTGATCTTTCCTTGCTGTAAATACTTAGAAATCATTGTGCTTCCCAATCATTGAATCCAAAAGCTTCCTAGCTCGACTTCCTTCCTCGAGAATCTTCCAAATGTGCATAAAAACTTCATTTCTTCATCATTCGTGATACCTGGCTACATATACATACACAATACGCATCTTTTGCACTTTTGCAACAGTTATGAGTAAATATAGCCGATTATCATGCACAAAACCAACAATAACGCTACTAAAAACATGTTCATTTTAGGCGTTATCAAATTCCCCCACACTTAAGTTCTACTCGCCCTCGAGTAGGTCTAACATCTGCAAAGATTGATTTCAATTGTCTTGACACCATGGTTCCAAAAAATGTAACGATTATCCCAAAGGAGATAATTATTGGTTTGCTTTAAATATGTGAAAAACTTTTAAAAATGAACCAAACACTTTAGATAACATAACTAGAACACCTCACGAATGATTTTAAGAATTCACTCAACACTCATATATTGGTGGGTATATGTAAATCACTCAATGCCTAGTCATGATCAATGCTTTTTACCATAAGCTTGTACAAGTATCAAAACAAAAAAAAAAAAAAATTCATCAAAGAGGGCTTTTATTCGGGTTATATCGTTAAGGCTAAGGGTTCATAAAGGGTATGGATAAGGCATGGGATGGTTTATGAAATTGGTGTTAAAAGAAAATAAAGTCAAGTCTAAACCTCCATGTTGCTAGCCATCATACAAACCACAATCCCGTAAATGATTATTTCACCTCTTCAAATATCGATCTCCGCAAATATGTATAACTCAATTTAGCTCATTGGCTAATCAATATCCTTCATATAGCTCATTGGATATAACCAACTTTTTTTTTTTTTTTTTTTTTTTTTTTTTTTTTTTTTTTTTTTTTTAACATTACAAAATTTCCCCACACTTAGTGTAAGCATACACCACAAAAAAAAATCGAGAAAGAGGTCTCTTTCATCTATGATGGAGAATGGTACACACTATAAACAAAGTGTAGCTTCTTCATAATCATCAAAAACAATCTAACATTCCAAACAACTAGCAACAAACCAATAGACATGACAAGGGTTGGCTAAAGTTTAAAATGTAAAATCTTTTTGTATTTTTCTGGATTTTAACAAATGAAAAGATTGGCTCAAAGGGTGTAACTAAAGGTATCTAGTGCTAAAGATGAGCACTAACAAATGGGTCCATATAAAGGTGGTTAACTAACCGATGTGGCTAGCTAATATATCATTAGATGTAAACGGAAGGCCATTTGGTTTAAATCCTACGATGCCTCTTATCACTTGAACATATTTATATCACTCGAAAGTGATTTTAACCGTAATGCATAACTAGTACAAGTTCTAGAATCGACATAATCACCGGCACACTCATAGCAAATATAAAACGAAAGATGTGTTTTATACAAAAAGAAACCTCACAATTGCGTGAAAAAAGGCTATTAGGTATGCTAGAAAATGCTATTGAATCCAAAATGAATTACTTCCGTAATTTGGTTCAAATCCAAAATTTTTCCAAAACCTCATTTTACCATTGAAATTCCCAAGTTATTTTTTTAATATTTATCAATAATGCGTGAAAACAACTAGACCATCAAGGGTGAATTCCTTCTAATCTCTTGCATCCAAAAGTTATCTAAAAATTAAAATTGAGTATCATTTTTCCTATTTTCTTCTCTCCCCCATACTTAAGTTTTTCATTGTCCTCAATGTAATAAAAATAAACTTCAAAGTAAAAAAAATGGGAAAAAGAAATAGTTAAAAGATACCACGGGATAGAATATGCAATACGCATATTGGGTCATTAGAAAGCATGTGAGTTATCCAACTCCAAATATTTGACCATCAATAAGCTTCCGACACATCCATCCTGCAAACAAAAACTGCAACACACAATACACAAAACAAAACAATCCAAATGCAAATGCTACTAAAAACAAGATAAAACCAAGCAAAATATGTTAATCATCCTAAAGAAATAGTTTAAAGAGATAGAAATAATATTGTTTAACACATCATAACCATTGTCTTTGAAACCATAAATCACGAATGATCCACGATCACTCCTCGTCCTCGCTCATATCGTCTCCTTCTTCATCATCATACTCATCATCATCATCACTTTCGGTTACGTAGTTTTCGTCCACAATCTCCGAACGAACTCTCCTCTTCTTCTTCTTTCCTCCAACTCCTGATGACGATCCTCCAACATCATAACTTGCTCCACCAACCTCAGGTAATCGACCATATGTGGGCACTGGATCAGGAAATGGTGCGTACCCAGGATATGGATACGGATAGGGTGGCAACTCGTAATTGGCTTCACGAGCCATGTATTGAAAGATAGGCATTGAATAATCATTGATGTAGTTGTTTCTCAACATCATCGAGCCTCTCCACACATCCCTACATTGAATCTCATCTAAATGTTGGTTCCACTCTCCCCAACCTGAATCAAAACTACTGGACGTACCCGCTTGCACGTTCTCCATTGGTATACTTTCCTGCTGCTGTGGTGGTTGTTGTTGTTGTTGATCCCAGTTGAGCAAACGATCTAATATAGAAACTGACTTGTAACAAAAGCTTATCAAGTATTATGCGGAATTTAACACTTAATCTTAAGAAGAAGAACAGTAAACATTCAACACCTCAATATTATTTATTAATACGAATACTCTTACAGTATTAGGGTTTTGAAACCTTGAAGTGTATCGACCTTAGATATAAAACATACGTATATCTAATCTAACCTAGGATCTCCTTTTATAGGCTAAGGAGTCCTATACATTATACAATACGTAACCTACAAGATAAATATCTTTACCATATTTATCTAATACAATAAACTAAACCGACTATACAAGACTAGCAGTGGTTACATATCAATATCCGTGGTTACACTATACTACTAGCCGCGGTTATCTTCATCTGTAGTTACATTCTTCTGTCCGTGGTTATATCAACCCTGTCCGTGGTTCCAGCACTTAAAGTAATTCTTGATCCAAGGTTAACCCTGTCCGTGGTTTGAATAGGGAAGGGGGTAATGATACGACTACTGGAAGATGGGGAAAATGGTATAAAAGGAAATCCAAACAGCAAGGGCCATTCGGCAAATAATTAACACACAAGGGTCGAAGAGTAATTAGTTTATTTTATATTTCCTTTTGGATTAACCAATGCACCGTCAACTTTTCAGTCATTAATGAACAAGGTGTTTAGATCTTATTTAAGGAAATTTGTTTTGGTATTTTTTGATGATATTTTAGTTTATAGCAAAACATTGGAGGAGCACAAGCGCCACTTGATTACTGTATTTAAGTGCTTACGAGAACAACAATTATATTGTAATAAGAAGAAGTGTTCATTTGCTCAAAATAGAGTTGAATATTTGGGTCATATTGTTTCTAAGGAAGGAGTAGCAGCTGATTCGACCAAGATTTCAGCTATGTTGGAGTGGCCCATTCCAAAGAACATAAAGGAATTACGCGGGTTCCTTGGTCTTATCGGGTATTATCGAAAATTTGTACATGGGTATGGGAAGATTGCGTGGGTTTTGACAGATTTGCTGAAAAAAGATAACTTCCAATGGTCAGAAGAGGCGACTATTGCATTTCAAACATTAAAGGAAGCCATGACAAAAGTTCCAGTATTGGCATTACCAGATTTTACTAAGGCCTTCATCATTGAAACTGATGCTTCGGGTCAAGGTGTTGGGGCTGTTTTGATGCAAGAGGGCAGACCAATAGCTTACTTTAGTCAAATTCTTGGAACTCGAGCGTGACTCAAATCCGTTTACGAAAGGGAGCTAATGGCTATTGTCTTGGCCATCCAAAAATGGCGACCTTATTTTCTTGGAAGGCATTTTGTTGTTAGAACCGACCAACGCAGTCTAAAGTATTTATTGGAGCAGTGTATGATTGCTGGTGAACATCAGTGATTGTTGTCGAAATTGTCAGGATATGATTTTGAAATTCAATATAAGCCAGAGAAGGAGAATAGTGTTGCTGATGCTTTGTCAAGACGAAGGGAACCTATTGCTTGTCATACACTAACGTTTACAACAGTTCAGAATTGGGATGATTTGATGACTGACTTATCACGGGATGTCGAATTAACTAGCACAAGTTCTACTTAATCTTAAGAAGAAGAAGAACAGTAAACATTCAACACCTCAATATTATTTATTAATACAAATACTCTTACAGTATTAGGGTTTTGCAACCTTGAAGTGTATCGACCTTAGATATAAAACATACGTATATCTAATCTAACCTACGATCTCCTTTTATAGGCTAAGGAGTCCTATACATTATACAATACGTAACCTACAAGATAAATATCTTTACCATATTTATCTAATACAATAAACTAAACCGACTATACAAGACTAGCAGTGGTTACATATCAATATCCGTGGTTACACTATACTACTAGCCGCGGTTATCTTCATCCGTAGTTACATTCTTCTGTCCGTGGTTATATCAACCCTGTCCGTGGTTCCAACACTTAAAGTAATTCTTGATCCAAGGAACCTAAAACCCAACAATCCTCCCCTAAACTTGATACATTCCAACAGAATTCTCAAGTTTTCTTTAAGCTCAAAACATCTGAATTGGAGGATGTAGCCAAACACTTACAAGCCTTAAGAATGTTCTCATACTTCAGTAATAAATTATAAGCTTGACCATCATAGGGTACTAACATCTTGATACAACCAGGCTTCAACATCTGAGCAATAATTCCTGGATGCTTATTCAGTTGAGGATAATCACCTTCTACAAGCATATGAATAACCTTTCCAGAAACAGTTAAAACATGAACTCCACAAGTTTGATATAAAAACCATCTAGTAACTTGACCATCATAGAGTCCTTGCCATTCAGGTTCATCATGAGTAGGTTCAAATAAAATCTTCAAATGATGATAAACCAGCCTCTCATGATAATCATATGGATGTACTTCACCAAACTTATTCTTGTAAAGTATCCAAAGATTCATCAAATCATCTCTATCAAAATACTGAAGCATCTGTGAAAATTTATTATACTCAGAAACTTCATTGTTAAGTCTTTGAATTTTCCAAACTCCTTCACTTCCAATTATAAGCTTAAATTCATAAGAAATAATTTGATTTTCATCTTCAACAACTTTCAATCTTTTAGAATCAGATGTCTCCTGAACCTCAGATTTTCTCTTTCTTTTACTTTGAATTCATTCATCATCCTTTTTAATCCACTCTTCCTCCTTTTTAAAATTCATTGGACAAAAATCATCATGATTAATTCTCATACATCTCTCATAAATCTCAAAAATTCTTTCAAATGAACACCTACTAAGATTATCAGAAACATGTATGCCTGAATTCTTAATTATCTTCATCAATACATTCCTCATCTGAGCAATAGAAGGAGGTTTCTTTCTTACAACTTGCTTCTTTTCTTTACTCACCTTCCTTGCCAATGTACCCAAAAGTCTAGCTTTTTCCTCATCATCAAACAAAGCCCATTCTTGTGCAGTATACTCATCACTTATTAATTCAGAAGCTTCAAGATAGTTTTGTGATTCATACCATGTAGCTAACCATCTCTGACTAGCTTCCTCTTCATCTTGCTTTCTTTTCACTAAAGCTGCTTGATCCTCAGCTACAATATTTTTAGCATACTCTTCATCATAAGCTTCTTGTTCTGCTTTATTTTTAAACTTCAGCACAACCTCTTTACCTTTCCCAACATCAGATTGAACCACTTTCTTCTTCAAAGGTTCATCAATAACTAGACTTTTAACACTTGGTTTGGTTGCAGTAGACTGAACAGAAGTAGACGAGGTTTTGCTTAAATTTATCAAGGTACTTGCAGCTTCTTTCTCAACTTCTTTAGTTTTAGGTTGTGATTCAGAGAGAGTTGTGACAATAGTGGAAGTGGTTATAATAGCAGTGGGTATGACAGTAGTGGGTATAATTGTAATATCTGAAACTGCATCAGTGGTTACAAGAGTACTAACCATGGTTTCGGACATACCATCAGTGTTTGTATCCTTCACTACATCTTCTGCAACATTCTTCAAAATTTCAAGAACTTCTTCATTTCCATCTTTATCAGATACCAAAAATTCATTATCTCCACTATCAACATCATCAGCCATAAGTACATCGACAGATATATTACCAGCCTCCCCTGAATTCATGCCTTCACTCCTCCCCTGTTTGGATACATCTTCCATATTCAGAGCCGGAGAGGAGTCCGCCTTCTTTTTCTTTCGTCTCATAGTTTTCAAAACAGCAACCCCAGGTCTCCTTACTTTCTCCAAAACCAACACCCTGTGCTTCAATCTCCGAATAGCATTACCCTGAAACACAGTCAACTTCTGTAGACCTGAAATTGTAGCCTCCATTGTAGCACACTTAGCCGTCAATTCATTTAAACGTTCAAGAATATCCTCCCCACTTCGACATGTGTTAACTGGTCCGAGAGGTGGTTCATTGGAAAAGTCATCATGTACCAACTCAGGATCCGTCAATTCAGTTTCATGTTGCAATCTATCCTCATCACTTCGAGCTGTGTTAAATGCTCCGAGAGGTGAATCCTTGGATATAGTAAACATAGCATCAGACCTGGCCTGATCATCTATGCACCCTGTAGCAGCCAGTTGGCTAGGGATTCCTCCACCTGTGTTAAGTTCCAAAGAACTCTCCACATTAGGAGTTGCCAATGGTTGGGTCTTATTTATGTTTCCACTATCCTGACCAGCATCTAAGCATGAATCAGTAGTGGAAGCCCTTCCAATCATGTCACCTCCACTCCATGTGACAGCCTTATTAACAACACCACTAACACTAGCTTGAGGTAGCTTAGTGCCCCTAGTCCATACAATAGGTGTAACCGTGATTTGGGTATGACTATCAGTGGATTGAGATGTACCAGCAGTAGATACAGTGACAATAGGTTGAGACACAAGACCTTCTTCAAACTCAGGAACAACAGGCAAAGTAAGCATGTGAGGAAATAAAGGAACATCTCTAATTTGTACATTCTGTGGCTGATTCCTCATATGAGCAAAAACCTTAGGAAGCATATGATGTACTTCATACTCCCTAGTATGTTCAACAGGTTCCTCTATGTGATGTTCCACAATCAGTTGAACAAACCTAGGATACAAATAGTATTTACCCTTCTTCCTAATGTTTTGTACTAACCCCTCATAAATCATCCTAGACCAATTAAACTTCCTTCCATCAGATAAACAAATAATAGTAGTAGCAATTCTTGAAGGAAAGTCATTAAAACCTGTGGTCTTGTTACTCATACACATCAACAAAGTGTGAATCAAAAACTTCCATTGTTGTGAAAACAAACTCTTAAAGAATTGTACCTTTTCACCCCGGTGTGTATAGCAACAATCTCAACATCTGAAAGATTATCAACACCATCAGCATCATCAAACTTCAAAACTTCCCTAATGATGTCCTCAGTAACAGAAATAGCTTTCTCATCCACAGCAGAACTAAACACCTCCACTCAATCAACCTCTTCAAGTATAGCATTCCTCCAAAATTGATGTATGTAGGCTTTAAGAATGGTGGGTTTAACTGTTAAAGCATAGTGAATAGGACTGTGAACTAGAAAATCTATCATTTGATGAAACCCTTCAGATCGAGCATTCTTGGTGAGGATTGCAACTAAGTTATGTGAAGTGGAATACTTTTCAGCCATTGTGATGAATGTTACGAATGATGTGGGTTTTGTGAATTATGCAAAGAAAGTGATTAGGGTTAAGGTTGAGCGCCAATTGGAAGTGGTTTGAGAATCAAATAAAGGATCCGTCCGTGATTTGGGGAGAGGGATATAGATTGGTCAATGTTACCAAACAGCCCCTGTAATATCCAAAACTAAGCACCATGCTATCCGCGGTTCCAGAAATGCTATCCGCGGTTGAAACATACCATCAGCAGATACATTGGATCACTGCTTCCAAATAACCAAGAGATATAGCAAGTAAATCTGTGTCACAATAAGGAAGTTCTCACAAAAATATGAAGGATTATACTTTTTTTTTTCTTTACATTCAACTAACACAAGCAGCTAACACACCAGCTCCTTATGCATACAAATCCTTCATACCTGCAAGACACAAACACAACACCAACACAGAGAATAAGGTTATTGTTGTCAGTGGTTAGTAAGAATCAAAAGTGGTTCCATAAGACCTATCCGTGGTTTGAACAGGAAGTCAATATGGTCAACTTCTAGAACTAATTCAGTCCAAATCCCAAGAAACTCATTAACTCTCCAACCACATTTAACCTGCCCCATATTTACTTCCATAGCCCTTATTATTGCTTATGAAAAGAACCCTTAATCTCATATAACACACACACCAATCAAAATCAAAACCCTAATTTCTCCAAATAACCCAATAATGAGCAGCTCCAACCCAATCAGTCTTTCATCAAATGACAACACCTCCTCCAACAGCAGTCTGGAGAGATGGAAAAAGAACTATTTGTCAAGCAATCCAAGCAAAGGAGAAAATAGCTCTTCTTTAAGTTCGTATGTATCACCCTATGAAGATACAGATGAAGAAACATCTTCCGAGGCAGTCAGTGTGCCTCCCGTTCCATGGCGATTTGACATACCTCCACAAGAACCAAGACCATTAAAATCCCCATTTCTTCCATCATCTGAAGATGACAGTGTGGTGAATCCAAGTGAGTCTTCTGAAGACTCTGATGTCTCCTCTAAGAAGAGAACTTAAAACCCCAAACCTTCATCATCCAAACCCCAACCAAAACCACGAGAAAGAAATCCACCACTTAATCTTAAGAACAAGCTAATATGCAACCCAACAGTTGTTGTTGTTGTTGAGGTTCAACCCATAACCCCAAGGTTTTCAATCTCCTATTCAAAGCATTCCCAAAACCATTTGCACTCCACATCTCACTATACTTTGGCTCTCCACACTTATCCAATTCCTCATCAACATAATACCCAAGATTCTTCGCCAACCTTGTCACAAAATGTCCTCCACAAATGTTGCTATTACTCTTGATTCCCGGGGCCCTCCTAGACAAATACTCGGCTATCTGCCAAATCGCATTACCGTCCTTAGTTTCCTCTAGTAACATCATAACCCATAAGTCCGGTTTCTGACATTTGTCCGTGCTTCCATACCTATTAAACGGCCCGGTCACTATCAATTTGTGAAGTATCCTCATTAATGGATTCCTGATGGTCGAGGCATTCCTCCTAGCTCAAGAAGGATCTCCCACTCGATTCCAATAAACGGGTACACTAGGATAGTCTTTTTCAAACCTCCGAAGCCTCGAAAGTGAGCTTCAAATAACCGATGATTAACCTCATGTGGCTCATACAAACCAAGAGCCACGCCAAAAGCCGGCAAAGTGTAAGCATGATCCCTTCCACAAAGCCTAAACCAAACACAAACTTCTTCCATCAAGTTCTGAATATTCACCTTTCTTTCAAAATACATGGTTGAAAAGAACTCCATACACCATTCTCGATAGACCTCTTCATTGACGCTAAATGCTCTTTCCCATGACAAATCATTGAATGAATACCCATCCGCTGGATACACATAAGATGTCCGCATCATTCTTCTTAACTCATCTTCACAATCACACTCCGCAAACAAATCCCAATCAATCACCCTCGGAACCAAACATGTCCTATTTTGCAATTTCGATAACCTTTCCCGAAAATCATGCTTCTCCCCGTCGGTGAGATCTTTGAACTTTAAGTTGGCATTTGCTTCCGTCTTCAAGCTATACTTGACTTTCTTCTTCTCGTTCCTTTGACAAAACTTCGTAACAAGCGGGTTCGTTGGAACTGGCCTCGAGCTTGAGCTACCTACAATAATTCTCTGTAGAAATCATAAATATAAGACAATATAAGAGTGTTAGAACAAACAAGAAGGTTCATGGAACCCTCTAAGATCCATTTCAAAATTTCAAAAATTTCAACACAGAAACTGTAACCGAATTCGGTTGCAGAGAAACCGAATCGGTTACTCCTTTTGGCCAAATCCAACCGGTCGGTTGCGCTGCGCAACCGAATCGGTTATGCAATATGCATAAGGCTTTTGCCTTTTAAACCCTTATTCATCGAATTTTCTATGTCCAATCCACTCCTAGATCGCATTCTAACATCCTCAATGATTTCCACATCCTTGAGTTACTCCAAATTCGCTTTTCAAACCTCAAATCATCACACATTCATCATCTTAGAACTCAACTTGATAAAACCTATATTCTTCAATCATTAGTTCTAATCAATAATGTGGCATCTATTGCTCATAAAAACACATCATCTACCATTAGGAATCACCAATTGCAACTTATCTTGATTCACTAGCACATCCTAATTAAATCCGAAAATTTAATCACCTAGTATTCATTCCATGGTGAATCAATCAATACAATACTTTTTGCAATGCATTCCTATATCAATTACCCACTCAATCCAAAAATATTACAACTTTGGTGACCTAATATGCAATTCGAATCAAATGCTCTAATTAAACCTTAATCGAGTTAATTGAATGTAGATGCTTACTTGTTTGGGTGCCATGATGTTTTCCTACAACTTAAACAATCTTCAATCAGCTTCTCTTGGACGAATTTTGCAAAACCCAGCTGGAGAATTAGTGTGTGTGTGTGTTTTTCTGGAAAAGTGAATTTTTGGTATATATACTTGTATGCAACCGGTTCAGTCATGGACACAACCGTTTCGGTATGCATTTTGCCAAATTTTGCATTTTTTTCATGTTACTTAGGCATTTACCTTCCAAGCAACAATTGTTTACTCAAAAATCCTGTTAAAGATTCACACAACATTCATCCACCATTTGGAAATTTGAACAATCATCCAATCTTAAAAACTCAAATCATCATACTAATGAATTAAACCAAACTTCAACTAAAAACTCATAGTCATAATGCATTAACCAAATAACCTCAAACATGAAAATAAAAATGTAAAACTGAAATGAGAAACAAAAATCCTAAATGCATCAAATAAAAAAAAATAGTTCATGAAATTCAAGCAAATAATTGCTTGTTTATTACGGTCCCTTGTCTTCTCCTTAGAATTCCTCGAAATACTCTTGTCTTAGGATGTCCTCACTTTGAAATTTTCCGGTCAACTCACGGAACGTTTCAAAAGTTTTTAACTTTCTCATGAATCTTCTTCCGTCCGGACATAGTATATCGAACTTAACATGCCATTCTCCATCTCCAGTTTGCCTCTTGTAAGTGCCCAACCCCTCGGGTCTCCACTCCAAATTCTTAAGTTGCATCGGTAAAGAACTTAAAAAGTCGGTCAACTTCTTGTAAACTAGTATGTTTTTGAATGGGTTATAGAAAGCTTCCACCGCTAATGCACGTTCCATTTCGTCCTCTATATCAAAATAAGGCGGAGCCAATGGTCCATACATTGGGTTTCCTTGGGTATCACGTCCCACTTCAAAACAAGTTAAATCATCATTTGCTTCTATCCATTCTAACTCCTCCATAAATTCCGAAGTTGGTCCTCTCGGTTTCGGATAGTATGTTTGCCTTGAAATCCCATCATCAATAGTCATGGTGCCTCTTCCCATGTCTATAATTGCACCACAAGTTCGTAAGAATGGTCTCCCCAATAGTAGTGGTAAACTCTTGTCCACCGGAATATCTAGGACAAGAAAATCGGCCAAATACGGTTGATAGCCAATTTGCACTCTCACATTCTTCACCTCTCCCATAGCCTTCACTTGAGAATTATCTGCCATAGTAAGCTTCGAATGATTAGGTTGCGGATTACTTAGACCTAAAGTCATAAACAATGGATAGGGCATCACATTAATACTTGACCCCGTATCGGCTAAAGCATAAACTGGTGTAGTCCCATTCACTTTTATTGGAAACGCAAAATTACCCGGATCCTTCTCCTTCCGTGGCATGCCTCTAAACAGAATTCGATCTCGCTCCTCCTCCGTGAGATTCTTATCTTCCAATCTAGCCCTCGCTAGCATCACCGCATCTAATTTCTTACGGTAAAGCACATAATCTTGGAGTACCTATATCACCGGTTTCTTTTCATTAAGCTCAAGAAACTTTTGTTCTAGGTTTTCTAAAATAGCTTCTTTTTGTTTGTCAGTCAAGGGTTTGAAAGTATTTGTAGTGGTAGGTGATGATGGTGTGTAATCATTTTTGGTGGTTGTGGTTGGGGTTAGTTTGTTTGATGAAGTTTTCTTCCGATTTTCCTTCCCCATTTTAACTACTTCCATCTCTTTCTCTTCCATGTTTGCACAAACTTCCACTAGCATCTCGTTCACTCCTTTTCCTTCTTCCAAATCAGTTATATTAATCCTTATTTCTCCCATTGCAAAATCAACTTGACACTTGGTCGTGACAAGAAAATCTCGACCAAAACATACATTAGGTTCATCCGCATTCCCTTCTTCTAACACAACAAAATCCGTTTAAAAAATGTGTCCATGAATATTGACCTTAAGATTTTTGACCATCCTTCTTCCATATGCTTCATAGTCCAAACATACATGACCAATTTCGTCAAGAACCTTCTCCAAAATGTAGTTTTCTCCATAAGCCATATTAAGTTGCGCGTCCCAAGCATTTACTCCTTCCACACTACAAGGCGTACCAAACCTCATTAGTGGCGAATCATACACCGTTAAAGGTGCTTGTGTGAACACTACGACTCTTCCCTTCTTGGGAAGTTGAACCTTGTTTTCACCAGTTTCCTCCATATTAACTGTATCAATCCCCAAATCTTTCTTACTCTCTTCCAAGATACCTCCAATCTTTTCCAGTGAACTTCCGGTATCCTTGAACATTTCATCCAAAGTACGAAGGTATTCCGAGATTCCGCTCAAACTATCCATACTAACTAGCTAAACTTGACAAAACAAAACAAAACAAAATCCGAATTATTAGCGTTAGAGTTAGTAAAAACAAGAACAAACTATAGAAACATATACTAAACAAGTTAAGATACTTAACAAAACTAAAAACATAAGTTAAAACTCAAAATCTAAAAATGATAAAAAAATTTAACGAGAGCTCCAAGCGGATCGGTTGGCTCACCAACCGAATCGGTTGGTTGAAATAACTAGACCAAGTGATCAAACCGGATCCGGTTGCGGGTTGCAACCGATCGGTTGGATCGACACAATTTTTTTTTTTTTTTTTTAAACAAAATTTAGTTGTAATTAAAGAATCATTAAGATGTACTAAACTCTAAATTAATAAAAACTCTTCATAAACCAATAATTAATAACTCAATAATAAAACCATTAGATTAAAAACCATATTAACTACCACTTAAATCTATCATTAAGATAATTAAACATATAACTGAAAAATTACTATCTAATCATTAACATTAAAACTAGAATTAATCTAAAACTAATTAACAAATAAATAAAAAATGTAAAGAAAATATAAATAAATCTAAGAAATCATTAAACTACAAGACATAATCTGCAAAAAAAATCTAAAATGACAAGAATTACTCTAGGAACTATAACACAAATAACTAAGTAAACTAGAACCATGAAATCAAAAATAAAATTTTTCTCAGAAACTCTAACCGGATTCGGTTAGCTTTTAACCAAAACCTTTTTTTTACTTTTCAACAAATTCAATTCCAATACTACTAATTTTACAGAAAATCAAAGAAAATCCCCGGCAACGGCGCCAAAAACTTGATGTGCTACGATTGGTGCAAGTTTTAAAAATTTATAAACACGATTTAACCGTTTAATCTATTAACACATACGAGCAAGTATACTCGTCCGTGATAGCAAAGTTTGGTAAGTCGAGATCGTCCCAAGGGATTTTGTGTTTGAAACTGTTTTGAATGAAAAGATTCCAACAAAAAGGCTTGTCAAGGCTTCCTCAAATAGTAATGTTATAGTGAAATTCAATAATAAGAAATATATATACTTGTGTGTAGTCTATAGTCAATCATAAATAGTATTCATGAAGGTTTGGTGTATACTCTTGATGTGATGCACAAATCATAAGCAAATGATCCCCCAACCATGGTATATGTTTGTAAAAATCATTCTAAGAACAAAAACATATAGGTAATCCTTTCGGTCCTTATCCTAATGATTATCCTTTAGAAATTCCATTTGTTTGCAACATGTTCATATTAAATTTGTTCTTACGAATCTTTCGAACCTTTTGTGATGAAAATGTTCCTAGTCTTGTTTTAATAAGCAAACATGGTGGTTGTCAATCACCATATCCCCATACTAGTTTGTCACTCAACTTTTTGGAATAAAACACAAGAGAAATCCTTTCGGTCCTTTTTCTTAAAACATGTTTTATCAACAAATCAAACCAAGACTAGTATTTTTCCAACAAACTCATTTAAACAAGATCATATATACATGCATCACATTTGAGAACACTGATATGATTAACTACATCCCAACACAAGTATATCCCAAAACTACTCCATGATAATAATAATAACTAAACACAAATCATAACAAAGTAATTCCAATAATTCAAGAGAATAGAATTCCATAACAAAGTTCATAGAATACCTAAGCTTTTGTGATTACAAGAATTAGAATTCATGGATTGTAGCAACCACGTGCCTCCAATCACCTAGATTCACCGTATAACTCCAAATTATCGAAACTATGGATGTGAATTGTTCCCTCCTTGCTCCTGGATGTTTTTTTAGTAAGAACTAAGCTTTTGGGCTAAATAATATGGTTGGTATTAGTTTAGATGTAAACTAATACAGTTTTGGTTGTGTCACACCTAGTAAACTAGGACTATGTTCATTATATAGCCAAATATGCTTGCTCAACTGACAAAAAATGTTCCCAACAAGTTAATATCAAGAAATGATCGGCCTCCAATGATTATGGGGAGTTAAGGCAACAATAAATGCAACTTTGTGTAACTGCAGTTCATGCAACCGGATCGGTTGCGTTTTGACCAAATGCCCAGCCGGATCCGGTTACGGGTTACGACCGATAGGCTGGGTGTTGCTGATTTGACTTTTTGTTGACTTTCTGCTTATACGCTTCATTCTTTGCTCTCGCTGATGATTTCCAAGGCAAAACTTGATCTTTCCTTGCTGTAAATACTTAGAAATCATTGTGTTTCCCAATCATTGAATCCAAAAGCTTCCTAGCTCGACTTCCTTCCTCGAGAATCTTCCAAATGTGCATAAAAACTTCATTTCTTCATCATTCGTGATACCTGGCTACATATACATACACAATACGATACTTTTGCACTTTTGCAACAGTTATGAGTAAATATAGCCGATTATCATGCACAAAACCAACAATAACGCTACTAAAAACATGTTCATTTTAGGCGTTATCAGTACCCATTTCCACATGCTCCTTGATGAAATGATATCGAAGATCGATGTGCTTTGATTTTGAATGTTGAACAGAGTTGCACGAGATCACAATAGCACTTCGATTTTCGCAGTACATCAGGATTCTGTCAAATACGTAGCCATAGTCTTTGAGTTGTGTTCTCATCCAAATGACTTGAGCATAACACGCCGACATGGCTACATATTCTGCTTCTGTTGAGGACAACGATGTACAATCCTGCTTCTTCGATTTCCATGACACCAGTTTATCACCAAGAAATTGTAAAGATCCTGAGGTACTTTTCCGAGAATCTAAGCAACCTGCGTGATCAGCGTCTGAAAAAGCTATTAGTTCAAAACCAGAATCCTTCGGATACCAGATCCCTAAGTTAATGGTTCCCTTGATGTATCGGAGGATTCTTTTAGCCTCAGAGAGGTGAGTTTCAGTTGGTCTCGACTGATAACGGGAGCAAAGATATACAGCAAAGACAATATCAGGTCTACTGGTTGTTAGATACATGAGAGACCCAATGATACTTCTGTATTTGGTAGGGTCAACCAATTTCCCATGCAAATCAGCGTCCAGTTTCTTGGTATGTGCCATTGGAGTATCATAGGTGTCACAGTTTTGCATTCCATTTTTGTTTAAAATTTCCAGGGCATATTTGGACTGACTTAGAAAAATACCACGGGGTGATTGATGAACTTGAAGTCCTAGAAAGAACGTAAGTTCACCCATCATGGACATTTCAAAATATTTTTTCATAAGTTTTGAAAAAGCGTTTGAGTATTTTAGATGTGTTGACCCAAAAATGATGTCATCCACATAAATTTGAATGATTAAAATGTGTGCCCCGTGATATTGTATGAAAAGTATTGGGTCGACCGATCCTTTGACAAATTGGTGACATAGGAGAAAGGATGATAACTCATCATACCACGCCCGAGGGGCTTGTTTGAGACTGTAGAGAGCCTTGTTCAACTTGTAGACATGGTTCGGGAACTCTGGATCAACAAATCCTTCTGGCTGGCTAACATAGACCGTTTCTTTCAGTTTTCCATTAAGAAAAGCAGTTTTGACGTCCATCTGAAAGACCGTGATGTTCATGTGAGCCGCGAATGCAAGAAAGATCCGAACAGCCTCAAGTCTAGCAACCGGTGTGAATGATTCTTCGTAATCAATTCCTTCTTCCTGTCTATAACCCTTAGCCACCAGACGTGACTTATTTCGGATAACCGTTCCTTCAGCATCGAGTTTGTATTTCCAAATCCATTTGAGACCAATAACATAGACTCCAGTTGGTTTTTCAACCAATTCCCATACTTCAAGACGTTTAAGCTGATTGAGTTCTTCTTGCATGGATTCAATCCAGGTGTCATATGTCATGGCATCCTTAATGTTTTTGGGTTCAGCTTGGCAGACGGTAAGTGCATAAATGCAATGTTCACCGTCAGTCTGAAGTCATTGTCTAGTTACGACTGGTTGATTCGGGTTGCCAATAATGTTCACCAGAGGATGGTCTTTAGTCTAACGATGTGTGGAAGGTTGATGTTGATATACATTTTGCAGATTAGGAGGATTCAAATGACTTGTAGATGATTCCGCAACATCAGATGTGGCAGTTTCATTAGCAAAAGGGTTGAAGAACACATTTGGATCATAATCTGCAGGTGGGGGTACTTCATTGTTCAGAAGATCATCAGCTGTTTCAGCATCATTGGATGCGGTTTGTTCGACTGTTGTTGTAGAATCAACTAGTGGTGCTTCCTCAACATTAGTTGTTGTAGCAGGTGTATCAGGTATTGGATTTTGATCAGGTTGAGCAGCGGAAACATTTGATACATCTGGAGCACGTTCATCAATATCATCACTAAACAGAGGAGCAAATAGCTGTTCCATTTGACGTCGAGTAAGCTGTAAGCTTGGTTCAGCTGATGATGGGGTTTGGGGGAAGTTTAAACGGTTATGTCCGGGTTCCAAGTTATTATGCTCAAAAGCCATTTCAGTAAGTTCATCGAAATTTGCATGAATCGTTTCCATAATCTCCCTTATACGACGATTCCAGATCCGATAACCTTTAGAGTTTTCACAATATCTAAAAAAGACTCCAATGTTAGCTTTGGCTTTGAGCTTACCAAAGTCATCACGATCATTATTCAGATAACAAAGGGATCCAAATACATGAAAGTGTTTGAGATTCGGTTTACGGTTGTGGATAAGCTCATAAGGTGTTTTGTTGTGGCGTTTGGTAATCATTGATCGATTCTGAGTGTAGCATGCTGTAACGCCCCGACCCGACAAGGGTAAAGGAATCACAAGTAATGGTGTCATATCAAAGCAAACATATAATCCAAAAGAAATCTCAACATAAATATTGAAATAATCCAAGTCAAAATGACTTTAATACATAGGTCCCAGCGGAAAATAAACTCCAAATGAAATGTCTAAAGTATAAAGTCTAAATGGCATCATAAGCTCAAAGCTAAAATCTCTAAGGTAAGTCCACTCAGCACTCATCCCAAAGCAATACCCAGCTCCAATGCTTAGATACCTGCCGCGGAAGAAAAGAAAAGTGCGGCTGAGCTTCAAAAGCCCAGTGAACAGATATACAAGCAAAACGAATACGAAACAAGAACAAATACGAAGTAAAGTGAAAGAAAGATAGTGAAATCATATTCATTTCAAAAGTTAATTCAGAATATAAGAATAAGTTTTATAGCTAACTACCTCGAGCCCAGACACATATGCCATATCAGAAACATATCATAATCACATAAGGCAACAATTTGTAGGGGAGACCTACCAGAGTTATGAAGGACGTGCATGCACGCAGCATCAATCATCAGACAACATATAGCATAAACATATAATATATATAGCATATAACAGATCTAGGATGCACCCATACGCCCCACAGCCATACTTTGATAATATAATTCAAACTGAGCTCATAACAGATAACAGATAAGGGACGTGGCAGAACTTCACTCTACTGCCCTAGAGTCATGTCAGAAGTGCATTTACTGACACGGACATGGAACCCCCATGACTAGTTAATAATTGGCTCGGGTGTCAAACTATCTGAGGTCAAATAAGAATGTCGTAACTGACATAGATCATATTTTATCAAACGTTTTTATCATGTTTTCAAAATCAAAGTCTTCATATCATATAGTTCAAAATCAAACGTTTTATGATTCAAAAATCAAAATTCAGATAAGCAACAGCTCAAATAGACACATTAGGGTTCATAGCAAAGGCTTAGGAAATCCTAATATGAAAACGAAAAGAAAACATTATACGAAACCTTTCTGAAAAGGTCAGATTATCTGTACGATAACGTAAGTGTCTTAAAGTAAGACAGAATATCCGTACCTTATTCCAAAGCAAAAGATCAAAAGTAGAAACAGGGAAAGCAAAGAATTACTCCTTCTTCACAGAACCTATATACATTAATGTCGTATATATTATTAATGATTCCATAAGCGTCAAAATGATCTTTTAATATTTTAGGGTTTTATAATTAAATGAGACTTAATGTTTTAATATTAATATCGTAAATTAGGGTTCATATGTCATTTATTAAAGTTTAGGGTTTTTCATTCTTTAATATCTCATTAATATGCATTAACTTACATGTTACGTCTTTTAATAACTCACTACTTAACCTAACACGTCACAAAATAATCTTTCCTTTTATGTTTCACCATATACGTTCATGATTTTATGTGACATATAAGTTACTTATTACTCGTATTAATTACACGTTTACACTATTAAGGTTTAGCATAACTTATTCAATTAACATATCAAAACTAGGGTTTACGTTAACATAACCTTTACTTAATTAAGGCATCTTCAAAACTTATATATATGATTCGGTTCAATCTAGGGTTTCGGCTAGTAAGTTATACGCATGTCTTAACTCATCTAAACACTTCACATATTCAAGTTATTAAGTTCTATCTCTTAGCCGAATACATCTAGGGTTCGGTCCTAACTCATGCATGCTTCGACCTTGTTAACTCAACGTATACATGACCCGATTCAATATTACATCTTACGTTACATGTCTCTTATTTGTTACAAGGTTCAATAGATTAGGGTTTGTCTTGGTTTTGATTTACACCTCTCGGCCAAACAAAAGAAACAAGAAAACGCGACTAAACAAAATATAACTTGACATATACATGCAAGGTACGTTAAAGGAAGTCGAATAAACGTTATACCTTAACTCGTTGAAGCAGAAATTCGACACCAAGGGGTGTGAAACTCTCGGCCGAATAGGGAGAAAAGAAAAAGGAGAGGCAAATAAAACTAGGGTTCCAAACTTATGATTATGTATGGTATATATAGTTGTAGTATTTGAGTTAAACTAGGAAAAGGGATTGGGTTTGGTTTGGGTCAAACCGGTCACACCAATACACACGACCAAATGGGCTTCGGCCCTTGGCTCACGAACACAAACAAACGCCCCTTGGGCTCTCGGCTTGGCGCAAGACAAAAGAAAAGAAACGAGTCCATACAAACAAACGAACGACCCAACTTATTAGCGAAACTTTTAAATCCTTCGTCGTATCAAAGTCGTTCACGAAATTATATTTGTTATCTTTTATTTATTAGGTTTTTAATTTCGTAAATTCATTATAAACGTATTTTACGTATTTTATAAATTTTAGTTCCAAGGGTATTTTAGTCTTTACTCAGATTGTAGATTTTCAGGTTTTACAATTCTTCCCCTCTAAAGAAAAATTTTCATCCTCGAAAATTGAAATGAAACGAAATGAAAACGAAAACGAAATGAGAACATACCAACTATTCAAAGAAATGAGGATAACTAGCACGCATCGACTCCTCAGTTTCCCAAGTAGCCTCACGTTCAGGATGATTTTTCCAAAGAATCTTAACGAATGGAATCATTTTATTCCTCATAACTCTTTCTTGTCTTTCCAGAATAACTTCTGGTTCTTCAGATAAAGACATATCGGATTGAATTTGATCAAACGGATAAGAAGCAACGTGTAATGGATGATAGTTGTATCCCCTTAGGAGTGATACATGGAAAACGTCATGAACATGCGATAACTGAGGCGGAAGTGCTAAACGATACGAAACTTCTCCTATACGCTCCAAAATTTCAAACGGACCAATAAATCGAGGACTGAGCTTGACCTTGATTCCAAAACGTTTGACACCTCTAAACGGCGAGACTTTCAAAAATACACGATCTCCAACCCGAAACTCTAAATCACGACGATGCTTGTCGGCATAACTTTTCTGACGAGACCTTGCTTCCTTCAACTTTTCTCTAGCCACAGCTACTTTCTCATTGGTGATCTCGATCATTTCCGGTCCTTCAATCAAACGCTCACCTACTTCATCCCAACAAATAGGTGCTCTACATTTTCTTCCATAAAGAAGTTCAAACGGTGCTGCCTTAATGCTAGCATGCCAACTGTTGTTGTATGCAAACTCTACCAAACACAAATATTCATCCCAACTGCCAGTCCATTCCAAAGCACAAGCCCTTAGCATGTCCTCTAAGGTCTGAATAGTCCTCTCTGACTGACCATCTGTTTGAGGATGAAATGCCGTACTAAAGTTAAGTCGAGTACCCCAAGCTTTCTGCAAACCTTTCCAGAAACGAGAAGTAAAGCGCGGATCTCTGTCTGACACAATAGACGTCGGAGTACCATGAAGTCTAACTATCTCTTGCTGAAAAATCTCTGCCAATCTACCAATACCATAATCCTTTCTAATTGGTAAGAAATGAGCAGATTTGGTTAGTCGATCAACAACCACCCAAATCGCATCATGCTTCTTCTTAGTAAGAGGTAGTCCAGTCACCAAGTCCATAGATATCTTATCCCACTTCCATGTCGGAATATCCAATGGTTGCAACAGTCCACTAGCTCTTTGATGTTCTATCTTCACTTGCTGACAGATCATACACTTCGACACAAACGTCGCCACATCTTGCTTCATTCCATTCCACCAAAAGTACTGCTTCAAATCCCTATACATCTTGGTAGAACCAGGATGAATAGTGAAAGGAGAACTATGAGCTTCAGTCATAACTTTCTCACGAAGTACCTGATCATTGGGAACACAAAGCCTATCTCCATACCATACAATACCGTCATTATCAACCTTAAACTCCGTCTGCTTACCTTCTTCAACATTTTGCGCCACGGCCCACAGCTCGCCGTCATCTTTCTGAACCTCTTTAATTTGCAGTATAAGGTTCGACTCCACCTTCATACTAGCCCAGTATCCATCAAAACCTCGTACACACCACTCAACATCCAAACTCTCTAAGTCACGCAAAATCCTAGGCTCGATCTTGATACTCGCAAGAATGCCTGATTTCCGGCTAAGTGCATCAGCAACTACGTTAGCCTTACCTGGATGGTACTGAATGTTGGTGTCATAATCCTTAAGAAGTTCTAACCATCTTCTTTGTCTCATGTTAAGTTCCTTCTGAGTGAAAATATACTTGAGACTCTTATGATCAGTGAATATATCACACGTCTCTCCATACAAGTAATGTCTCCAGATCTTCAACGCAAAAACCACTGCAGCTAACTCAAGATCATGAGTTGGGTAATTTTCCTCATAAGGTTTTAGTTGCCTCGAAGCATAAGCTATTACCTTTCCATGTTGCATCAAAACACAGCCTAATCCTTTCTTAGATGCATCGCTGTAGATTTGAAATCCTCCAGAACCCGTTGGAAGAGTCAAAATAGGAGCTGACACCAATCTCCGTTTCAACTCTTCAAAACTCTTCTCTCGTTCATCCGTCCATACAAACTTTTCACCTTTCCTCATCAGTTGGGTTAGGGGTAGAGCTAAGCGAGAGAAACCTTCAACAAAACGTCTGTAGTAACCCGCAAGTCCAAGAAAACTCCTGACCTCAGTCACTGTCGTAGGTCTTGGCCATTTAGTGATAGCATCAACTTTAGACGGATCCATGGTAATACCATCAGCTGATACGATATGACCAAGGAAAGCAACTTGTCTCAACCAAAATTCACACTTCGAGAATTTGGCGTACAACTTCTTCTTCCTCAAAATCTCCAAAACTATCCGGAGATGTTCTTCATGCTCCTCTTCAGACTTGGAGTAAACCAAAATGTCGTCGATGAAAACAATAACGAACTTGTCGAGAAACTCATGGAAAACACGATTCATCAGGTCCATAAACACAGCAGGCGCATTGGTCAAACCAAAAGGCATAACGAGAAATTCGTAATGACCATATCTGGTACGAAACGCGGTCTTAGGAACATCTTGCTCCTTCACACGTAACTGATGGTAACCAGACCTCAGGTCAATCTTCGAAAAGAACTTAGCTCCTTGCAGTTGATCAAACAAGTCATCTATACGTGGCAGAGGATAACGGTTACGAATAGTAATACGATTGAGTTCACGATAGTCGATACATAGGCGCATGCTTCCATCCTTCTTCTTCACAAACAAGACAGGTGCACCCCATGGAGAAACACTGGGGCGAATAAATCCATTTTCTATCATCTCTTGCAGCTGTTCCTTTAACTCCTTCAGTTCTACAGGTGCCATACGATACGGAGCCTTCGAAATCGGTTCAGCACCAGGAATTAACTCAATGCTAAACTCAACTTCTCGAGCTGGGGGAAGTCCAGGGATTCTAAC
>BPTQ01000005.1:80235566-80334850 GCA_019973895.1 Chrysanthemum seticuspe
GATGGGAAATAGGCCATGATCCGATCTATGGCTCAAGGTAATGTTACCTCCTTGATGATGGGTTGTGATGTGGTTTCTGATTATGGTTTCCTCTGGTTGAGGAATAATCTTGTAGTAGTTCCTATAGTTATAGGAACCTAGGTTATGATTAAATAGAACATGTAGCTTTGTGTTGTATAGCTTACATGTAGATTCCGTGGAAAGTGATTACGGAAATTGATCTAGAAGTTCTGTGGGTAGTGATTACAGAACACTGAACTGAAGATCCGTGGGAAGTGATTACGGATGACTATTGCGATGTGCGCAGCAAGCCCCAGTTTCCTTGAAGGAAAAGAAGCTCGTTCAAAATATTGTGGGATCCGTCACTTGGATTAGCAACATCACATCATTAATCCCATTCGGTGCCCATAACTATAGCAAGAGATCCCCTTATCCTTACGATCATCCCTCAATGATGCGATTCCAATTCCAACTCCTTCTAATAAAAAATAGAAAAATATAAAATACTTTTACCTTTCCATGCTTAGAGCCCATAACCTAAACCCCCCAACCATAAAGATGGCTAATGAGATGATAATAGATTAATAGATTTGATTCCAACACCCTCAGATACAGATTAATTACACACGAGCATACTATCAAATTTCTACACAAATGAATCAAACATAATGAGGAATTAATAGAGGATAACTACCAACTCACAGTGCAGAATAAGGATCAACGCAACACACAGATTTCAACATCCCATACGCAAAGAGGGATTGAGAAACTTGAATGGTTTCCCAGAACAGATGTTTGGGTGATCTCTAATATCTGAGGATGAGATTCCGCGAGAAGCCAAAATAATCTTCCTCAACCTTAACCTTAGCGTAGTAACTCCCTACTAGCATTCCTATTCCCCTAGAGAACGATATCAATACCCGTGGCTTACCCTAATTACTACACTACAACGATTAGGTTCACTGCCTAGGGTGTTATAAAACTTGCTCGAAGAAAAGGAAGTTCCTTTGACCCCGAACGACGCGTGTAGCGTTATCAGTAGGCATTAGTGAAGGGTGCCTAGAAGTCAAGTCACAAGACATTAGTGATGGGTGTCTTGAAGATCTAGTTAAAGGCATTAGTGAAAGGTGCCTTAGATGTACATTCGATATGTTGTGTTTCGATGTACAAGATAAATTAGTATTGGATCCAAGGATATTGATATCCTTGATGATGTTCTAATAAGGAGTTGGTCTCCTTTGGTATTAGTCTTTGGTGTAGTGTTGGGTAGTAGTTCCTCCATTGTAATGGAACTCGGTATCTAGCCTAGTACCGGATAAAGGGTAGGCGACGTTGTGGTAGGTGTGGTTCACCTTGGTGTGAAAGAACCCGATGGTTAGCCTAGTACCGGAAAAAGAGTAGGCAACGACATCAATCAAATGGCACGGATCTCTTAACTGGGAATCGTGATACAAACTTGTATGCTATCGACATCAATCAAATGGCCTCTTCATCACCAATATGTCTTATGACACGAGCATCTGGAACACAGTCCTGGTTGTGGCATAGAAGGTTATCCCATCTCAATTTTGACACCATCAACAATCTTGCCAAAGACAACATCGTCAATGGAATTCCAAAGTTCAAATACACCAAGGATCACTTATGTCCATCATGCGAACAAGGAAAAAGCAAAAGAGCATCATATAAACCCAAAACCGTAACTAGTTCGGAAGCAAAGTTGCATATGTTGCACATGGACTTATGTGGCCCAATGAGAGTTGAAAGCATTAACGGGAAAAAGTATATTCTTGTTATCGTCGATGATTATTCAAGATATACATGGGTTAAGTTTCTGAGATCAAAAGACGAAGCACCAGGCATCATCATCACCTTTCTGAAACGTATTCAAGTACTTCTTCAAACTCCAGTAAGGGTTGTAAGAACAGACAACGACACTGAATTCACAAATCAGGAGTTAAGATCTTATTTTGAAGATGTTGGAATTACACATCAGACATCAGTTGTTAGAACTCCACAGCAGAATGGGGTAGTTGAAAGAAGAAATAGAACTCTTGTGGAAGCTGCTCGCACAATGCTAATCTATTCTAGTGCACCGTTATTTCTATGGGCTGATGCTGTTGCCACTGCTTGTTTCACTCAGAACCGATCCCTAATGCATCCAAGATTCAATAAAACCCCATATGAGATAGTGAACAACAGAAAACCTGATATCTCTTACTTTCACGTGTTTGGCGCTTTGTGCTATCCGACAAACGACAGAGAAGATCTAGGTAAATTGAAAGCTAAAGTTGATATTGGAATCTTCATTGGATATTCAGATAACTCGAGGGCATTCAGGGTGTATAACAGAAGAACTAGGAGGATCATGGAGACAATGAATGTGAAATTTGATGAACTTTCAAATATGGCTTCTGAGAGACTCGCTCTAGAACCCGCACTAAACCCGCAGACTTCTGGACACATCAGTTCAGGACTCGTACCTCAAAGAGCTCAATCAACTTCGTTTGACAATCCTAAAGAACAATAATGGGAGAATTTCTTCGAGTTAATGTTCAATGAATACTATGGTGGAACTTCGACAAATGCATCAAACCATCATTCCGCTGCACCCGCTCAAAATCATCCTCCACCACCAACAGAAGATGCATCTACAACGGTCGAAAACAATGCACCAACTCCATCAACATCATCTACATCTACTCCAGCTATTGCACCCGTTCTACCAGCAGTTGATGAGCAAAACCAAAACCAAAACGATGCAACGTTAGATGAAGACTTATTTGAAAACCCGTTTGCTACGGAATCAGCTGAATCTTCTTCAAGCTTACGAGAACCATCTAACTCGCATACGTTTAACCAACGGTATCCTTCTACTCTGAAGTGGACAAAAGACCACCCAATTGAACAAGTTATTGGTGAACCTTCACGGCCAATTCAGACGAGATGCCAACTTGCCACCGATTGCGACTTATGCATTTACCTTTGCTCAATTAGCAATATAGAGCCAAAGAACATTCGCGAGGCAATGGCAGAACCCGCATGGATAGAAGCGATGCAGGAGGAACTTCTCCAATACCGTCTTCATGACTCTTGGGAAATGGTTCCAAGACCAATTGACATTCGCGTCATTGATCTCAAATGGTTATGGAAGAACAAAAGGGATGAAGAGATGACTGTAATTCGCAACAAAGCTCGTCTTGTGGCCAAAGGATACAGACAAGAGGAAGGGATAGACTTTGAAGAGTCATTCGCGCCGGTAGCTAGACTTGAGGCAGTCAGGATATTCTTGGCTTATGCAGCTCACAAAAACATCACGGTTTATCAGATGGACATTAAGACCGCGTTCTTGAATGGAACTCTGAAAGAAGAAGTGTACGTGAGTCAGCCATAAGGCTTTATCGACTTGGAACATCCAGACTACATCTACAAACTCAAAAAGGCAATCTATGGATTAAAACAAGATCCGAGAGCGTGGTATGACGAACTTTCCTCTTTCCTTGTCCAAAACAATTTCACCAAAGGAACAGTTGATCCTACCTTGTTTACACAAAAATGCAAAAACGACATTTTGATTGTTCAGATTTATGTGGACGACATCATCTTTGGGTCCACTAATCCGAATCTTTCAAAACACTTTGAAAATCTCATGAAAAGCAAATTTGAAATGTCCATGATGGGGGAACTAAAATTCTTTCTTGGTTTACAAATACATCAGTCCCCTCATGGAATTTTTATTAATCAAGCTAAATACACAACTGAGATTTTGAAAAATCATGGTATGGATAATTGTGACTCGGTCAGAACACCAATGGTAACTTCACCAAAAATTGGAGCCGATTTGTTTGGGAAACCTATTGATCCGAAGAAATATCAGAGCAAGATTGGTTCTTTTATGTACCTTACTGCTAGTCGACCAGATATTCATTTTGCTGTTTGCTTATTAGCACAGTTTCAGGCAAAGCTTACCGAACTGCACCTCAAAGAGGTTAAAAGGATCTTTCGGTACCTAAAGACATCCATTCACATGGGACTTTGGTATCCGAAGGAATCCGGATTTGATCTAATTGCCTTTTCAGATGTGGACCACGCAGGTGATCAAGTTACAGCAAAAAGTACATCCGGAGGAGCACAATTTTTGGGAGAAAAGTTAGTAAGCTGGTCTTCAAAGAAACAAGATTGCACTGCACTTTCAACCGCTGAAGCTGAGTATGTGTCTCTATCTGCGTGTTGTGCTCAAGTTTTATGGATGAGAACACAACTCACAGATTATGGCTTTACTTTTGATAAAATACCTATGTATTGTGACTCGAAAAGTGCCATAGCCATATCATGCAATCCTGTTCATCACTCAAAGACTAAGCATATCAGAGTACGCTATCACTTCATAAAAGAACATGTGGAAGAAGGTACCGTTGAATTATTCTTCGTGAAGACTGATTACCAACTCGCTGATCTATTAATGAAAGCCCTTCCAAAAGAAAGGTTTGAGTATTTAGTTCGACGAATTGGAATGCGAAGCCTAACCCCTGAGGAGTTAGAACGTCTTCTTGAAAATGATTTTCCAAATAGCTTCGCTGTAAATATTTTTTAAAAAACAAAATACAAAATTTGAAAAACCAACAAAAGCAAAATATAAAAATATAAAATTTTCAAAAATACAAAAACAATATAAAATCAAAAATCCAAAAATATTCTTCTCACGACATGTCTCTCGTATAATCGATATTCTGTACGTTTCTAGAAATGTCATTCAACAATGATACGGGCATGTACAGATGCTTGAGCGAGTGTTCTTTAAATGTTTTACAAAACATGTCGTTTCTCAAAATTTCTTCATAATAATGGCTTTCGTATACATCAGTACGAAACCCGGACCAAAATAATGACTTTTGATTATTTATCAAATCAAAACTCGTGTTTTTATTGAAAATCACTAGTGTACGCTTCAGTGCACTACATTTAAAAATGCTGAGAAATCATCATCATCTTGAGCACCTTTTCAAGATTGTTCAAAAAGATTTTCAAAATCTTTCAAAATATTTTGTGCTCAAGATAACTCCCTCTAAAACCCTTTAATTGATTATGCTTTATTAAAGGGGGAGTATAAAACAAAAATGTTCCAAATTCATGCTTAAATCATATCCGTTTGTCTCCCCAAAAGATTCTAAAATGTTGTTAAATCCGTTGATATCAAAAATATCACGAATATGCTATTTTTGAGGGGGAGGAGACGTGATTAAAATGTGATCAAAATCGGTGTTTAAATCTCAAAATGAGCTCGACTCATACAGAACCAATGAATTGACGGGAATCAAAGTCAGTAAATGTACCATCTCGAGAAACTTTCTATGAACTTGACCAGGACGGGTAATAATTTCAATCTAGTTCTCTAGTGATGTAAACGTGTCTCGAATCGGTCTAGTTCATTTAAAGTCGATCAATTCAAAAAGTGCGAACTCTACCCTCTATGTGCAGATTTTTGTCAAAACTTATAAGCACATGTGAAGGGGGAGTGTTTCTGAAAATATAAAAACTCACGGAGTGTTTCAAACATGTTTTCTATCATAAACACTCTGAGAGATTTTCAAGAAAAATGGTTTTATGGCAACAATAGGACAGTCATGGAGTTATAAGGTGACTAAGAATAGGAAATTCGTCCTATGATCTGCCAGAACCGGAGGGATCTACCCAAGGACAATACCCATAGTTTAGAACTAGAAGTCCTTAGGTATGATTGAAAAAAAGGAGTAATGTGAGAAAGGAGAAAGAAGGGGTTGAAGAATTAAAAAGAAATGTAAAAGAAAGGGTGAAAAGAAATAGCCCTCCATAATCAACCTTAGGTCAGAAACCGGGTTCAATACATATGCTACTAGTTGTCACTAGATGACACTGGTATTGAAGACAAAGACGTCATGGACCCAGTGACGCACTGCACTAAACCTTCTAGCCACTCAATTCCTCTCAAAAGGGATTTGTTTCATTCTCACTGGGAACCCTACATAATCTATCGACTTTCTCTTAGAGATCGTTGGTATTGAAAAAGGAGACCCTCTCCCTAGTCTCCGCTCAGGAAAACCAAAATGCACTAATTGAGTCTAGAGCCACGAGATTCATCAAAAGATCTCATAGGAACACTTGACATGACATCGCTTGTTGTTCATCAATAAGGACACAAGTGATATATTCTAGAGTCCTACGCAGATCTTAGCAATCTGCCAGAACATTTATGAGAGGTTTCACAACTGTGATCCTCAGTGATTGAATGGAAACTCCTGCCAGGGTCAACATCAAACAGCCCTGACAGCAGGTCACTTCGGTAACTCCCCGTGGATTACGCTTAGTGTGTCTCAAATGGTCTACAGCCGTGGAGTGATGCTTCGGTGTACTTCAGTGACTCATCTGAACTGTAGATGTACTTCGGTATATCGTGTTATCTCACTTGTGGGACTCCAGTTCAGGAACGGCCCTTGTGAGAATTAGAGATGTGTTTTCACACTATGCTGTTAACACCCTCAAAATTCAAACTTATAAGTGCTGGAATCCGCTTATTACTAACCTGTTTTTATGTTTTCTTCTTATGGAAGCTCCGGAGCGGATTGATCATGCAGATTCTCCACATGCTCATACCAACAACACATGAAAGCTCTCATCAAAATCAAAGGCTACTCAAAGTTAAAGATGATTCTTCGTCAATGTCAAAGAATCTACAAAGTTTAAAGACTAGAGAACCACATCATTGGTAACTAAAAGACAAATAGAAGTGTGAGCATGGTGGAGAAAGGCGTGGAGACACCTAACCAACGAAGTTGACAATGGCAGACAACCACATTAACTGATCACAAAGCATGAAGGAACAAAGAATCAAGACTATTCTATATCTACACACAAAGTTCAAGCTCAAGAAAAGTAAAGACCTAATCAAGTGGAGCATCATTTGAATGACCACCCCTTAGGGGGAGATTGTTAGCCTTAATAGTTTTATTAGAAGTGATGATCATTTACATTTAGGAACTTTGTAACGTGTGTTAGATATCGAGCTAGAATAGTCAACGGGCTCGTGGATTGGACTAAGCTAAATGGGTATTAGTTTAGTTAAGCTTGCCTTAATATCCAATCCAACCCATGTCCAAGCCCACGAAGCCCATAGAAAGCCTTGTAGGTTTTATGTTACTTATACTATATAAACCCCTCAAAGTCTCATTTGAGGGGTGTGCTTGAGTGTGTGTGTGTGTGTTTTTCATATGAATATTGTTTTCATCTTCTTTCCTTTATCTCTCTAAACATACATACGAATTCATATTCAAGTCACCATCTCTTCATCTTTCTCATCTTATTTCTACGCTTTGTTTGTGTTTGTGGTTAACGTGTTTCTACGCGTATTGTGATAACGTGTTGGGTTTGTGATAAGGTTGATATATATAAGGTCTTACACTTGGTAACAAGAATACATTCCCTAAGAAGGTATCTTAAACACAAAGGTGCTGGAATTGTCTACTGACGTTTGTTGTGTCACTTGTAAAGACATTCCTAAGTGCGTTAAGAGGTATGATTTTCTACTTATCTCTAAAATGACATTAGCTTGATAATTAAGTATGCCTACATAGGTATTTATATGATTATCTTTTGTGCACATACATGTATTACATGAAGCTTCATTAGGAAGCTTTTTCTCACATACGTGTTATTTTTTCGTCTATAGTCGTGGTATATAAAACTTGTGTTTTATTTCATTTAATTCAAAAATCATATCTTTCTAATAATAAAACAAAACACAAATCTCAAAAATTCCTCCTTCCCCATAAATAAACCATTCGTCGACCCTTCTATCAAATCCCCACTTTTCAAATCTTCCACTCTCAAAAAATTAACTCTCATTCAAAACTTCATCTTCATCTTCATCTCATCTCATCTTAAACTAAAACCAAGAAGGTTCGCCATCAACATGGTTTACATCGCCCTCGTGCTCATCGCCTTAACACTCATCGCTCTTGTGTTCCCTATGATGAAGTTTTCATACGGAGACATATACTTTGTGTTGTTAATCTACATTGGGATCATATACCCAATCCTTTGTATCATTCTTAGCATTGAAATGAAATATTATTAATAGTGTTAGGAATTAGAAATTCCATAGTGAAGTATCGGTCACCCCAATTATTATCTAGCATAAGTTAGCTCGTAGACATATCGTTAGTTACGTTATTTGTTAGTTTATTAGTTAGTTATTAGCGTAGTTTAGTTTAGTGCAACACTGTGGAGGAAGGACGGGTCTTTACCCACTGTATGCCTGATCCACAGTCCTTCAGGAGGACGTATTAGTTTGTAACTAAAAATACCCTCTACCTCCTAAGGTAGAGGGTTGGACCTTTCATTCTAATATAACCTTTTCTCTTTTGTTTACTTTCTCTCTCTAGAAAGGCTCTCATTCTACTTTCTCTCTCTAAAACCTCATTCCATACGCCCTATATTTGTGATTGTTTGTGTGTTTGTGAAATCCAATATCTAACAATTGGTATCAAGAGCCATGGTTTGATCATCTCTCTTACATGATCTTGGATTTCTAGTGGTTTTATATGGTTTTTGGGGTTGAAAAAGTTTAGTGGTATTTGTATCATTTGGATCATTTCTAGTGTTTAAGTTTGAATTTCGATTGTACTTTTGTGTTTAGAATCATCATAAGTGCTTAGGTTTTGATTTGGAAGGCTTGAATCTGTGTGGTTGGGTTGTTTTTTGATTGGAAAGTGGTGCTTTTGAATATGTTCTTCGTAGAGACTTGTCGTTATATTTCTTCGTAGAGACTTGTAGTTATGTTTTTCGTAGAGACTTGTAGTTATGCTTTTCGTAGAGACTTGTAGTTATGTTTTTCGTAGAGACTTGTAGTTATATTTCTTCATAGAGACTTGTAGTTATGTTTTTCGTAGAGACTTGTGGTTATGTCCAGATTCAATGTATCTGTCTAGAGACTTGACACTTATTTTTGCTAGAGACTTGTAGCCTATTTTGGTAGAGACTTGACACTTATTTTCGGTAGAGACTTGTAGCCTATTTTGGTAGAGACTTGACACTTATTTTCAGTAGAGACTTGTAGCCTATTTTGGTAGAGACTTGACATTTATTTTCGGTAGAGACTTGTAGCCTATTTTGGTAGAGACTTGTCAACTAGCGATTTGTCTTCATAGCGAGTTGCTCTTTAGCGACTTGGCTTCTAGCGAGTTGTTACTTAGCAAGTTGGTGACTTAGCGACTTGTGCTTCTAGCGAGTTGTCACTCTAGCAACTTGTGAGCCCAGCGACTTGTCTTCATAGCGAGTTGTCTCTAGCGACTTGTCAACTAGCGATTTGTCATAAGAATATTGTTGGAAGCGGTTTGACCATTTCATCAGTGCGTTTTGTTGACTTTTCCCGACAAAACTTCAAACGGCTATAACTTTTGAACCGTAACTCCGTTTTTAGCGTTCTACCCATCAAAACGACCGTGAGAACGAGGAGAATGGCACGCCGAATGAACTATATTCGGGTCAACCCTCAAGGCCTAAATCCGCTCCGAACAGAAGTTATTGAGGTTTTAAGATTTTAGACCTAAATTTCTCTGTAAAATCGTGCATCAACCGACCCAAATCACAACCAAACAACATCTCTGATAATCCTACAAACAATCATAAGACCTAACACACAATAATCTATCATTGTGTCGATCCATCAGTTATCTTAACACGTTCTATTGGTCACTATATCACGGTTTCTTCTTGATTTTGTAAAATCCTGCGAAAGAATCTATTTCTCGGTTTAAATCATAGACTTGTAAAATCCCGTGTAAACTACAACATCATGTCTTACACTACTGACCCATTAATTTCAGAAGTACTTAAATTGTATGATGCTTTGGACAACAATGATAATGTATGCTACACTGAACGATTAAAGATGATTGAATTAATCAATGACGATGTGAGATCTTCATGTTCTGAGTGCAATGAGAAATAATTGCACCTGCTAATGCCACAGAATTCCATACAAATGGAATGCAGCATTGTGCCCTATCAGCTACTTCACTCTCACCTCATACAACTTTTATCCACAACTATGGATCGAACATGTAGTGCCCTCTTTCGTCAGGACTTATCTACATTAACTAGAACCTTGATGTTGAACTTAGAACATTTAAAGCTGCAACTTACCAATGAAAAGGTTAAAAAGGATGGTTCCTGTGCATCTATTCAAGTAATCTACAAACAATTTCAGCCATTCATCAGTGGGGAATATTCAGCAGATTACGATCAACACTTGACTGGAATTTCCTTCAAAAAACATACTGGAATGGAAATTCAGGAATTCGTTGAGACATTTATCCAACTCATGGATAATGTGGAAAAGTACATTGAGGAAGCTGCACAAAAGGATGAAAACGTGAATGAGTGTCAGGTGCAATTGAGAGATAGTTGTGATGAGTCGGGTAATGTATCTGCTGAAAGGTTGGGTGTTGCTGAATGCATAATGTCAGAGACAACAATTAATGATGTAACCAGCTCTTCAGTTAATCTTAACACACAAGAAGTAGATGCTGAAATCAGAAATGGGAATGAATGTCGGGCACAATCAAAAGATTGTAGTGTTGAGCTGGGTAAAGCACCAGATGATGGATCAGTTGACACTAAATACAGAGACTCAGAGATAGATAAGCTTGACACAGCCAGCGGTCCAGTGATTCTTGTTACACATGATGCGGATGCAGATATCAGACCTACAATTGAACAGGTGTCATCTAATGAGGTATCCTTAACTGTTCAACATAGTGCATATGCTAATGTACCTAAACAAACTGATCTTAATGCTGAACATGATTATGATAAATGTACATTGGTTGAGGCTGAGACTAATAATTTCAAAACAGCTAATATGGTTGATAAAAAGGCTTTTGATGAACTTCAAACAAATTCTCAAAACTTGAAAAACATTTCATTTCACTTGAAATTGCAATACAAAGAAAGGAGGAAAGTTTTCAATCTATGAAACCATGTAAAAATCCGGAATTTCCTGAATTTCGTGAATTGTTTGAAATAAACGATTTAAAAGCTCAGCTTCATGCCAAAAACTCGACAATCAACAATTTAAAGAAACATATTTATGATATGCATGTGAAATGTAATTTGGTTACAAGTAATTCTGATGTTAATGCTATTGATGATATTCAAATGAGAAATGATGAATTAGCGGTTTGTGTGGCCAAATTACTAAAGGAAAATGAGTCTTTGAGAAAGCATCACATAGAACTAAGTGACTCTGTCAATGAAACTAGTACTAAATCCGTGGAACAAAAAAAATCTTTGATAGCAAAAATTGATGAACTCAAAGCTCAACTTCAGGATAAGAGGTTTGCGATAGTTGCCCTAAAGAATGAGCTTAGAAAAACTGTAGGGAAAAGTGTGAACACTAAGTTTACAAAACCATCAACCTTGGGGAAGCCAATTTCTCATTCCATTAGAGACTGGTCTGTTGTTAGGCAGCCTACTGCATTTAAATCTGAAAGAACAAAATTTTCAAAAACACGGTTTGCCTCCCAAGTTGATGTGAAACAAGTTTTGTCAAAACCAGTCACTTCACCTCATATGCCTAAGAATTCACATGATATGAATGACTTGTTCAAGAACTATGATCTAGAAGAAGCTAGGAAAAAGGCACAGATTCAAAAAGATGGAATTTTAGGTGCTAGACCTAGGGTGATGAACTCTACGAGATTTCAAGGCACTGCTAGTAGTTTTAAACCATTACCTAGGAACACTTAACTAAAGACTAGGGATTGGCTTGTATCTAAGAGTAGTTGCATTTCGAATAAAGCTATTCCCATAGCAGATCACTCTAAGAACTCTAGATCATTTTCTGAATCCAAACAATCTGTTTGCTCAAATTGTCTGAAATGCATCTTTAAGGCAAATCATGATAATTGTTTTTCAAAATCCCTAAAGAAAGTAAATGCTCATACAAAGGTTCAACCTGTTAAGTCTAGGATTTTCACTAAGTCATCTACTGTGCATACGAAGAAAAACAAACCAAAATCTTCGCCTAGATGGATACCAACTGCTAAATCTGTGGAAACTAGGAATAAGGATAAGTCTTCCACTATGCATAAGAAGCCTAACAATCCTAGACCTTGTCTTAAGTGGATACCGTCTGGTAGAATGTTTAAGGATGCTGGACTTAGGTGGATACCTACCGGAAAGCTGTTTACCGATGACAAAATCAAGGTTGACTGTAAAACCCCAAAGGGTTTGGATACTAATGTCACTAACCAAAATATATGCAATCAAGTTTGTAATATTAGTGCAGGTAGTCCTTACTCAGTTGCAGATACTTCGATCCTTCACTACATGGACTGGCTTAAAGTATGGATTACAAATGGATTGATATCTCATAACTCACGGGTTCAAGTAACTCAATCTTGATATTCATTCGGCAATGACGTCTGTTCACATCAGTTCTGGCCACGTTCTTCATCACTATGGCGTCTGCAGATAACACTTCAGGCCCCGTTCCTCATAGAAAAGAAAGGTGTACGCTTCAGTGCGCTTTATCTTCAGAAGAAGAGAAATCTTCATGTTTATGACCCTTCTCATCGACATTCTTCATCAACAAGCTTCATGTTTCTCCCATACTCATTCAGTCATCAAGTGGATCTACGTTCATTGGTGTATATTCTTATTCACTTGGTTAAATCAAAAATGGCAACTTCGGATGCAATTTTTGAGGGGGAGAAGAGTGAATTCACTACATGTTGATGGATGTTTGAATTTACTACATGTTGATGGATGTTGATGGCAACTTCATGTTTCTCTCCTCCAACGCCTAATGTTTCACTTACTAAGGATAAATGGGAGTTATTGTTTGGGATTCATTGTTTCAAGATATGTTTGATGAGTATTTTCGACCGCTAGCGAATGTTGATCATCTAAGAAGTACAACTCACACTACTCAAGAAGCCCAATCTCTAGTTATTCCTCAAGGCGTTGATAATGAGTATCATAATATTGCAGTTGCACTCATGAATAATGATCCGCTCTTTGGTATTCCTTTGCCAAATCTTCACGCATTATTGTTCCTCTTAACGTGCACGCTATAAATCAACCACATGAACTTCAAGAAAAATGACTACCTCATCCGCTCGAAGTTATTGGTGAATCTTCCTGATCAGTCTCTACATGTATAATTTTAGGAAGAATGCATTGATGTTGAGGAATCATTTGTTCCGGTTCATTCAGTGGGTCAATGTACATCCGGTTGTATGTTTATTCACATGCTGGGCATTTGACACAAGTTGATTACTTCGGAGTTAATCATTTATCACTTATTTGAGATTGAAGCTGACTTTCACTAAGGCGTGTTCTTATTTGATAACTTGCTCGGGCTTAAGGATGTATGGTTGAAGACCTGGTTAACTATCACTTTATAGAGTTACGTTGTTTTACTCAGTGTCACACGCAGATGTCGTTGTGGATAATCGCAAGAGGTGTTAATGTCTCATACTTTGTTTGAGTAGTGAGTACTTAGAAATTTGCTTAAAGCATAGATTCTCAACACCGTTCTTCCATCATTAAGTTCAAGCTTAAGATACAAATGTGCGGAATTCGACTTCAGTTTCAAGTTTGGTATATCGGGTTTTTCTTCTTCAGTGGTCACTTCAATTTGTCTACATATGGGTTGGTAAAGATAGTCAGGGAGAGTTTCTGTAGTAGTTGATTCTCACAGGATTTAGTTGAGCTAATTTTTTGTTCTTCTCTACTTCAAGAGTATTTGGCATGAATAATTCTGAACCAGCAAGGGGGAAGGAGATATACATCTAAACACCCAACGAGTACATGTGATGAACTTAATACTTCTTCTCTATTGAAGTAATCCTGGGAAAGACTAATGTCATAACCGCAGAGAAACTCAGTGTTTAACTCGTTGCCTTTGGTGTGTTATTCCAACTATTTTGGGGAAGGATATATTATTCCAACCATTTGGGGGAAGTGGTCTCTGGATACTTTTGGTATGTGTTATCTCAGCTTTCAGTAGGAAGAAATATGAGAAGAATATGTGGAGCGTGAGATGATATTGCTTATCGACATCTTCTATATATCAACATGATCGAGCTTAATCAGTTATTCCGGAGTTGACATCCGCAGAGAAGATCAGTGATTCAACCAGTTACTGTGATGCCATTGTCTCTTCTCTTGTTGGGTACATGTGTACGTTATGGGCGGATTGGTTATATGTTAAATAACTGGAATGCATTTGGTGAAATGAAGGTGTTGATATATTGTTCCCCAGAATTGACAACTGCTTAAACTCGAAGAGTAATGTGTACATCGGGGACGCACAACATGATCATGTGATCAGGCTTAATCATTTATTCTGGGTTTGATAAATGCAAAGATGATCCGTGTTATCTTGTTACTTTGGTGTTCTCGTCTTCTTCGGGGTGTTGAGCTTCATTCAATGAGACTATTTGCTTCACTTATTCTTCATGAGGGAAATGGTCTTTGTTCGAGGTTTGTCGGTTTGGGGGGAAGCTGCCAAAGATTCTCTTTTAGAAGGCTCAAGTTCTTGCGATGATTCATGAGCCTCGAATGCTTTGGTGGTGAAAGTTTAAGAGATGATGACTTCTATCTTCTACAAAGTGCTGAACGATTTCCTTATCTCGATACTCGTATCATCATCCTCTTAAACTATATCTCTATCTTTGTAAATATTTATCAAAAACAAAATACAAAATTTTAAAACCAACAAAAACAAAATAGAAAAATAGAAAATTTCAAAAACCCATAAAAATCAGAAAATTTGAAAAAGACCAAAAAATATTGTTTTTCTAAAGACATGTCTTCTGGTATCGATAACATCTGCGGTCTTAGAAATGTCATTCAATAATGGCACGGGACCATAGATGAAGTTCGAGCAGGAGGTGTAAATATTCTTTTCCAAAACATGTCTAAAACTATGGCTTACAGTTATTTCAGACTGTAACCCGGGCTTCAAAAGATGGCTTGCAGTTACTTCAGACTGTGACCCGCGCTTAAACCATGGCTTGCTATTATTTTAGATAGCAACCAGTTTTTCAAGGAAGGAAAGTGTTGCGCTAAACATATTTTCAAAATTTTCATGCACTTATCCTAAATCTATTTGAGGAAAGTATGTCGAAGGACTGCTGTTCCTACACAAATGTTTTTCCGTCTAAAATTCTTCAGAAAAATATTTGTTGTTTTCAAAAATGGTGGTAATGAGTTGCTTGAGAAATCAATCAGAATCAGAGTTTTTGTAATAATTGAAAACTCAATCAATGACTTCAGCGCTTTTAAACTTTTCAGTAAAATAAGTCATTGATTGAGGGGGAGAATGTTTTCAAATTTACATAATCTAACGGGCTTTCTTAATTATCCTATATGCTTAATTAAAAATGATATTAACCTACGTTGAAGGACTAGGTGCCCAGGATATGATTGTTAGGATTAGATGATTAGAGTTTGATAAACACATTATTCCCATACCTTTTATGATATGATTGATATGTTGGATTGACTTTTATTAGTCGATTGATGTTTGGGTGTTGTCGACCACCATATACCTGTTTGTATGTTCACTAACGTATGCAGGTATATTGGTATATAAGAATGTTCCCGATCCGGATCCCACAATAGAAGATGATTGTATGCCGAAAGGAAAGGGTAACAATTTCTTGGGTTGACAAATGAAGAAACGGAGCTTAATTTGACTTCTATGGAGAGTTGGCATGGAAAAATGCAACGTAAGAGGTCTCACTGCATCAGCAAATGGTTTTCTTCATCAGCAAATGAAGAAACGGATCTTAATTTGACCTCAGTTGGCATTAAAATGCAACGTAAAAAGTCTCACTGCATCAGCAGACGGTTTTTCTTCCAAACCTTACAGCAACAACAACAAAAGCGGCTCAACCACCTAACGTATCTTTGTGCAGGATAAAGAGTGAATAATACCATTTGTCAAAATATGTGATAAAATTGTTTTGAAAATGGAAAATATTGTTTTGAAAATAAATCGGATTCAAAGTTTTCAAATTAAATATTTTCAATCGATATTTCATCAAAAAGTCTGTTTGTACGTTATAATGTGGTGATCTAAAGATTTAATGTTATGTCATGGTATGATTTTCTTTAAAAATCAAGGTCTTTCAAAATGAAATTTTTTCTGTTCTTGTTTGATTGTGAAATTGTTTTATTTTACTTAAAAGATCTCTTAAAAACTATCATACCTGACACTAACAATCTTTAATGTCGAAAAACTGTTCCTTATTAATCATTTTTCAAAATTAAATTTTGCCACGTCTTTCCCTAAAATTTTCTAAATGATTTAAATCAACCGGGATCCAAAATCTCAATTGGTTTGAAATTTTTGATCGGGGGAGAGATCGTGATTTAAATCTCAAATCGGTTTTAAAAAGGTGATTGTTTCAAAAGCACTCCTTCCTTCATGTGACAAACGATTTCTAATACATAATGCACATGATTGTGGAGGAGCAGTTAACCATAAACCAGATGAGTATTTAAACCAAGCCACATATTCTCCCATGTTTTCTAAACCTTATTAAATCACTTGGGATCCAAAATTTCAAAGGGTTTGATATTTTTGATCAGGGGAGAATTTGTGATTTAATAATGAAATTTGATAAAAGGTGATCGTCTGGATTCAATTGTGCAGGCTGCTCTCTCATATGTGCTAAACGCTTTCGAATCTCGATGCACATATTGAGAGGGAGCGAATGGTTTCTATTGGCAATCATGAAAAGTACTTCAAAAAGCCTCTTGCCTCTATGTGATAAAACGATTTCATATATCCTATGCACATATTGAGGGGAGAATTTACCAAGAAAATCAAATGGCTTTTTCTATGAAAATTGTGATCAAAGAAAATATTTCAAAGTCCTTTTGCCTCCATGTGCTAAACTATTTCTAAATCACATGCACATGTTGAGGGGGAGGTTTTCTAAATGATCAAAACTATTAAGGTACAAAATGCTTTGATCTCGTATCACAAGTACCTTGATTGTTTTTCCAAATGATTTTTCAATTGGTTTCAAGGAAGAATGAACTGTACCAAAAGACCGACCATTTTACTTTATGTATGAAGTTATGAGGATGGTGAGGTTAGGTATTAGTTCCCACGATCCGCCAGAACCGGAGGGATCTACCCAGGGACAATCCACTAGATAGTGTAGAGTCCTTAGGAATGATGAAAAAAGGAGAAAATTGAGATATGGGAAGAGTGCGGACTGAGATAGAGCTAGAACTAGAATAAACCCAACAAGGTTCTAGTTATGAAGTCTCGGTAAGCACTGAAGGGGTTGAAGAATGAAAAAGAAATGAAATGAGAAAAAATAGCCCTCCAATAATTCAACCTTAGGGAAGAAACCGGGTTCAATACATATGCTACTGATGGTTACTAATGTAACACTGGTATTGAAGACAAGACGTCATGGACCCAGTGACGCACTGCACTAACTTCCCAAGCTACTCAAGTTCCTCTTAAAAGGGCTTGTTTCATTCTCACGAGGAACGTACATAATCTATCGACTTTCTCTTAGAGATTATTGATATTGAAGAAGGAGACCCTCTCCCTAGTCTCCGGCATAGGAACCAAAAGTGCACAATTGAATCTAGAGCCAAGAGATCATCCACAATATCACATTAGGACACTATTCTTGAAGACTTGCTGTTTCACACAATGTGAAAAGTAAGTATATATTAAGAGTACTACGCATTATCCTTGTGGTATTGCCAGAACATCCGAGTGATATGTAAAAATATTCACGATGAAGATGGAAATCCTTCTAGAGCCAACATCAAACAAGCTCTTGGTGGGTGACATGTGAGATCTTTTCTAAAGATCAAGCTTGTGACAACTGGATATAAACGATGGGGCGATTCATTCTTGAATCAACCTTGGTCAAGGAATGGAATTGACGAATTCTTTTGGAAAAACCGTTCGATGTGCAAATCTTCTTTTCTCTAGCACATCAAATGTGTATTCATGTTTTCAAACACAAAAAGTATTTATGATTGAAAATTGATCTTTCTCATAAAACCTTCGTCGTATTGCAAAACTCTTTCTTCTAAGCAATACGCGATTGTTTTCAAATCATTTCCTATCAATCAGTAAATCTCAATTTGCTGGTTCACTCACTCCGTGTTGTCTTCTTTGAGACATTCCGGTTTGAGAACAGCTAGAACAGCTGCGAAACCCTGTCAAGGAGATTCTTTGGAATCCTACCTGATCACAGGCAGTACTTGTACTGATCAACGGGGAACCGTGGGCCGTGTACCTTAATTCAACGAAAGTGATCAAAGACACTTTCGTGTGTTTTATTGCTAACTGTTGTTTGCAGGTACATTTGGACGGTTGCAGCTGATCAGAGTTGAGAAGTCAATCCAAAGCCGCATGCTCACAGCATCCACACTTAATTGAAGAAATCATGACTAGTGCATATCTACATAACCTGGCTCTGATATTTTTTTACTATGCTTCTGCTATGCTGCTGCAAATATCATGAACCAGTAAATCTTCCGCTACTCTGATGGAAAGATGTCATGATCCTGAAAGTGTGAGCATGTCGATCCAAAAGTCACAACATCACATGAAGGCAACACAACAAAGGGTGATCCTGAGATTTACTGTGGCTGATGATCTCAATGAAAGCTCAAAGATCATCAAAGATGTGGATCAGTTAAAGACCTCCACTGAAAGTACAAATCATTCGGACTATGAAGAGTCACTGCTAAAGCACAAAGATTGCTGAACTTGAAGAATTAAATTCTACGAGCTCAAGACTGAAGATTAAATAGAATGCTAGGATTCGAAATGTAAAACATGGGGTGACCTCCCTTAGGGGGAGATTGTTAGGAATTAGAAATTCCATAGTGAAGTATCGGTCACCCCAAATATTATCTAGCATAAGTTAGCTCGTAGACATATCGTTAGTTACGTTATTTGTTAGTTTATTAGTTAGTTATTAGCTCAGTTTAGTTTAGTGCAACACCGTGGAGGAAGGACGGGTCTTTACCCACTGTATGCCTGATCCACAGTCCGTCAGGAGGACGCATTAGTTTGTAACTATAAATACCCTCTACCTCCCAAGGTAGAGGGTTGGACCTTTCATTCTAATCTAACCTTTTCTCTTTTGTTTACTTTCTCTCTCTAGAAAGGCTCCCATTCTACTTTATCTCTCTAAAACCTCATTCCATACGCCCCATATTTGTGATTGTTTGTGTGTTTATGAAATACAATATCTAACAAATAGTCTAGTTTATCTAGGTTATTATTATCATAATGTGTTTGTCATTTCTTTTGATTTATATGTTTCGTATTCTCTCATGATACATTAGAATTCATGTATGCATGCTAAAAGAAAATGTAGCCTAAAACACATATCTTGGTATAAAATTGTAAAACTATGTTTTTATCAAATCTGTTTCTGATACTACAGACCCACGGATCCCAGCAAGTATGCTAGCTGGATCCGTTATAGAAGGGAACCGTCCTTCTGGATAACAAATTTTCATGCAAAATAAAAAACCACTTTCTCCTAAAAGAAATGTTTTACTAGAATGTCAAACATTAAGTGAGTTAAGTATCATTGTTGTTAAAAACCATTGTTAATAAAAATCTAGTAAAAACATTAGATAATCATTGGTTGACCACAAAACATCACTTTCTATCAACTCTTCTTTTCTATAGGTTCCACTAGGTCGCATGAATATGAGTTTGATTTTTCACTCACTAGTGTCTATACTACGAACATCTCTCTTGAGCCCAACACCCCTGGCAATCATGTCCGTGGGTTCAATAATCTCAAAACCCGTCACTTCCACGAAGGACATATTGTAGACACCTCTCTACAATTCGAAGAAGGTATCAATACCTCCTTCGGAGCCATAGGACTAGAATGTCTTCTCGAAATCAACGAGAAAATATGTCCAAGGTTTATATTGGAATTCTTTCGTCAAGTCGAACTCGTTCGTAACGAGGATCGCTCTCTATCTCTTTGGTTTTGGATCAAAAACCAAAGGTTTGTTTTAACCCTTGGGCAATTTGCTCACATCCTCCAGATTCCAAATCATGGACAATGTGCCTTCACTGAAGATTGGTCTCTTGATTCTCTCTTCAACCTTCGTGAAGAAAATAGTCCATATTGTTCTCACATACCTTCCCCGGAAGACTTGATTCACATAATATGCAAACCCCATCACTCCAATCCCAACATTATCCATATACGGGATATCCGAGAAAATGTTTGGAGTCTTAGGGGAAATCGAGAAATCCTTCCCGCTTGTTGTGCTCACATAATGTATTGTTTGCTAACACAACAAAACATACAATCTCGCCTACTTCTTCGCAAGGCGAATTGTAAATATTCAAGGCTCCAAGAATAAACTCATCCCTTATGGAATGTTCTTGACGCGCCTTTATCATAACATCGTGTACCTTCATCCTCAATTTCAAAGTTCGTTGTACGTACTTGTGAACAAGATGATGGATCCTCTAAACATATCTCTCATGAATCCTTTCTTCATTCCTGAATCGGCAAACACTCATCAACCATTTGATGATCCATCTAGCGAAAACACAAAAGGAATTTAGCTTTCTTCCAAATAGGATCAATTCTTAGTATCCATGTTTCATCAATGTAATGCAATTTCTTTCATGAAATAAAACATCTTACATTTGATATCTTAGTGTTAGAACCTCTTAAACTAACCTTGAAATATGACGCATTGTCAAAGTCATTGCGTACCTTTTGTAAAGGTTCTGCTTAGCAGATAGACGGATCCTAAAATTTGTGCTTGACGGATCCCTACTCTTAGGGAACCGTGGGATCCGACAAACAAAAAATGCAATTGCAATCATTGTATTTCAAACATGTCCTTAGAATACTTCACACTAAGTTAGACATAGTGCCTTACGGCAAATTAAGTCCTTATCAAGTTAAGTAGATCTTTCGTACTCATACATAACTCATCTATATCACACTTAAGACGCTTGTAGATCTATCATTTCACTTAAATCCATTGCTCTGCCGCTCTCAATCTCACTCATCATCTCTCACATGATCCCTCATATCTAGATTTGGAAATCTTTCGATTATGGCAAAATTGATCATACTCACCTGATAAGGTTTTAAAATGTACCTTTTTGAGGGGTCGTTTAAGCCCTTATTTGATCACTTTTGTATCCGTTATTACTTAATATCGTTCCTTTTCACTTTTTAGGTCTCTTGAAGGCAAATTGCTGTAATGGCACTTATTTGGACGAAAAGGCGCGGATATACGAAGAAAATGGCCAAAGTCAAGAATCGAGACACTCAAGCTGCTAAAATACAAGGTGACGGCGTCACTGCTTAACTACGACGCCGTCAGAGCATTTTGTGACGGCACAGAAGCGAAATTTCTTATTTTCAAGTGACGGTGTCAGGCTTTAAAAGAGTAGGCCGTCGCAACTCAGACGGCCTAGATTTGATCCAGACGGCGTCAGAAGCTGAAGAGGACGGCGTCACGAGCACAAGGTGATGCCGTCGCAAGACGAACGTGGCCAAGATGAAACCCTAATGACGGCGACCCGACGGCATCACAAATCCTAAGGTGACGCCGTCGCATATGTAATCTTATATATAGAATCCGAATTTTTCAGTATTTGTGTGTAGTCTTTTGGAGTAAAAACCTAAACCAAACCAAGGCTGTCTTGTACAGTATTTTAGGGTTCCAAACCCTAACTTACATCAAGATAAGTGTTTTACTTCATTAATTCAATTATATCTTCAATTATTTGTGTGTATGCTTGCATGTTCTCCATGTCCGGCTAATTTACTTGTGTGTTTGCTTAGGGAATATGAAACTTAATTATTAAATATTGATTGGTTGTCTCTTATCTTAATTGATTAATGATCTAGTAATGCGATAGGTCATTCGTTGTGTAATTAATGCTTGATTAATCTTTGTGAACCTTAGGCTATAGCACTTAGAGCGGTTGTAGGCTAAACCATCCAAAGAGGCCTTAGAGTTAGAGTTTATAATCCCTAGTGGGTTTTGTAGACGAGACCCTTTGGTAAGTTCAAAGAGTTAGGGATAAACGCATACCCTACGACTTTAGACACACAACGCGATTAAGAATAAGGACGTGACAATTCAACCATCAATAGGAGATAATTAAGGAGTAATACAACCTAAGTGAACACATCTTTAAACTATCATACGAGCACACAATAATTAGACATAGACTACATACACCTAGATTAGATAATTAGATAAGTAGAGTAATCGGTAGAAATACCAACCCCGAAATCCAAACCCTGAGATTCGTACCTTTCCATTTCCTAAAAAACCATAAAAAGATAAAAAATAATCTTCCTCAACCCCAACCTTAGCGTAGTAACTTCTCACTAGCATTCTTATTCCCCTAGAGAACGATATCAATACCCGTGGCTTACCCTAATACTACACTACAACGATTTGGTTCACTGCCTAGGGTGTTATAAAACTTGCTCGAAGAAAAGGAAGTTCCTTTGACCCCGAACGACGCGTGTAGCGTTATCAAGTTTTTGGCGCCGCTGCCGGGGAATAGAATAGCTAGTTAGTAGTCCACCTCGTTTAGGTTTCTTTGCTTGATTCCTATCAAGTAAATTTTTCTCATTTTTAGCTTTCTCATAGTCTATCCCCCTTCTTCGTGACCTTTGTTCATAATCCCATCACTTTTCATCATGGAAGGTGATAACCACCCACCACCAAATGACCCGTCAAGAGCCCGTACTCTTGGTGAATACTCGATACCAAGCCACCTAGGCTATAGGAACACTATTGAGCTTCCCGACCAAGCCCAAACTACGGCCCTGCGATCTGACACCATCCGGTTGGTGCAAAACGGATGTGCATTCCATGGACTTTGTTCCGAAGATCCTAATCTGCATCTGAGGGATTTCCTCAAAATTGTCGATTCCATTGACCTTGATGCTACTACTCGGGAGACCACGCGCCTGCGTCTCTTCCAATTCTCTCTACGGGACCAAGCTAGTAATTGGCTTGAGCGACTTCCCGCCGGCTCCATCTCAAGTTGGGATGATCTCACCTCTCGTTTCCTTGCTCAATTTTTCCCACCAGGGAGAACCACTAAGCTTAGGAATGACATCTTAATGTTCCAAAAACGTCAAGGTGAATCTCTCTACGAAGCATGGACTCGATTCAAGGACTTATTCCATAAAGTCCCTCATCACCGCATTGATCTTTGGCTCCAAGTCCAAATCTTTTATGATCATGTCAACTTCCCCACCAAGTGATCCATTGACCAAGCGGTCTGTGGAAAACTTAGTGATCTCACCGCGGAAGAATCATGGGGTATAATAGAGGACCTTGCTCTCTATGACAACGAAAGTTGGAATGACCCCCGTGAGTTGCCCAAAACTGTTAAGGCAATCTCCTTGCCTCCCATTGACTCACAATCTTCCGACCGTAGGATGATCAAACTTGAAGATCAAGTTAAATTCCTAATGAGTTCCTACGAAAATTCTAAGTCTTCACGCCATGTGAACAAAGTTTCTTCCTCGTGTGAGCCGTTTTGTGATCCTCATAACACGCGCACTTGCCCCCGATCCCCCGAACATGCTTCAGTTGACTACGCATCCTCGCGTATTATTAGAACGGGAGGAAGATTCCCTACAATACCCGGACCTAGGAATTTCAATGAAACCCGAGAAGCATGGCTGGGCAAGCCCGACTTCTATTGGGGACAAACCAAAGAATTCACTTCCAATGATTTTTCATGGCCCCCATCTCACGGTCCTAACCAAAAAAACATTGAGGGGATGTTGCAACACCTAGTCGCATCCCAAGAAGCTCAAGTAAGTTAGCTAAACACGTCCAATTCGTCAATACCATCACCTCAGTAAAACCCAATGGAACAAATGACGAAGAGGACCATATACTTGAGGATAATGAAACAACCGAGGAAGTAGATGAAGTAGACAATGACTATTTCAATAAGTTTCCTACGGAAGAAGAGCTATCTCACCACCCTCACTTAGTGCGTGACCTCCGTCACATGTATGTTAGGAAAAGCCCTAGAATCAAGTTTGGGAACCCTTGGAATCTTAACATACCATGTTGCATAGGACACCTTTTCGTGGCAAAGGCCTACATTGATCGCAAATCCCCAATCAACATAATGACTAGCACCTACTACAATTGGGTAATGAAGAAGCCTATTCCAACTAGGCAAGACCCCGATAATCCTAGGGTTAGGTGCAATTTTCTTGGTAGAGTTAAGGGATTGCCCGTTTATATAGGTAGTTTCACGTTTCCTACGGACTTCATGATTGTGGATGATATTAGCACGGCCATAGATCCTAGCTTGTCCCACGTTATTCTAGGAAAACCTTTCATAGAAAACACCGGGATGACCTATGACCCCTCGTTAGGAATAGTGCGATTCAAGGATGAGACCGATGACATAGCTTACCAAATGCCGTTTAAGATTGAGAAGTTTTCATCACTCTCTAATGATGAAAAGGAACTTAAACTATCGGTCTATTATAGGAATGAGGAGGATAAAGAAAAAGGAGTAGATTATGTTATGGCTAAGATTTTCGGATTCTATAAGGATTGCTTGAACCTAGGACCGAAATTTAGGACTGAGTGGGGAGAGGACGAACTCTTAGAAAGGTGAATCATAGGGCACTTCTACAACATGGAATCCCCCAATAGAGACCTTCATGAGGAAGAAGATGACGGTAATGAAGTACGTAAGGGCACAATTACGAGTCTAGCTACAAGTCTCTTAAATAAAGAAAACCGCTTCGTGGGAGGCAACCCATGCTTAATTGTTTGCTTGTTTGTGTCATATATCTTTTATTGATTCGAGTCCATGCTTCGTAGAGAGATTCACCGAAGATATATGACACACAAACAAACAAACAATTAAGCATGGGTTGCCTCCCACGAAGCGCTTTTCTTTATTTATGAGTCTTGTAGCTAGACTCGTAGTCGTGCCCTTACGTGACTTCATTACCGCCATCTCCTTCCTCATGACGGTCTCTAGTGGTTGGTTCCATGTTGTAGAAGTGCCCTATGATACACCTTTCTAAGAGTTCATCCTTTCCCCACTCATTTCTATATTCCGGTCCTAAGTTCAAGCAATCCTTATAAAATCAAAAATCTTGGCCATAACATAATCCACTCCTTTCTTTCTATCCTCCTCATTCCTATAATAGACTGACAGTTTAAGTTCCTTTTCATCATTAGAGAATGATGAAAACTTCTCAATCTTAAACGGCATTTGGTAAGCTATGTCGTCGGTCTCATCCTTGAATCGCACTATTCCTAATGAAGGATCATAAGTCATCCCGGTTTTTTCTATGAAAGGTTTTCCTAGAATAACGTGGGACAAGCTAGGATCTATGGCCGTGCTAATATCATCCACAATCATGAAGTCCGTAGGAAATGTGAAACTACCTACATAAACGGGCAATCCCTTAACTCTACCAAGAAAATTGCACCTAACCCTAGGATTATCGGGGTCTTGCCTAGTTGGAATAGGCTTCTTTATTACCCAATTGTAGTAGGTGCTAGTCATTATGTTGATTGGGGATTTGCGATCAATGTAGGCCTTTGCCACGAAAAGGTGTCCTATGCAACATGGTATGTTAAGATTCCAAGGGTTCCCAAACTTGATTCTAGGGCTTTTCCTAACATACATGTGACGGAGGTCACGCACTAAGTGAGGGTGGCGAGATAGTTCTTCTTCCGTAGGAAACTTATTGAAATAGTCATTATCTACTTCATTCACTTCCTCAGTTGTTTCATTCGTCGGTGTTTCCTTAACCTCAAGTATCATCTCATGGTTCGCTTCGTCATTTCTTCTATTAGGTTTCACTAAGGCGATGGTATTGACGAATTGAACGTACTTAGCTAACTTACTTGGGTCCTTAATCTCTACACCGGAAGGCTCGGGAGTTGAGATAGCATTAACCTTCCTATCACTATTGGTCATGGCTTTCAAAAGGTTATATATCTTCCTATCCATTTTGGCTTGTTGTTGGTTAAAGCGGTCCGAGAGCTTAGCTATTTGGGCTTCTTGGGATGCGACTAGGTTTTGCAACATCCCTTCAATGTTTTGTTGGTTAGGACCGTGAGATGGGGGCCATGAGAAATCATTGGAGGTGAATTCTTTGGTTTGTCCCCAATAGAAGTCAGGCTTGCCCTTCCACGCTTCTCGGGTCTCATTGAAATTCCTAGGTCTGGGTATTGTAGGGAATCTTCCTCCCGTTCCATTAATACGCGAGGATGCGTAGTCAACGGAAGCATGTTCGGGGGATCGGGTGCAAGTGCGCGTGTTATGAGGATCACTACACGACTCACACGAGGAAGAAACTTTGTTCACATGGCGTGAAGACTTAGGATTTTCGTAGGAACTCATTAGGAATCTAACTTGATCTTCAAGTTCGATCATCCTACGGTCGGAAGATTGTGAGTCAATGGGAGGCAAGGAGATTGCCTTAACGGTTTTGGGCAACTCACGGGGGTCATTCCAACTTTCATTGTCATAGAGAACAAGGTCCTCTATTATACCCCATGATTCTTCCGCGATGAGATCACTAAGTTTTCCACCGGCCGCTTGGTCAATGGATCGCTTGGTGGGGAAGTTGACATGATCATAAAAGATTTGGACTTGGAGCCAAAGATCAATGCCGTGATGAGGGACTTTATGAAGTAAGTCCTTGAATCGAGTCCATGCTTCGTAGAGAGATTCACCTTGACGTTGTTGGAACATCAAGATGTCATTCCTAAGCTTAGTGGTTCTCCCTGGTGGGAAAAATTGAGCAAGGAAGCAAGAGGTGAGATCATCCCAACTTGAGATGGAGCCGGCGGGAAGAGGCTCAAGCCAATTACTAGCTTGGTCCCGTAGAGAGAATTGGAAGAGACGCAGACGCGTGGTCTCCTAAGTAGTAGCATCAAGGTCGATGGAATTGACAATTTTAAGGAAATCCTTAAGATGCTGATTAGGATCTTCGGACCAAAGTCCATGGAATGCACATCTGTTTTGCACCAACCGGATGGTGTCGGATCGCAGGGCCGTAGTTTGGGCTTGGTCGGGAAGCTCAATGGGGTTCCTATAGCCTAGGTGGCTTGGTCTCGAGTATTCACCAAGAGTACGGGCTCTTGGCGGGCATTTGGTGGTGGGTTGATGAATGGTGGGTGGTTATCACCTTCCATGATGAAAGGTGATGGTGTTACGAACAAAGGTCACGAAGAAGGGGGATAGACTATGAGAAAGCTAAAAAATGAGAAAAATTTTACTTGATAGGAATCAAGCAAAGAAACCAAAACGAGGTGGACTACTAACTAGCTATTCTATTCCCCGGCAGCGGCGCCAAAAACTTGATAACGCTACACGCGTCGTTCAGGGTCAAAGAACTTCCTTTTTTTCGAGCAAGTTTTATAACACCCTAGGCAGTGAACCTAATCGTTGTAGTGTAGTATTAGGGTAAGCCACGGGTATTGATATCATTCTCTATGGGAATAGGAATGCTAGTGAGAAGTTACTATGCTAAGGTTGGGGTTGAGGAAGATTATTTTTTATCTTTTTATGTTTTTTTTAAAAAAATGGAAAGGTACGAATCTCGGGGTTTAGATTTGGGGGTTGGTATTTCTACCGATTACTCTACTTATCTATTTATCTAATCTAAGGTGTATGTAGTCTATGTCTAATTATGGTTTGCTCGTATGATGGTTTAAAGATGTGTTTACTTAGGTTTTATTACTCCTTAATTATCTCCTATTGATGGTTGAATTGTCACGTCCTTATTCTTAATCGCGTTGTGTGTCTAAATCGTAGGGTATGCGTTTGTCCCTAACTCTTTGAACTTACCAAAGGGTCTCGTCTACAAAAACCTCTTAGGAATTATAAACTCTAACTCTAAGGCACTCTTTGGATGGTTTAGCCTACAACCGCTCTAAGTGTTATAGTCTAAGGTTCACAAAGATCAATCAAGCATTAATTACACAACGAATGACCTATCGTATTACTAGATCATTAACAATTAAGATAAGAGACAACCAATCAATATTCAATAATTAAGTTTCATATTCCCTAAGCAAACACACAAGTAAATTAGCCGGACATGGAGAACATGCAAGCATACACACAAATAATTGAAGACATAATTGAATTAATGAAGTAAAACACTTATCTTGATGTAAGATAGGGTTTAGAACCCTAAAATACTGTACAAGACAGCCTTGGTTCGGTTTAGGTTTTTACTCCAAAAGACTACACACTAAAACTGAAAAATTTGGATTCTATATATAATATTACAATTGCGACGGCATCACCTTATGAATTGTGACGCCGTCGGGTCGCCGTCATTTGGGTTTCTTCTTGGCCACGTTAGTCTTGCGACGGCGTCACCTTGTGCTTGTGACGCCGTCCCCTTCAGTCTCTGACGCCGTCTGGATCAAATCTAGGCCGTCTGAGTTGCGACGGCCTTCTCTTTTAAAGCCTGACACCGTCACTTGAAAATAAGCAATTTGGCTACTGTCCCGTCGCAATTAACACCTGACGCCGTCCCCTTGTATTTTAGCAGCTTGAGTGTCTCAATTCTTGACTTTGGCCATTTTCTTCGTATATCCGCGCCTTTTCGTCCAAATAAGTGCCATTCCAGCAATTTGCCTTCAAGAGACCTAAAAAGACGAAAAGGAATGATATTAAGTAATAACGGATACAAAAGTGATCAAATAAGGGCTTAAACGACCCCTCAAAAAGGTACATTTTAAAACCTTATCATAAGCCTTTAGGATATTCTCCAAAACATTATCCTAAGTCACTATCTGATCTCTAGGATCATTTAGCTCCACTTGACACTCTCAAAATCTTTAGTGTCATCTTTGTTCATTCATTGGTACTCATGAAAGTTCCAACTTCTTTCATAAAAGTCAATAATTAGCTACATCACTCATTACCCTCAAGTACTTAAGCACCCCTTCATTTAAGACACTTAGATAAGCAACACTCAAGAAGAAATAGGCATTAGACCTTACAAACATCATTGCTATCTTTTCTTAGCTGCTGATAGACGGATCCCTAGGATTAGCCTAGGCGGATCCCTCATTGGAGGGAACCGTGGGATCCGTATGACAGACTCATGCCAACTCTAGCTAAAACAATCAATTCAAGCTCATCTTTCTAACTTAAACACTCCATCTCATCTTAAATGAGTTCCTAGATCAGTACAACTCTGAAGTTGACTCTTGTGCATGTAAATCATCACATTCCAATGAATTTTAGTGGCTTAAGTCTTGAATGAACTTGGCATATCCCTTGGTTTATAAACCACATTGTTAGGACTTCTAAAGTCATCATCTTCATCCTCATTTTCAGCACTTAAAAACCTTTACAAACCTCTTGAAATCATCTCATCATGAGAAAAACTCCAAGTAGCAACTTATCCACCAAAGAACCACCCAAGAAAATTGCTCGTGTTGTACACGAAATCTCTTCAACCAAATCATCTCCGGTCAAGTCCACAAATGCAAGGATTCCTCCTCCACCAGCTCAACCAATCAAACCAATTCCTAAAAGGATAGTACCCACAAAACTACCTATGTTAAACACCACCATACCTCCTAGGCCAAACAATCCCATCTCCACTAAACCATCACCATTGGTCCCTGGATCTATCTCATTTACAACTTCACTATCATCACCACACCTCTACAATTTAGAGGATTTGCCTCCTAGGCCGTCTCATCCTCCTCCACCGGCTACATTCTCCTCATTAGGAGGAATAATGGTACATAATCAAGGTGTTGAGTCTACATTAGCTCCGGCTTCCTTTTCGCCGTCACCATCATATAATCCCATTTGGATTATGAGAAATTATCAAAGTCAACCACCCGACCATATGGAAGTTGGAACTTCTCTACCACCACCATCATTCTTGGTCGAGCCATCTTCAAATGCGCCTCCACCAATCCCTCCATCATTTGAGGCTCCGCAACCCACTTCACTTGATCCTTTACATCAAGCAATTTCTTTTCTTCCACCACCACTACCTAGCCATGACAAAGATTGCTATCATTGTCAACATGTTGAAAGTTTGATACATGAAGTACGGGAAGATCAACGTTTCATGTTTTATCATCTCCTCGAACGTTTCGATGAGATTAAACCTAAACAAACTTGAGCTAGAGGATTTTAGTGGTGTACTAGTATCAAGCGTTACTTAGATAAGTCTAGTAATTCCAAGTCATGTATCGATCATTTTCTTAGTTTTTAGAGTCATGTATATCATATCTCTAGTTTTATTAAATGAAAATACATGCTACTTGTTATATTTCTGAGTATATGATTATGTTGTATAATACATATCTCACTTTGATATTAACATAATGTGTTATATCACCATTGCTGAAATTAATCATCAGCCAGACGGATCCCTAAAATTTGCCTGGACGGATCCCTACTAGGATCGAACCGTGGGATCCGTGAGACAGAAAAATATTTTTCTACTAACTTGAATCATATTTGCAGGAAATTTTGCATTATACTTGTTTTCTAATCTTTGTTTTGTAGTTATTCAATTTAAACATGAAGACTTTGACACTCTAAAGCTAGGGGGAGCTTTATGTCAAAGCAATACATTGCAAAATCACTTGCAATATTAGGATTACATTTCATGACGTCCCTTTGCAAAGTTGCAATGATCAAGGGAGAGTACATTCGTCAAATAGACGAAATCTTTTGCAAACTTAGTTGCAAATGAACTAGCTTAGTATTATTTTCTTGACGCCCTAACATAGGGATGGACTCGTCAAGGGGGAGTTAAGACGAGATCCTTTCCCGTTACTTGCTCTCTACTTTTTCTTTCTTTTCTATTTTTCACATGTTTTTCTTAAAACAATGTTTTAGTTTCCTTTCGAAGCTCTTTTTGTTTCGACAAAAAGGGGGAGAAGAAAGTAAAAACTACAAATTCAAACTTTTACGAATTTTAGCTTTTCCTTAAAATAATTTTATGTTTTGTCATCAACAAAAAGGGGGAGATTGTTAATACAAATAAGCCGTAAAAACGTTTATTTATATTTTACGATCTTCTAATGTTTTGTCGATAACAAACATAAAATCATTTTAACGAAACAAATAAAATACGTAATTAGTTTGAGCCAATAGTTTTTCTAACACACTTACGTTTTCACATAAAACACTAAAACAAGTATAAGTGATTTTATGATTTAGTATTACATATGTACAACAACTAGTGTTTACATAATTGGGTAAAATATACACATAACTAGTATGTAGTATATTGGGTAATATAAATGGGTAGAAACTTAAGTATCATAACCGATTGACCAAATACATTAAATGTAGTTGGGTACAACCCAAAGTCCATGACCCATATCCATGGAGCTTGACCCATAACCCATTGCATGACATCATGCTTATATCATATATGGATAATATCCATAACCCGTGGTATTGACCCATACCCATGTGACTAGGTGCATTGCACTTATAAGATACATTGTATCTAGTAAAAGACCCATGGATCAACCCATAACCCATGACCCATGACCCATAACCAAAATACCCATGGGTAAAGAGGAGCGTCCCACGGATCCCTAGCTTTACGCTAGACGGATCCCTTATGGGAGGGATCCGTGGGATCCGAGGAATAGTAGACATTTTCTCTCTATAAATAGTGAGCCATTTCTTCATTGTTTCTCACCCCTTTCTAACATACTTTCTCCCTGAGTATAAAACTCTCCAACCCCAGATCCAAGTGATCTATGTTTGTAGTTTTGTTTTTGTGTGATTCTCTAGGTTCCTCTTAAAGGCAAGATCACCACCTTTGAAGTCAAGCAAGCTCAAATCCATGAGTGGCTATGCTTCCTCATCATCAAGACTACTAAAGTCCTCTTGTTGATGGTTCTTTTCTTTCTTCTAAGAAGTGTAGTGTTGAAGACATTAGTGAAAGATTTCTCAAGTGTCAAGACGAAGACATTGGTGAAAGGTGTCGATCGTCCGTATTGTAGGCATTAGTGAAGGGTGCCTAGAAGTCAAGTCACAAGACATTAGTGAAGGGTGTCTTGAAGATCTAATTAAAGGCATTAGTGAAAGGTGCCTTAGATGTACATTCGATATGGTGTGTTTCGATGTACAAGATAGATTAGTATTGGATCTAAGGATATTGATATCCTTGATGATGTTGTAATAAGGAGTTGGTCTCCTTTGGGATTAGTCGTTGGTGTAGTGTTGGGTAGTAGTTCCTCCATTGTAATGGAACTCGGTATCTAGCCTAGTACCGGATAAAGAGTAGGCGACGTTGTGGTAGGTGTGGTTCACCGTGGTGTGAAAGAATCTGGTGGTTAGCCTAGTACCGGAAAAAGAGTACGCAACGTTGTGAGGGTTTCTCCACCATAAGGAGTCGGTGTCGTGTAGTGATTACAAACTCTCGAGTAGGTGACTCGGGGAGTAGAGTAGGGCAAGGAAGGTGTCCTTGTAGCCGAACCACTATAAATACTCGCGTTGTGGTTTTGTGCTTTTTACTCTTATCTTTTCATTACATATTTATACTTCTATATGTTTGTTTATCAACATCCAACACACATCCAAATAGATTGACATAAGTCGATCTAAATAGTTTAAAACAAGTTTAAATTGGCAAAACTATTCAACCCCCCCCCTTCTAGTTTTCCACAAAACAAATAAAAAATAGACTAAAATACACCGTTAGTCTCTAATCTTGTCGCGAAACATCACGCTGAGACAAAACTTGCCTTTTTCATCGTGGGGAGCCCAAAACAAAGTTTTTATAGTCTAAATCAATCCCTTGACCATTAATGCCCAGGTCAAAGTCCCTTTATAGTCCATAAAATCCCGTTATCCGTTTATTGTTGAGGGTAGAATCATCTTATTACATTGATGTACTATGTAGCAGATGTCTAATCCAATTTCCCGCCATAATGTCTAATATAACTAAGCTGTGTACTCATTGCTTATCCCCAAAATTATTTCGGAAGCCAACCCAACAAACCCTAATGCAATGTCAATCATCAAATCCAATAATCTAAGTAAGAAAATAACAAGCAACAACCTTGATTTATTTTATGGCAAATCAGAGAACCTCCTTTCTTTGATGACCATGAGAAGGAGGAAAACTCTGCAATTAGGAGATATGGTAAGTGTTTTTTTTTCATTTTTTTGTTATAATCGTATACACCTATATATTAGTACGATTCTTTAAGTTATTCCCCTTTTAGGTAAGTTTTTCGTAACAATGTTTTTTTATATTTTTTATACAGCGGATCGACCAGGTTCCTTTAGCATGAGGTTCCATCATAAAGGTACATTCAAATACTGGCCAGGTAGAATATATGATGAAGGTAAGGAATGCCAGGTTGATTATGTTGAAATCAATGAGGTATCTGTTGATGAAATAGATGCTCTCATGACCCAAATCGGTTATGATAATGGACAAACCAATTATTACTACTTTGTTAATCCTGGTAGTACATTGGATGATGGATTGTTTAGTTTTCGTGAAGCTGCTAATCTTGAGTTGTTGAAAGACCTTGTCAAAGACCATAAGTTGATAAATGTGTATGTGGAAATAGGTAAGACAAGATTAGAGCTGTCTGAAATGTCCCCACAATCTATTAAGACTGTTTTTTGGGAGGTGGATGAAAATAGTAGAAAAGTTGCTAGTGCTGCTATTCAATCTTGTTGTAGACGATTGGTGTTAGATGATGTTGATAATGAGCCTGCACTAGATCCTTTTATGCAACTTACACAAGTACCTATGGACCTCAATTATATTGGTAAATCTAGTAATTTGCCAAACATTGAGCCTGTATTTTCCACCCTAGACACATCATTTGCTAGCCAACCTGTTCATAACAGTGAGCGTGCTTTAGTACTTATTGATGAGGACAATGCTATTAAGGAGCCTGATAATTTTGAGGTTAATCTGTTCCGAGTAACTCAGGGGAAGCAGTTAGAGAAAGTAGGAAGAGCACTAGTTGATGTCAATAACAGGTTTGAGGAGCCTGATGTTGATGTAAATCTGTTTCAATTGACTCAGGATAAGCATTTAGGGGAAGTAGGAAGCGCATCTGTTTATGCCAATAACATTGAAGAGGATCATGTTGTTGATGTTACTCTGTTCCAAGTGAGTGAGACTAGTGACTTAATCAATGCAGTTGATGATTCAATTCAAGCAAATGAACATAATACTTGTCAGGAGAATGATGCACAACTTGCTTTGGTCCAAGTAATTCAGAGTAATGAGTTAGGTAAAGCAGGAACAACCACTAATATAAGTGATGACATGCATTTCGAAAATGATTTACCTGTGATGGTTGATGATGTCTTTTACAGTGAGTATGTTTCTTACCCCCAGGCAGGTACATCTGATTTGCCAAGGGGTAAGACAGACTTTGCAAATGGAGTTTATACCACATTCTTCTATTGTGTTCAGGACTTTCTTACTGCAATGGATGTCAAAAATAAGGTAAGAGAGCATTCAATAGAAACTAGGAGGGGGTTGATTTTTATGAAGAATAACAAAACAAGAATAAGGGTCAGATGTAAGGGTTGTGTTCCACTTTCAGGCCCAAGTGAAGGTCCTGGACTGGATATAGGCCCATCTAGAAGTCCATTAACCAGAAGGGGTATAAATACATTGCTTTATAGCAAAAAGGACCCTTACAAAATACTCTGCCCATGGCTATTGTTTGTCTGCAGGCATAGTGAGACAGGTCCATGGTCAGTCAGAAAATATAATGAGCAACACACTTGTTTGCAATCAATGGCAGTCAGAGCCTTTGAACTTAACTATATCTCAAAGCAAATTACAGTACAAATTGAAACCAATCCACGGGTTCCTATCAAGTATGTTCATAATCAACTTACCAACCAATTCGAGCTTGAAGTGTCCCTGCAGAAGGTTTTAAGGGCCAAAAACATAGCATTAACATGCATCAGGGGTGAATTCAAGCTACAATTTACCATGTTGAGATATTATGTTCAAGAGTTGCAGAAGAGAAACCCTAATACAACAATACTGATGAATGTGGAACGACCTGCAAATGAGGCTCTTCTAACAAGAGAATTCAAGAGAATGTATGTTTGTTTAGGTGCACTGAAGGAAGGATTTAAATCGTGTTGGAGATTGTTGTTGGGGCTGGATGCTTTTCCAATTCATGGTCCTTTGAATGGTCAACTGCTGACAGCTGTGGGAATTGATAGCAACAATGGTATATACCATTTAGCTTATTCTTTTGCTGAATCAGAAAACATAGGATCATGGACTTGGTTTCTTCATTATTTATCCAATGATATAGCACTTGAGCCAACCTCAATAATCACTTTTATTACTGACATGCAAAAAGTACTCCCTTAATCTGTTCATGAGTTAAAGTCTCTCTATTTTGAAACAGACAGTAAACATATATGATTTTGTGCAGGATATCAGTGGAGCTTGAAGAGATGTTTTTCCAGCTGCAGAACACAGATTTTCTATTATAAGCATTCATGAGAAAATGAAACTTCAATGGAAAGGTAGGGCCTACAAAGACCATCTGTAGAAATGTGCAACAGCCTCAACTGTTGTACAGTTTGAGAAAGCTATGGCTGATTTCAAGAAATTTAATCAACCAGCCCATGATTGGTTAAGTAAGATAGCACTGATCCATTGGTCAAGGTCACATTTTTCATGTAAGTCATCTATCTGTTTCAGTTCATTTGTATTTGTTAATGCAGTAAAAATAGTTATAATTAATACATGTTTATTTGTAATCTTTAGGGAGAGCTCATTATGATGTGTTACTTAATAACATGTGTCAAGTGTTTTATGACAAAATAATTAAGGGTTTGAACAAACCAATTATTACAGCCTTAAAATACATTAGGGAATACTATATGAAGAGGATAATGCATGTTGTTATGGTGATTGAGAAGAGTGATGGGCCACTAACACCAACTGCACAACACATGCTAGATGGTATTAAGTAAGAGGCTGTTAAGTATAATGTTTTATGGAATGAGGGAAGTAAGTTTCAGGTTAGTGGACCATAGGGTGACCAATGTGTAGTTAATGTTATATAAAAGTCTTGTACTTGCAGAAGATGGGAGATAACAGGTTTACCATGTAAACATGCTGTTGCTACCAATTAAAATATGGCTTTAAATGGGCAACAAGTAGGAGCTGTAGAAACATGGGCTCATCCTTGTTACTATCTTATCACTTGGGAGACAACCTAGAAACACCATGTCCAGCCTATAACTAGCAACGAACATTGGGAAAAATCAACTGTGTCAACAACAATTGTTCCACCGAAATCCGAAACAACTCCGCCTAGTTCAAGAGGTAGAAAAAGAGTTAGGATAGCTCCTGAAAGTGAAGAGATTGTGAAGAATGGTAAGCTTTCAAGGGCTTAGAAGAGTGTTAAGTGTAGTATTTGTGGCATTGCTGGACACAACCGAAAAACATGTCTAGGGAATGGTGGAGCTCAAAGTAGTCAAACTGGCCATAATGGAAATGTCAATCAAGTGCCTACAAAAGCTACAGCAAAAAAGAAACATTATAAAGGTAAAAAAGCAACAGCAGATAAAGAAGCTGAAGGTACAGGTATTGTTGAAAGTTAAGTTAGTGCATTTCAAAGAAGTGGTGTTCAATCTGAAAATCAAGATCAAGAAACTGAAGATCCCATCATACATGATGCATCCCTGTCTCAATCCCAGCAACATCAAGAAGAAGCAACAGAAGATCCCAGGATACAAGACGGATCCCTCTCTCATTCCCAGCAACATCAAGATGAAGCAATTGCCGATCCCAGCATTCATGACCAATCCCAGTGTCAATCCCAGCAACATGATCAATGACAGTCTGATTCTCAGCTGCAGTCAAGTGATGTGCAAGCAGTTTCTGCTTCAACCAAGACTACTACACGAAGAATGATTAGGCAGTAGGCTGCACTGGAAAGAATGATGGCCTCACCATAGGTCAATTCTGTTATGCTAATTAGCTAGACAATGTTTCATCTAGTTTATTTCCTATGGACAATTATGTACTCTAAAAACATATGTGTGTGTCTAATTGTAATTCTCATGCTTCGAAAAGTATGCAATTTTATGCATTTGGAATTATATCCATTTGCATTAACTATGGAACCATATCATGTTTGTGTATTTTTATAGATTGACTAAGCTTGATGTGTGAATAATTTGCATCAAATTAACCAAAGCTAAACAAAACCTCATAAGAATGTTGACAATTAAAAGTCAAACCTAAATAAATTGCTAACCATCTGCATAACTATAAGGCATTGAAAGTCAAAAACAAACCAAAATGAATACTTCATAACAATGTTGACAATTAAAATTTAACTTTAATCTTAACCATGTGCATAAAGCCATAAACATACGGTAAACTGATCATAATAACAAGATTCATAACCTTCTAGGACACAACGTTACTACAATTCAAGATAATGAACATTAACCATCTAGCCTCATTACATAAAAGCTAAAAAGGTTATTATACTTGACATATAAAATAATAAACAAAGACACCACATAGTACACACAGCGGAAGACTTAATATAATTGCAATTAATTAACTGAATAAATAAAGCGTAACATACCTCTTGCAATTGGCTAGATCTATTCAATTCAAGTAGAATGGTTTAAAGAGTTATCCCTTACCGTTTTATAACTCAAACCAATTGATGTAACAATAATGTGTTACACCACGTTCTTGTACACACGAATTAACAAACGAATTAAAGATATTGCTAGATCTAACAACACAAAACTTGTTTTAGAGAAACAAAACCAAAACCCTAATAAATTAGGGTGTTCGGCCGATTATGCAAGAGAGAAAAAGAGTAGAGTTTAGGTTAATGTGTGTGCACAAAAGTTAACCCTAAACTCACACTCTAGGTTTGCTTATATAGTGAATGGAAAACTTTGAGAAAAAGTTAGGGTTTGGGGTTGAAAAACCCTCCCCAAAAACGTTCATGGACCAAGGGGGACACCCAAATCTTTTCCTTTTATAACAATTTCACTATTAGTCCTTCTCTTTACATTTAACGACCGTTAGTCATTTTTCCGTTAAATACTTAACGATCGTTAGTCGGTTTTGTGTAATAATTAATCGTAATCATTTTACATTAATTGTTTTTTACTTTAATTCTCATTCGTAATGTGTGCAATCTCGTGGTCACGAGTTCGAATCCGGACATACACGTTTTATATATATATATATATATATATACTAGTTTTCGAAGCCCGCCCAATGGGCGGGCATGACTTGTAAGCCCTCACGGGCATATATTTCTATAACGAAAGAAGGGTGGTAAAAATGGTTGAAAAGTGTACATATTGAAAGAAAGGTATTTCATTGAAATACATGATATTGCTCAAGTATTGGATGAAGTTACTGAACTTCAACCAATTCTCGATGATGATGTTCCTGATATTACGTCATATCTTTTGTATTTATATGGTAAATAACAATGTGTTGATGTTAATACTTTTTATTAGAGTATAAGTGAATGATTTTGTTCAAAAAATTCAATTGTCATATTTGTTCTTAATTGTTTTTACTATTTGAAGTTATCTTTCCTACATATTAGTTCTAAATAAAATGCTTATGTATCGTAAACTTTAGCAAACACCAAGAACACCTCAAACTTATTTCAAGCAAAAATCAATCACAACCACATATAGGGCGTTGTAAAAAGAAGTTTGTAAGTTGAAGTTTAATGAGCAATGTAATGCTTATGTGGTCTTGAAGATTATAGAAGAACACCAATATATATCTTTAGATGCAACTTAGTTAATTAACACATAAGTTATCTGTCAATGAACAAAGTTGAAAGAAAATTACCAAAGCATGGTTATCTCAAGTCACCAAGATTGTGAAAATATCCAAGTTTTCAAGAAAATTGTATGGACCAACTTAAGTAATGTTGAGGTCCGAAAGAACTACCACCAGTTATATATTTACGTGAAGATCTAATGCTCTCATATAGTTTTACCAGGTTCTGTAGACTTGGAGACTTCATCTTTATAGCTAAAGGCCGGAACGGGCTTTCTAAAAATAACTTATCTCGAGTCACTCGATCTTGAAACTTATGACAACCCATCTAGAAACTTAATGATCACTCACTAAGTTATATTTTTGCGCCCAATTATCTTGATTGTAAGCGCAAAGGAAAAGATATTACGCACATAACATTAGGGCTGAGCAAATGGACCGAGATCCGAACCGGAACCGAGAACCGAACCGGAACCGACCCAACCCGAACCGAAATTTGGAACCGCGGTCTGGTTCTCGGTTCTTCAATATTACAAATTTCGGTTCTCGGTTCGGTTCGGTCCGGAACCGCGGGTATCGGTTCCAGAACCGAAGAACCGGCCTAACTCTATGTAACATGTAATCATGTATCATTTTTTTAGCTTTTATGGAACAATACATGGACCATTTCTCATTACAAACAAGTTTTATTTTTATTTTTAATATGTATCAGTTAGATTTTTTTTTGTATACTAAATTTTCAAAATTCGTTGTGTTTATATATGTTACTATAAGAAATGAGTTGGTTATAAATGATACCTTATACACTTTATAGTTTCCTCCGTGCATCTTCTTCGCTAGCACATTAACATCTATTTAGTTAAATCAGTTAATTTTATTGATTTCGTTATAATTATTACTCCATTTGTTAATGTCATACATGCATAACATCATACATGTTATGAAAGTTTACACACATTATGCATGCACTAATCAGTCATGGATTTTTAAGATTTTTTAGAAATTTAGAACCGAGATACCCGAACCGGAATCGAGAACCGAACCGGAACCGAAACATGCTATTCGGTCCGGTTCTCAGTTCTTGAAATATTCATTTTTCGGTTCTCGGTTCTCTCGGTTCCGTGCGGTTCCGGAACCGTGCTCACCCCTACATAACATCCACCTATTTGCCAGCTAAGCTGTCGAGTTTTGACATCTAAAAAACGATTGGTTTAGATCATAAATGGAAAAAGAAAAAAAAAATTGACAGGAGTAAAGACTAAAGAGTAATGTAAATAAATTTCAATGACATTGTGCCCATATTTCAACAATCATAATTCATATTGATTTGAGAGTAAAAGATTATGTTCCATTACATGTAGCGGTATCCTAATGCAATATACGGGGAACCGAGAGTATAATTAAAGTTACATGTTTAGGATTTCCAATGATATTCCTCCTTTTCAATGTTTCTTGCATAAGCACACCATTCCGTCGATGCTTTCCCACCATTTTCCATATTGCACTTTATTCCAAGGTCCTCTAAAAATAGCACCAAGAAGCACAAAATCTGTATCAGCTTTGTGTAGCATTCATAAAACAAATAAGAAAGCATACACATAGGTCGTTTACACATCTTCTGGACGCAAATATCGAACATGAGAATGTCACTGTAATTAACACCATTGTGTAACCTTTCAGCGGTCGATAACCTCTGTTATGTGCTAATGTCTGCAATTCGTTTCAACAACTCTGAAGGAGTTCCAAGTCATGAGCATCGGCAGCTGAAAGATCGCTTCTCATTTGGACGACTGTGGGAGCATCTACGGCAACGGTTTCCTGCCAAATGGTCCCATAGAAAATCCAATACAACCGGGCCACTCGCTGCATCTGTATATGGTGCGACAAAAAGTCACTGTAACCAATGCCATAAGCACATGCATACCATACTTTTAGGGGGGAAAAGTAGACCAATCACCTCGGGTTAAAGAAACATCCAGAATTGACGTTGCAATGATATAGCATCACAACCGTAAGACCACTTTCCACCTTCTTCAATTTTCTGCCTCCCATTGCTACTTACACAGTCGGTTGCAGAAAATGTCGGCGCATGAGTAACCTGAGTTTACAGAAACAAAGAATAGTAAACAACTTTGTAACCAACAATCTATTGCACTCGTGTTCATCAGTTCAAATAAATAAATAATACACTATTGACATCAATAATACACATTGAGCTGGTTGGTGTCTATGACATAAATAAAAAACCTATTAAGCTCAAATACAGTTTATGCAAGAGAATAACAAATTCCTTCTGCAGGTATTAGGCTCTCATGGGCCATTGCATTTATTGCTAGCGTGTGTTGCATATGGGGAATAAGAAGCTTGAAAACCGGATGCAATGAGCTCAAGTGTCAGTGAGTAGCTATTACAAATGGTTCCATACAGGCATGAACTCACAACCTAAAGATCCAATACAAGAACTTATGGTCATTCAATTTATTTTGATGTCCTTACTGTAAAGACAGGCTAGATACAGAGACAAATAGTAAAACTGTTGAAGCTCAACATACCAATGATGAATAAGTTGGTGTACTCCCGCGTCATTAGAGCATAACTTAGTAAATGTGTGTGTATATGTAGCATATCATTAACCTATATCAGCTAATAAAAAAAGTCGCTATTTTTTCATGATACTTTAGGGAAATGTTGCTATAACTTTGCTTTGAGTTTTTGACGAAGTTCTTACTGCAAAATAGCTTTATCAAATTCCCGGGATATCCCTATTATTATTGTTGATTGCTAATGCCTTAATGTCAAAAAGATGGAAAACTGAATTGTATCCTGATGCAAAGATGTCCTGTAATATGACCCCTTTTATAATCAATAAAGGCCATTTAGGTGAACTGCATAACTGAGATAAAGCTATAAATTTTAGTACTCACCTGCAACAAACGTTTAGCAAATGCAGCTACCCTCTTCAGATTAATAGCATCTCAGGAAGACCTAGGCACGTGTTAATATCATCTTTATAACATTTTCCTACTAAAATATACATGTTATCTGAATCAAAATTATGAATATCCAAGTAGGTTATCTGAGTGATTAGTGCGATGTACAATCAGGCAACCCTTTTTCATATAAAAACCGCTGCAACGATGAGTTGAAATTGGTCTTTGTACTGATATGCTAACAGTGGCAGTCACTATAATCATTAATCACAATACCCACCCAGAACAGTTAGTTGGATTTACCGTCCGGTGTTTGGTATATTTGGAAAATCATTATCATAATCAATGATTCATGAATAAACAAACCTGCATTGTTGTTCTTGATTAAATGCATTGCCTAATAGTCAACCAATGATTTTATGACATCCATCTTTTTTATTATTAGAACCTTCACATATGATCAAATTCATTTGGGCATCCTTCAACTCGCCACCAAATAACTCAAACTAATACCAAAGGGCTTGTGTCCTAATGGTAGCCCATGTTGTGTGAGAATCTCCTGAACCAAATGGTTGTGGGTTCAAGCTTTGTTTAAGACATGTGAGATTGATTAACGTGTTCAGTTTTACATTATTACCATTATATATTAAAAGAACATCTATAGCGAATATGATTACAGCAGGTGTTAAAGCCCCATGTCAAGATTATGGCATGTATCAAACTTACTCTTGTGAGACACTACACCATGATATGGTTCGATTACGTGATATGATTTCAAACTCAATTATTATCCTAACTACATGTTTGTCATTCAAACTTACTTCCAGTTGGTCATTTGTACAAATTGTTGCTAACCTGCTCCTTCGATATGCCATGTATCAGAAGAGCTATCATGAGAGATCTCAAACTCGTTAATGGGGGCAGTTCGCTGCTTTTTCACCATTTCTGCCACATGACTAAATTGTACAGGATCTCTCCAACCTACATGAGACAAGTGTGGCTGTAGCTAAGTAACAAAGTAACAGACAGAACATATAGCCATTAATGTTAGTTAAAAGATAAAACGTGCTTACTTTCATCTTTTCTATCTTCAATTCCTTGTCGTACAAGCTCATAAGCAGCAGTGATCAATTCTCTGGTCCCGTCTCTATTTATAGCACTGATGCAAAAAGGTTCAATCCCACGTGAACGAAGGTAATCACGGAATGATTCCCAAGACTGAACATTTCTAGTTCAAGACGAACTGCGTCATATTCATAGTCTGGTTGTTGAGATGAACCATCAACAATGTGTACCTAAGCCTCCATTCCGATAATAACACTATTAATTCGCAATAATATAATTAACATTAATATGTTGATAAGAACAATAGTATTATCTGTGGAGTATGCATAAACATAATTGCGATATCAAGTCACAATAATCAGTTTACATCAATACCAACAACAGTAAATTAGATCTAACCCCGTATGAAAGTACAAAAATACAACGGGGCCATTTATTTCTCATAATCAAGAGAATAAAAATTATATACTCCGTTTTAAACAAAATAGACAAAAAAAGTTCAGCAGGTCAACCCGACCCGTTTTAACCCATTAACCAATCTTCTTAGTAGCCATTAGTGATTTTAGGAAATATGGAGTGTACTGTGTACGGCTAAGTCAATTTGGTACCTTGGCTGCCTCGATTTATGTTTCTTGAATCGTGATGTCAAACGATAGTGGGCGCATCATGCACAAGAATAACACTTCTGATTTCCCAAAGAAAACATTGTGCTCTTGACTGCGAATTCAATTTACATTCTGTTAGGATGTGTGTGGTTGGGATTGGGCCAAACAACTAAACTCAGTTTACTACGCAATTCATATGCTCAAGAGCAAATAAGGAAAAGTAAAAACAACGTATTGTCATTACACGATAGAATATACTAAAGGATGTGTTTGTTCAACCTATACTATCCGCCCAGTTCTTGTTCAACCTATACTTGTAATCTATTACTTTTGCAAATAAACAAATATAGTTACTTACACTGAACCAATATTTTTTATTGCGTTGACATAAATAAAAGGATGTGTTTGTTCTTTCTTAGCTAGTAAGAAATCTAAATGATTTTCCTTAGGAAAATGTACACTGTTTGCAAATACACTATTTCAATTAAAATTCTGATAAGTTGAATTCCAAAGTATTGAGTATGCTAGAACATGGACTAACTCGAATTAAAAAGTTCACTATTCTGATCACATTTTTCTTTTATGCGTTAATGCAAAGATAATGATCATTTTCAACCACTCTTGGCTTCATATTCAGTTTATCTATCTCAGCTATAGATAAGTACCACATTAACATATACGTGTGAGACAAATAGCAGATACATACCTGGGCCCGTTTCTGCTCATCCATGTTTCGGGGAGCAGAGTTGGTTCGAGCAGGTTTCTACAAAATCCACACAAAGCTTGATAGTTATTATAATTTCATGAAACCATATACATATCGAATAGAGATACACCCATTACTTATCACTGGGTTGAATAACAATACAATAAGAATAGTTATTATAAGAGCAATCAATTACCTGTCACGAAATTAAAAAACATAAATAGAAATCACTATATTGATATACGCTTGTTCATAGCTCTCAAGAACCTGCATGCCAAATATCTAAGTAATCATCTAGTTTAAAAGCTATCTTGGACTTCATCAGAGACGTATCAATTAATACCTACAGAAAGTAATGGTATTTCTTATGTTAGTTTATGCGCTTGGTATAAATCATAAAGGTCATCACGACGTCGCAAATAAAACTGAATAAAGATAATAAAGAGTGGGAAAAAGTTTCATCAGACGGACCTTTGGGTTGCGCCCAGTTGTATCCCATGGATGAATAGACCCGTCATCACCAACAATCACTAATAGGTGTCTTCGAGTCCGTGAATAATCAAGCACCCTCAAGACCATTTGATGTAGCATAGATGTAAATAGAATTATCATGATATTTAAATGTATCAAAAAATCAAATACATACCGGTCGAGTTTTGCCACTAAGACCAACATTAATGAAAAGAACTACAACTGGAGATAGCAGATAACCACATCCGATTGCTCAAAAACCTGAAACACGTCAAAATCTCCTTTCAAAGTTATTATTTGTATCTGGTATTTAAATTTCAAACCATATAAATATGTAATTTTAAATATCATCAGCAATCTTAAAAGTGTCTCCAAACCATGGATCTTGCTATATGCCAGAACTCGAAATTTTAACCCAGAAATGACGATGAAAGTGTAGCACTCAAACGCATCAGAAAAAAAAGTTCTAAAAATGGTTCTTACCCCCTGTTACGCAACCCTTTTTTTCATCGTTTATCTTGATGAAATCTTGAACCAGCATCTCGAAAATGCAGTCTACTATGATCCACTATAAACACTCGAATTCCTTTAGAAAAATTATCCGGTAACCTGCAAAAGGAACATTAAGAGCCATCAAAAATTAGGCATAGTTAAGACATAATATTTTAAAAGAAATTAAACTGTAGTTATAGCCCTAGTTGGTATATGTTGTTCAAATAAACCGCTGGTTTAAGCGTCTCCTCATTTCTGAACACACAAATGCTCCATTTTGGCATTTTCGCTTCTGAAACAAAATAAGATACAAATATAAGTTTTGAATCGAACATTAAATATAGGTAATAACCAAATTTATACTTGAAGTACTTACTAAAACTATTGGTTGGCTTTAAAACCTGTACTTGCGAAACTCACCGGGTACATCAATAGATTTATTTTACTTCTTAAGTTCCTTGCTTTGATTTTCAACATAACAAAGACTTCAAAAAAAAATGAGAAAGCAAGATGAAAAGCTCTTATAGAAGATCATAAGGAAACAACTGCTATTAAAATGGAAAAAAGATCATACCGGTTTCATCATTCCACTCATAAGATCATCTAAAGAACCATAAGCATTGCTTGCAACATAATCACCTGGTAACTTATCAAAGACAATTGCAGTTCATGTAAGGAGGAACTCCAATCGGAAGCCTTTCCTAATCATTTTTGTCCGTTGATTGCCTAGTCAACATCCATAATCACGATTCTTGAAGATCCTAAAGCAAGAGCAGCAAGCATTGACATGACTCCTATGGACCATTATTGGATACTAAATGTATTAACTAAATGTATTAATTAGCTTAAATTTATATAATATTTTCAATTACGGTGGGATAAGTTAACCCTTTATATATATTAAATAATAAATGTATTAATTAGCTAAAGAGGATGAGGAAGCCATACATACTGCACAAAAAAGAAATAAACAAAGATTGCGGTTGAGTCATAACTTTACCAGATCAGCTCTCGTATCCTTTAGTAGATTATCTTATTCAAGAACATAAAAAACCTGCAAAAAATTGACAAAACCAATCAACAAACATAGCATGCAATTGAATTACAGTTTGAAGAAAACTTATATTGTGAATTGGGTTAGCATGCCACTGTAAAATTAAAAATTCACAACTTAAAATTTACGGACAGTTGTTGCTTTACTGCCATTTGATTGATGGATATTGTTAATTACATTCTATTAACTAACAGGAACATTATATGTTTCATACATAAACAACGTCTGACCAAAATAACACGTACCTTCACAGTCATTATGTACCGTGATTGTAACCCTAGCGCCTGGATAAGATATTACCAACAAAGAATACTAACAACCTGTACATCAAATAAGAAAAAAATATTGTGTGTATGATAATGAGTGATATTAGGGTTTTGGAAAAAAAAAATCTGTTTGATGAAGGGATTGTGTGTATGATAATGTGTGATATTAGGGTTTTGGAAAAAAAAATATTCCGTATGAAAGGAAAAACTCAATATTAATTATAGGCATTTATAAATTATAATATGCAACATAATTATCAAAATAACTTGTTGCCTAAGTGGTAAACACACTTGTTATTCAACCAACTAACCAAGGTTCAATCCTTGCAAGGCTCATTTTTTAAAAAAAAATTCAAAAATAATTAAATAAAATCCGAAATTTACAAAATATCAAATTAAATTAAAAAAATTATTTCGAAAATAATTAAATAAAATCCGAAATATACAAAATTTCAAATTAAATTAAAAAAAAAATTATTGCTTAGGTGGATAAAAATATTGCTTAGTTGGATAACAAATGCTTATGTGGCATGAAATTTGATTATGTGGCATTGAGGTGGCATTGAGGTGTCATTGAGGTGGCATTAATGCCAAATGCCTCCTGTTATATATAATATAGATATATATATATATATATATATATATATATATATATATATATATATATATATATATATAGGATAAGGATCAAATAAAAAGACAAATATCCGTAAAAAGATAAAAATATTTTTTTTTCAAAAAAAGTTCTCGAAAAATTCCCAAAAAATTCCACAAGATCGGGTATGATGGTGCATGAAAACGTTGTGAAAAACTTTTTTCTAAAAGTGGATATTTTTTCCGAAAATAAATTATGAAAAAATACGTTTGCGCATTAAATCATTTTTTTGTGCATCAAAAATTTGTTTTTGCACCCAATTCTTTTGACTTTTTTCATCAAAATAACATTGCGCATCTAACTAAAACAAGTTGAAATTTTTGTGCATCAAAATTTTTTTGCGCATCAAAATTCATTTTTTGTGCATTAAAAAAAAACGTATCAAAACTCATAATTATAAAAAATGTTTTCACAAAAGTTTTATGCACCAACATACCCGATCTTGTGAAATTTTTTTGAAATTTTTGGAAAATTTTTTTAAAAAAATAAATATTTTTATTCTTTTTACGGATATTTGTTTTTTTTATTTTAACTTTACCCTATATATATATATATATATATATATATATATATATATATATATATATATATATATATATATATATATATATATATATATATATATATATATATATATATATATATATATATATATATATATACATATTCCAACAGCTCCCACTTGGATATGTTTACAAAACGTGTAATGACATTGGTTAGTGTCTAGCAACACGCCAATGCCCCCAGTACAACTCGTGTATGGTTTTCTGGAGAAAAACCGTTTGATGATTCATCATCATATTCATCATTTTGTTTCTAATACTACGTTAATAAGGATATGGATCTAACTCATTCCTTAATTAACTATTATGTTTCTCGTTTTATATGATTGAGCAAGATTACCAATTATTCTGAACGTATTCTAGAAGACCTTGGGCGTGGCCACGTAAACATCTTGTCAATCATACGAAGGGCCCGACAGTATTATACTTCAAAACAAATTTGAAGGAAACAAATCATGTTTTGACTACGAGCAGAATTCATGAATTTCGCAACACTTCTGAAAACAACCCTTATAACTACCAGTTACGTATAACGTTAGATTGCCTCACAGAAATGCACTGCACCCATGACATTTCGCTGGTATCTCGAGTCTGAGGATAAATATTCATGATGTACTTAATGACAAAGATCCATAAAGTACCATCATGTGGTTCGGATAAGTCCTATATTCAATCCATTTAATATCATCTAAATTAGTCATGCTTCGCATCAATATACTTTCAAGTATATCCTAACTAAAACTCAGATTTGTCTTAGTTCAATATCATTCCCATTCTATTGATCGACAACGGACTATTTAGAATAACTTAAGTTATTCAAGGATTAAACATGCAAATACAGGACATAATATTATAAATGAAATTAAACGTATAAAGTTATTTAATTCATAATAATTGTTTAACATCCTTTATCCAAATACTAAATAGATCAATGCATGATAATTCTTAGTTAATGAATTTTTGCCTCAAGTCATGATAATCATACTTGTTGACATGGCATAATTTCAACTAAATTTGATCTATAGGAATTTTGAGAATACTTATTCCAAAAATTCAATAAGTGAATTTCTTGTATGTGTTTACACATATCTTGATATTGTCATAACATTTCATAAGGTGCATGACAACCTGAACCACCTTTTATGACAATCATCTTTCAAAACTTTAAAGTTTTTAAGTATTCTTTATTCTTTAATGTATAATGCAACTATGGTCTTAGTTGAGCATAACTAGTCAACATGATCATCATCAAGGATACCATGACTAGATTTGAGTGTCATCTCAATTATACTAGCATCATTGTGTACAACCACAATATGCTCTTTCAAACATCCGTAAACTTTGAATAGTTATTTTTTTGGTGCCATTCCAAAATTTAAGTTTGTTGACTATGATAATTACGCAATAATTGATGTATGTTCATTTATAGAATCTGGGAGCAACTCCAGCTGAGGAATGCAATTCTAAATCCAAACATAAATATTCCAATGTTGTCAAATCATCTTGTAATCAAGCATGATACAACAACCTTATACACAACATAATATACATGATGAATCTTCAAGTTAGACATTAAGATCTCATTATGTATCCATCATGTTCTATTATACTCATTTATTTTACCGCATATGTTTATAGCAATAAACATATATTCCAAGGTTGTATGTCTTATTTTTCAAATCTCACAAGCGAAGTTTCATTCTCAACTAAAACTTAACATTTAACTTAGATGGAATGTAATTGCCCATATGTCATACAACATATACGGTTTTAAGAAAATAAACATAATACTCTCACTAGCTTTCATGAATACTTATGAGCTTCTTATTTTAATTATTAAATCAAAACTTGGATTTAATATTAAATATAAGAAGCATCTCCTAGATGCATACATATATTGTAACATATTGGATTTCACAAACACATCATAACATGATTACAAGTAGGCGTACAAGGTGTGGTTTTAGAGAGAGAAAGAGTTAGAGGTTTGGGAACTTAGTGAGAGAAAATGAAAGTATTATTATGAGCTCCAACTCTCTACCTTGGGAGGTAGAGAATATTTATAGTCTTACACAAATCGCCACCTACGGGCTATACAGTGGGTAATGACCCGTCCATCCTCCACGGTGTTACTTAACTAAATACTACTAAACATTAAATAATCTACGACTACGAGCTTTCTAACGATTACATATACTTGAGGTGACCGACTCTTTAATAACTGGATTTACTAAATCCTAACAATCTCCCCCTAAGGGAGGTCACCTCAAAAATACATAGAATACAAACAGATATTACACTTAGATTGTTCTTGGTTTCTTGTTAATGTTCTTTGCTCTGTAGCATGTAGTCATTGATTCGTCTTTACTGGATGTTTGGATAATCAATGTGGAGGTCTTTAACTGATCCACGTGATGATGAGTTTTTGAGCCAGCATTGAGATCATCAGCTAACATAAATCTCTGATTCTTCAATTGCGGTGTTGGTATTAAGTGATGTTGTGACATTTGGACTGACATGCTCACATTCTGGATCATGATTTCTTCTTATCAGAGTAGCGGAAGCTTTCGTTGATTCATGATATTGGCAGCAGCGTAGCAGAAGCATGAAGTGAAAATATCAGAGTCATTGATGCACTAATCATGATTTCTTTAGAAATGAATGTGTTGTGTGAGCATGCGGCTATGGATTGACCACTTCATTCTGATCAGCTGCAAACGTCGGGCGTACCTGCATACAACAGTTAGCAATAAAGCGCACGAAAGTGTCTTTGATCACTTTCGTTGAATTGAGGTACACGGCCCACGGTTCCCCGTTGATTAGTACAAGTACTGCCTGTGATCAGGTATAATTTCGAAGAATTTCCTTGACAGGGTTTCGCAGCTGCTCTAGCTGTTCTCAAACCGGAACGTCTCAAAGAAGGCAACACGGAGTGAGTGAACCAGCGAATTGAGATTCACTGATTGATGAAAAGAGATTTGAAAAACAATCGTGTATCGCTCAATAGAAATTGTTTTTGCAATACAACGAGGGTTTTAATGAAAATCAATTATCAATCATAAACACCTTTTATTTTGAAATGTTAGTACACAGCTGATGTGCTTAAGAAAAGAGTTTTTAAGCACAAAGACCGGTTTTTTAAAGGTATTCGTCAATCCATAACCTGAACCAGGATTGATTCAAAAGATTGAATCGCCCCATTATTTCTGCTCAGTTGTCACATGGTTGATCTATTAGATAGATCTCACATGCCACCCACCAGGAGCTTGTTTGATGTTGGCTCCAGAAGGCTTTCCATCTTCATTGTGAATATGTTTGCATATCACTCAGATGTTCTGGCAATACCACAAGGATAATGCGTAGGACTCATGAGATATAATCTCTCTTTCCACATTGTATGAAACAGAGAGTCTTCATTGACAGTGTCCCAATGAGATTTATTTGATGATCTCTTGGCTCTAGACTCAATTGTGCACATTTGGTTTCCTATGCCGGAGACTAGGGAGAGGGTCTCCTTCTTCAATATCAACAATCTCTAAGAGAAAGTCGATAGATAATGTCGGTTCCCCATGAGAATGAAACAAGCACTTTTAAGAGGAACTTGAGTAGTTTGGGAAGTTGTAGTGCAGTGTGTCACTGGGTCCATGACATCTTGTCTTCAATACCGATGTTACCTTGGTAACCATCAGTAGCATATGAATTGAACCCGGTTTCTGCCCTAAGGTTGAATAAATGGAGGGCTATTTCTTTTCACCCTTTTTCACATTCAATTCTTTTTCATTCTTCAACCCCTTCAGTGCTTACCGAGACTTCATAACTAGAACCTTGTTGGGTTAATTCCAGTACTAGCTCAGTCTCAGTCCGCACTCTTCCCATATCTTATTTTTCTCCTTTTTTCATCATACCTAAAGACTTCTACACTAACTAGTGGATTGTCCCTGGGTAGATCCCTCCGGTTCTGGCGGATCGTAGGAACAAATACCTAACCTTATCATCCTTATATCACCATACATAAAGTAAATTTGGTCGGTCTATTTGGTATTGTTCATCTGCCATTGGAACCAATCGAAAACCATTTGAAAACCAATCCAGATACTTGTGATATATTATCAAATCATTTTGTACCTGAATTGTTTTTGATATTTTTAGAAAAAGAGCTCCCCCTCAACATGTGCATCATGTATTTGAAATCATTTTAGCACACAGAGGCAAGAGGAAGGATTAACTTCTTTGATTACCATTTTCTAAAAGATATCAACATCACTTCCCTGATTAAATCAAGTAGATAAAGCATATTGGGGAAGGATGAGGTTTTTCATAATTTTGCTCCCCCTCAATATGTGCCTCGAGGCTTAAAAGAGTTTTGCACATACTAGAGGGAACCTGCACTTAGAGACAAATCAATCACGTTTCAATTCTTTGTGGTTTAAAAAGTTGCTCCCCCTCAACATGTGCATGGAAAATTTGAAATCGTTCGGCACTTATCAAATTATCAGTTTAAATCCAATTTAAATCACAAATTCTCCCCCCGATCACAATTTTCAAATCATTTGAGATTTGTGATCTCTGTGGATTTAAATTGATTTTGAAAGCTTTTGAGGAGAATTGTGACTTGATTATGAAAACATTTTAACTAATAAGGATCGGATTTTGAGACTTTACACTCCATTGATTAAACATGCATGATTATCTTTTGAAAACAATTGTATGACAAATAACCTTTTGATTTAATTGAAATCATTCTCCCCCTCAATCAATGACATAAGTTGTTGATTGAGTGATAGATATTTTTGACAAACGTTAAGTCCAGATGATTTTCAAAAATAGAGTCCGAGTTATTTTTCAAAGTAATTAGTTTTCATTAGATAGTAAGTAATTGTTTATAGAATCAGAGCATGAGTTTTGAAAAACAAGATAAAGCATGGCTCTGTTCTTTCTTTGAAAAACGGGTTACTGCCTGAAATGACAATAAACCATTGTTTCACTTTCTCCCAAAAATATTTTTGATTTTTGATTTTTTGATTTTTTGATTTTTTTTTAAGAACATTCGAACAACATCTAAAGTCCCGTGTCATTCTTTGAATGACAGCACAAAGACCGTAGATATTATCGAATCGAGAAAAATCATGACAAAAAGACAATATTTTTTTTTTGAAATTTTTCAAGATTTTTTTTTTTTTTTTTTTTTTATGGATTTTTGAAAGTTTTATATTTTTCTATTTGTTTTTTGAATAAATATTTACAAGAGATGGATGAAGAAAGACCTTTACTTCTCGTCTTCCTCTTAAAGACGTTTGAGTGTTTCCGGTTGAAGACTCTTTAGACCAAGTCGTGGGAGGATAAACTCAAAACGTTCTCTAGGAAGAGCTTTGGTGAAGATTTCTGCTAATTGGTATTGAGTTCTCACAAAATAGAGTTCCACCACACCATTTTCTACTTGCTCCCTGATGAAATGATGTCGAATGTCGATGTGCTTTGCTCTTGAGTGTTGAACGTTGTTGTATGAAAGAGCAATAGCACTTTTATTATCACAGTACAGAGGAATTTTATTGAATTCAAAGCCATAGTCAGATAATTGGGATCTCATCCATAGGATTTGAGCACAACAAGATGACATGGCTATGTATTCAGCCTCTGTAGAGGAAATAGAAGTACTCATTTGTTTCTTTGAACACCAGCTCACAGCTTATCACTCAAAAACTAAGCACCTCCAGACGTACTTTGACGTGTATCTTGACATCCTGCATGATCAGCATCTGCATAGGCTGTTAGTGACATACCAGTGTCTTTCGGGTACCAAAGACCCATATTGATGGTTCCTTGGAGATACTGAAAGACCCGTTTAACCGCTTCAAGGTGCTTTTTGGTAGGCTTAGCCTGATATCTAGCACACATGCAAACAGCGAACATAATGTCTGGTCTACTGGTTGTGAGGTACATCAGGGATCCAATCATACTACGATATTTTGTTTGGTCTACCATGATCCCTGAGTGGTCCTCATCCAGTTTAGTGCGCTCTATCATGGGAGTGTCAACCGGGTCACAAGAATCAATTCCAAATTTCTTTAAAATCTCATTTGCATATTTAGATTGATTTATAAAAATGCCTTCGGGACTTTGTGAAATTTGTAATCCCAAGAAAAATGACATTTGTCCCATCATTGACATTTGAAATTTGGAACCCGTTTCACTTGAAAAACGGTCACATTCATTGGGGTCGGTCTAGGCAAAAATGATATCATCAACATATATTTGAACGGGAATTAAATATTTGCCTGACTTTCTGGTGAACAATGTCGGATCAACTGCTCCTTTGCTGAATCCAGTAGATAGAAGAAACTTTGATAGCGTATCATACCATGCCCTTGGAGCTTGCTTCAAACCGTAAAGAGCCTTCTTCAAACGATAGACGTGAGTAGGATGCTCTGGATTCACAAAGCCTTCAGGCTGGCTGACGTATACGACTTCTTTAAGATCTCCGTTAAGAAACGCCGTCTTTACATCCATCTGATAGACTACCATGTTCTTACTTGCAGCATTAGCCAAGAAGATTCTGATTGCCTCGATACGAGCAACAGGAGCAAATGATTCTTCAAAGTCAATACCCTCCTCTTGACGGTATCCTTTTGCAACCAATCGAGCCTTGTTCTTCAAAACATCACCATGCTCATCAAGTTTTACTTTGAAGATCCACTTTAGAGCAATGATCATTGCACAATCTGGAGCAGGTACTAATTTCCATACATCTAGTCGATCAAACTTATGAATTTCTTCTTGCATGGCATTGAACCAGCTGTCTTCATTCATGGAAGTTTTCACGTCTTTTGGTTCGATCTTAGAGAGTACGGAGTTGAAGAAGCACCATAAGGCATCGGTTGCAAGTTGTTTCTGTGTGGATACTGGACGGGAAAGGTTTCCAATGATGTTGTCCAATGGATGGTCATGTGTCCATTTTCTAAGGTGTTCATGTGGTTGTTGTTGACGAACTAAAGTAGCAGAGTTGATATCTCCTGATGACGATGGTTCTGATGATGATTCAGGAGCAAATATGTTCTCAAAGGGTTTATCTTCTGGAGGAGCAAAAGGGTTTTCATCATCTGTAACAGCAGCAACATTTCCATTGTATACACTCGATGATTGATGATTTGTTGATGACATTGAAACTGAAGGGTTAACTTCATTGACAGGGATAGAGGCAACCTCTGTTGATGGAACTTACATATCATTAGCACTTGGCTCATAGTGTTCATCAAACATTGGATCAAATAATTTTTTCAAATCATCTTCTGAAGGAGGTACATAAGGATTTGCTGGTGAGGGATTAGAAACAAGAGTAGAACTGATAGGACTACTTGATAACGGTTGAAATGCGAGTCCAGAACTGGATTGTCCTGGAGCCATTTGACCGGTCAGTTCATCGAACGTAACGTGAATTGTTTCCATGATATTTCGGGTTCTCTTGTTGTAGATTCGGTATCCTTTTCTGTTTGGTGCATAACCTACAAATACTCCAATGTCTGCTTTAGCTTTTAGTTTACCTAAATCTTGACCATCATTAGTTGGGTAACATAAAGCACCAAACACAAGAAGGTAGGATAGATCAGGTTTTCGTTTATGGACAAGTTCATATGGAGTTTTTCCATGAGAGGTGTGAATAAGGGAATAATTTTGGGTATAGCAGGCAGTGGCAATGGCTTCAGCCCATAGAAACATTGGAACCTTTGAATAAATTAGCATTGTTCTTGTGGCTTCCACAAGAGTTCGATTTCGTCTTTCAACTACACCGTTCTGTTGAGGAGTTTGTGGAACACTTCTTTGATGACTGATTCCAACACTTTCATAAAACTGAATTAAGTCTTTGTTAACAAACTCTATGCCATTGTCTGTTCGAACAATTCTAACAATATTGTTGAGTCGAACCTAAAGCTGTTTGATAAGTTTGATGATGACATCTGGAGTTTCATCCTTTGTCCTCAGAAACTTTACCCAAGTAAATCGAGAGTAGTCATCAACAACTACTAGAATGTATTTCTTCCCATTTATTGTTTGCACTCTCATTGGTCCGAACAGATCCATATGAAGGGTATGAAGAACTTCCATTACTGAGTTTGTGGGTTTTGGTTTGTGGACATATTTTGTGCTTTTTCCCAATTGGCAAGCTGAACAAAGATGATCTTTTTCATACTTTAATATGGGTAGTCCTCTTACTAAGTCCTTTCTGGAAAGATTGTTTATGGTACCAAAGTTCAAGTGATTGAGACGACGGTGCCATAACCATGACTTAGTTTTGGAAGCCTTTGACAGCAAGCAGATGGGTGAAGATTTCATCATATCTTCGAAAGAGATGGTGTATAGGTTTGAACCACGAGTTCCTCTGAGGATTTCCACACCATCAAGTTCTCTAACAAAGCAAGTATGTTTTCTGAAGGCCACTTCTAAATCTGAGTCACAAAATTCTCCGACAGAAAATAGATTATGTCCAAGACCTTCAACATAATATACCTTGGAAATCACACTATCTCCAACCACGTAATCTCCATAACCCATAATAGCACCAAAATGATCGTTTCGAATCTCACAGTTCCGATGAATTTACTCACGAAGTTCATGAGCCGTGACCGGTCTCCAGTCATATGCTTGGAACAGCCTGAGTCCAGGTACCACAGAACGATTTGAACGATCTGCAGTTGAACACAGACAAGAATGGATAACTGGATAATTGGGATCCCCATGCAAGAATGGGTTCCATTTGGTTAGTAACAGTGATTGGAACACCCACATCAGAAATAGAAGCAATGGACTCATCAAGAATAGATGTAGTGCTAGTGTCCGTATTTGACCTATTCAAAGGATGTTGACTTCTTAAGGGAATAGTTCTACCAGTAGGCATCCATTTTCTAGTGACCATTGACTTAGCAAATTTAGGGCACAACTCATTAATCTTACGGCCAGTAGGTATCCATTGATAACCTGTATTACTAAATTTCCTTCCTGTGGGTTTCCATTATTTTCTAACTTTCATTCGCCTTTGCCTTTTTGCCTTCTTAGCTTGAATTTAAACATTAACAATTTTAACTGGGCATTTAACTACATTAGACAAATCATTCATACCACATTCAAGATTAGTAACAGAAACCACGCAATCATCATTACATGTTTTGCCAAAAGTAGCAGAATTCGCATTAATTACAGTACGCTTAGAGCTAACAGTAGAATCAACACGATTCGTCTTATTCAAATTCTCCCTAAGGTGATCTTCTACTCTCTTCCACTGAACATTCCTAGCATGCAAGGTCCTATCATTCTTTGTGTTGCCTTGAGGCTTTGACCCGCTTGCTTTGGTGTCACTTCTTACTCCTGTAGAGGGAATTGGAACATTAGTTGGTTTTGCTACTTTTTGCATTCCTGAACTAGAAGTGCAGGGATCTGAACTACAAGAAGGCACATTAGTGTTTACTTTCTTAAGACTGGGCATAGAATGGTTTGTATGCTTGGCACTATGCATAGAACAAGGCATCACAGCTTTTCCTTTCGCACTTAAGGATTTAGGACATGTTGCTATTAAACATTCTAGCAGCTCCTAAGATCGTTTGGCCTGATTGCAAGCAAACCTAATTTCTCTATCAAGAGGCTTATTTATGAAATCCTCTTCCACAATCTCACGGAGACATTCTAGACTATCCTTAAGGTGAGCACAATAGTTATGAAACACAAGTTCATTATTCCTAAGATGAGGAGGAATGTATTTAACAGTCACAGTATATTTGCAGTCTGAGGATGACTTTGATGCAACATTCTCATTAAAAACAAGTGGCATTTTCCCTTTTTCCTGACTCCTCAGATTCTCAATTTCCTTTTGTAAAGACGTTATTTTTTCGTTGTATTTGTCACGAGTGACTTTCATTGAATCGTATAACTCTTTAAAGTGTCGTTTAACTTTTTCATTTTCTTCTAGAAAACTCTCGTTTTCTTTTTGTAAAGCATTAACTAAGTTTTGAAGATGAAAAGTTTGAGAATACTGAGAATCTAAAGGAGGAGGCATTTGGGAGCCAGTCATATTGTTCTTTTCACCCTTTAGTTGAGAGATTTGGGCTTTTAACTTTCTGATCATGTTACAATGAGCTTGAATCTGTTAGTCACGTTTGCTTATCTGAAAAACTACATCAAACTCTGGAACATCTGAGGATGTCTTGATATTTGAGGTTTTGACATTTTCTTTAAGATGTTGATATTTTAGTTGTAAATCAAAATGTTCAACTTCTAGTTTAGAAAGATGTTTTACCAAGTTATCGTGATCATCTTGATCATTTTTCTCATTAAGTTATGAGTTTTTGTTTTCAAGCTCAATGACACGATCATGGGAAACTTTCAATGCAATAGATAATTTATGAAATCCAGAAGCAGTAATAGAGTGCTTAGTAACAGTATAAAACAAATCTTGAGCAACATAACTCGAAATCAAATTCTCATTTAAGATGTGCAAGTTCTTCCTTTCAACTTCATTATATTTGAGTTCCTGTTCATAATCACTGACCTCAACTATCATTGCATCAAATTCCTTCTCCATTTCTTTAATATCAGAATTTATCCCTTTTTGAAGACTCTCAAATTGACCTTTTAATTGTTTAAAGAAAGGCATGACCTTAGTTAAATAACATTCTTTAGTTTGCTCAAAACCCCTTTCCCCCTCAGTTATCCCTGTAGGTGTGATTCTCTTCTTACACATTTTCTCAAAATCAACAAACAGCTGATAAACAACATACAGGCTGATCAAGGTCTTGCTATTAGTGGCAATAGATCTAGGAAATAAATGCATTAGTGTATTAGGAGGATACACGGTTGCTTTAGGGAATTTTCTACAAGGGGGATTCTTTTCAACAAGATTTTCAGCTTTTTGCATATCCATATCCTTTTTCCAGAACACTTGTTTAGGAGTTAATAGAGTCTGAGGCTTAAACTTGTTTAAGGATATCCAATTTTCCTTAGTGTAATCATGGGGTTTGATCGTTATATTATTCATTTTACACTCAGGATCTTCTAGCTTCTTATTCATTTTCACCCTAGTGACTTCATCAGATTTCTTATTTTCCTCAGTGCACTCAGCGCAACTAGGTTTCTGTCTAGGCTTAAGGATTTCATTACCATCATAAAGTACCTTATGAGCAGCTCCAGCCTTTTTAATGACCTCTGGATTTGGTTCCTCAACAATGGGAATGCTATGCTTATCGCTTAAGACTCTATGCTTAGTGATCAAGTAAGCAGTCTGAATGGTATTCCCTTGTACGTACAGCTTATTTTCAAGCTTGTTTTTCAAAGTTTTTAGATTAGAAAAATCATTCAAAAGTTTTGATTCCTTAGTATTAAATTCTTGTTTAAGCACTTTAACATTATCTTGAAGCTCTTGCTTTTGCTTAACAGTTTTAGAAAGCTTTTCTTGAAAGGAGTTTAACTCTTGTTTTAAAACTTTTTCTCTAAAACTACTTTTTCTAATAATTGTACGCATTTGGTCATCCATTTCCTGCTCACGGGTGGTTAACTCAAACTTAGCACGCTATTCATAAATAGCAACTTGTTCTTTATAGGCATTTAGTTCAGAAATAACAGAATCATCAGGGGCACATGCAGTGTATTCATCAAAAATATAGTCATCATTGACTGCAGAAGATGCATCACTTGGTACAGTCTCACTTTCATTTTGTTTCACATATTGATCATATGGGACAACATTGATATTACCCATATTTTCAATATCTGACTCAAAAGTTTCAATTGATTGTACTTTGTCATGTATCTTTTGCTCATCAACATCATCGTATAGTTTTAATACCTCTGAGATGATTGATTCTTTGGATGGACCAGCTTGCTGTGGTGAGGGGACCTTTGGAGAGACCATTGGTGAAATGCTAGCCATGAAAATTTTCTGTGCATTAGGTTCATCATCAACGTCAGAGTCGTATGCATCACAGTCGGCGACTTGAAAGGCATTCTGATGATTATGACCTATCTCCTGAATTGGTTGCTCATCCACATCTGCATCATATGTCTTGGCATTGCCCTCAGCAAGAAACAACAGCTCCTCTTCATCCAACACAGCTCCATTATCCTGAGCTTGCACAAGTAAAATCTTGTCTTTGAAGTACTCTGCATTTTGAGGGCGTTTTGGAGAAGTGCAGTTCCTTGCTATGTGTCCATCACCACCACAACTGTAGCACTTAATTAGCTTAGCTTGACCCTAATTTGGATTCCTTCCACGATTCTGATTTGCCACATATCCTCTACCAACTCCACCTCTTCCCTGTTCATACTGCCTTTCTTGAACTGGTTGCACCATAACCTTCCCATCTATGACAGTAGCTTGATTATGTGGATTGGATGCTGTTTTGAGGTTATTGTTGGTATGTGGGAGAGAGTTCATGTTTTGACTAACCATGAGAGACAGTTGATTGATGAAGTTTTCCATGAATGTGTTTGGGTCAGGAGGCTTATATGCTGGATCATGGATGAGCTTGTAATTACCATTACCCATGGGTATGACTTGAGAAGCTTTGGTGGTAATTCCAACATTGGTGTAAAAAGCTGTAGAGTCATTAGACGAACTTGTTTCTCCCTGGTTGGTTTTGAACTGTTCAAGAATCCTTTTTTCAAACATAGCATGTCTCTCATTCTGAAGAAGGAATGCATAAAGTTTCTCATAGTTGGTGTTCTTCAATCCTTTGGTTAGCTTCACAGCGGTGACAAATTTGTGCCATTCGGGATTCATGTTGTTCACAAACTTTGAGTTCAGCTGAATGTTTGGCATGGTCATTTTGATGTTCCTCATGTCATTCACAAGCTTATGTAATCTCACGTAGTACTCATAGACACTCTCATCTGGTTTCATCTTGAAGTGCTCAAACTCATCATACAGTTGTGATTCTCTGTCTTCCTTGGTTAATTCAGAACTTGAGAGAAGCATCTTGACATTATCCCAAACTGTCTTGGCTTCAGTGTTGTGATTGATAAGCTTGTAGATATCTTTTGGAAGACCCTGAAGTATAATGTTAGAAGCCCTGATGTCAGCATCGAATCTCTTTTTCTCTTTATCATTGAGCTCATCATACGTCTTTGGTCTGTCTAATCTATAGATCATTGTTCCATCTGCAGCTGTATCAATTAAGTCTCTTGTAGTCTCAATCTAATAAGGTCCTTCATCAATGGATTTGAGAATGTTGACCTCATTTTCCTTTCCAAGACAGTACAATCTGATTTGTTGAGCCCAAGAGTCGTAGTCAGTTCTGTCAAGCATATGTGGACGAGTATCTGAACCAGCTACTTGAACATCTTCAGCAACAGTGGAGATGATTGTAGGTACGTTGGTAGACATGTTAAAAGATTACACGGGATTTTATAACTCTATGATTAAACCGGGAAATAGATTCTTTCACGGGATTTTACTAAATCAAGAGAAAACCGTATTACAAACAAAAATCAACCAAGTCGCTAAGAATTCTTGAACCAAGTCGCTAAGCACCAAGTCGCTAAGTAGCAACTCGCTAAGATCTCAATTTCCTGTGAACCAAGTCGCTAAGACCAAGTTGCTAAGACCCAAGTCGCTAGACACAAGTCGCTAAAGCACCAAGTCGCTACATAGTCAAGTCGCTAAAGAGCAACTCGCTAAGGTCCAAGTCGCTAACACCAAGTCGCTAAGAATACTAAGTACAAGTCGCTAACAAAATTGAAAGCAAGTCGCTAACTTCACCAAGTCGCTAGCCGTAGTGGAGAATCCACTAAGTTGTACTGTTTGTCGGCTTGTCTCAATAGACAAGTCGCTAGGACCAAATCGCTAACAATTAACACTACAACTCGCTACCTTTTACTGAAGCAAGTCGCTACGATGAAAAATACTACGAGAACCAAGTCGCTAGCAAGAAAAACTTCAAAAACACACTTTTCAATCCAAAACAAGCTCAACCACAGTGATTCAAGCTTACCAAATCAAAACCCAAGCACTTACAATGATTCTAAACACAAAAGTACACCCAAGATTCAAACTTTAACACTAGAAATGATCCAAATGATGCAAAAACCACTAAACTTTTTCAAACTAAAAAACCATCAAAAACCACTAGAAATCCAAGGATATGTAAGAGAGATGATCAAACCATGGCTCTTGATACCATTTTTAACATATTGGATTTCACAAACACATCATAACATGATTACAAGTAGGCGTACAAGGTGAGGTTTTAGAGTGAGAAAGAGTTAGAGGTTTGGGAACTTAGTGAGAGAAAATGAAAGTATTATTATGAGCTCCAACTCTCTACCTTGGGAGGTAGAGAGTATTTATAGTCATACACAAATCGCCACCTACGGGCTGTGGATCAGGCATACAGTGGGTAAAGACCCGTCCGTCCTCCACGGTGTTACTTAACTAAAAACTACTAAACATTAAATAATCTACGACTACGAGCTTTCTAACGATTACATATACTTGAGGTGACCGACTCTTTAATAACTGGATTTACTAAATCCTAACATATATCCATTCATGGATTCTTGCAGTCTGAACATATTCAAAGATTATTTGAATTCATAAAACTCTTTTGTATTACTTATCGTCCTCGCAAAAGTAATTCCACAACAAAAGTTTTGATATTCATTGTCAAAATTTCATATCAATGAAACTAAGAATGACAATTATAATCTTCATACTTCTATTTAATATATCTAGGAAAGAATATTCAATCATAGTTATGATTAATATTATTATCACTAGACATGTGTTAAATACGTGTACAATATTGTCTATATGATTTCTACACAATGATTTAGAACACTATGGTTTCCATCCTTTGAAGAAACTCATCTTCATTCAGATAAACCAAGTTTCTAAAGTTGATTATCTTTATGGACAACATCTCAACATTCATAGTATGATTGATTTACCACAATTAAACATTTGGTGAATTCATCATTATGATTAACAGGCTTACCATGATCCTGTAACTCATATTCCTCGGCATATTAAATATCTGAGATATCCTTACGGATCTATGAATGACAATTCCATCATATTGAGGTCTATCATTTACATGTTTAGCCTCATCATGATATTTGCTAGTGCATTTTAGAAGTTTATGTATTTTATAATTTAGTCTTTCAAGATCTAAACAAAACTCGCACTTGCCTTTTATAATTTAAAGATTATCTTTAAATAATTTAGCAAGTAGAGCAACAATACATGGTTCTCTTTTGGGATATTACAAAACACATTGACAGTTCCTGCCATTAGTTTGTTACAACCCACTTTACAAGTAGTTTAACAAATTCAGAACTTCATTATAAGACTTAATGTGATTCATCACATTCCATGGTGTCATATTAATCTTCTAGGTTGGAGTTTTATTAAGTATATTCAATCAATACTCAATCTACTAACCTGGATAACATGTGGAAGAAACTATAGTTATCTTGAATTAAACATGCCAATAGATTTTGATTCTTATAACTGAACACACCATAAAACTATGGTATTTCATTAGAATTAATATTGTACGATAATCTAACAATATTTAAGAAAACCATCTACTCTTTGGCTTACCTATTTACCAACAAAGTAAAACTTAATGGTACAATAGAATTGCCAAGTCAATTACATGCATTATAACACAAGTATTCTTGACCAAGTCAAAATACATAACAGTTATAATCCCACTATACGTTATAAGTAATTTATTAACTCATCATGCATGTGTCTTAATAAAAAACATAGTAAGTTAACGTCTTACTTTATATTATAAGTCTTGTAATAATTAAAAGACTTCATGTTTGTGACTTTACAGAGAAATCATAAACATGTATAATTAAAGTAATTATGAACACCACTTTTGGTTTCAATTAATAATTTCAAGTTAATATATACTACATTTGTTTATGTCACTCAATGAATACATAAATACTTAAATTTAAAAGTAGTATTAGATTACTTCATTTAATTATGTCATTCTATGAAATGTTCAATACAAGAAACTGCAAAATTATCCACGTTTGGTCTCACGACATATGGATATTTTACCTTGGGCTACAATCTAGTTCACGTTCTCACGTAACGTAAATTGTAATTACAAGTGTTTCTTTAATATTGAATGACATGAACTTAAATTAAAGTAGTCTTTGTTATCATCTTGACACATGTTCTTAATAGGGAATCTTACATATTAAATGTATAAGTCCTATTAGAACGTTACTCTCTTACTTTACGGTCAAGAGAATCCATTAAATCATACTAATATGTGTTGTACCTTGCACACAATAAAGATATCTCCCACTTGTGCATGGAACAACATCATGTAGCAGATAAACAACACGACAAATGTGTGTTTATTTGATTAATATGATTTGTGTCATAGATATAACAAGTAGATGCAGGACTATATTGACTAGTAAGGAAACGCACATGGCTATCCTTAAAAAACATAAGTGCCTACAATTTGAAAGTAATTATCTTTGAAGATAATCTGGGTTACTACACAGGAAACAAAGCTTGTAGCTCCCACTGAAATAGTGTAACTTCTAACTCAGTAAACAACACAATGCTCCCATTGGATTTGATAATATTGTAAGTGTTTCATAACTAGTGAAAACAACTTGCTTGCTTTTTATTTTCCTACACCTTTGAAGAACCATACATAATCATTACTTAGGTACTTAAAGGTATATTCTACTCTATGAATGATGGGTTATCCATCAATGTTATTAACTTGAAAATTTTGGGTATGCAATTTGTTCCTTAACAGGCCTACCATCCCCATACTAGTATATAGCACCTTTAAAGGTTAAAGCAAAACAACTAGATAAATTATGCTAGTTTGCCTTTTACCAATTTTCGTGGTAATTAGTGTTAATACAAATAAATTGTAAAAACGTTTATTAATATTTAGCGATCTCTTTGTGTTTTGTTGATAACAAATATAATGTTATCATAAGTAAAATTATAAGGATACATGTTATTTTTGTAAAGCATCTACATATATAGTCATTTAATATAAATTGTTGTAATAATTCATTTATTGTAATAGTTTATTAGAATGGGTAAACCCATGACCCATACCCATGGAGCATATCCATAACCCATGAAGTTAACCCATAACCAGTTGACTAGATGCATTGCATCTTTTAGATACATTGTATCTACTTAGATACCCATGGTCCAAAGTATAAGACCCATGACCCATGACCCATAACCCATAACCCTGGGAAAACAAGAGCGTCTCACGGATCCCTCTGATTACACTAGACGGATCCCTCAGGCAAGGGATCCGTGGGATCCGTACAACAGTAGCAAGAAATTGCCTATAAATAGAGAGACATTTCTTCATTGTAACTCACCCCTCTTCTTACAAACTCTCTCATATATTCTTACATTCTTCTAACCTAAGATCTCTTGATCTAGATAGTAGTTCTTCTTTCTTTTGTTGTGATTCTCATATAGATCCTTCTCTAAGGCGAGATCACGAGCATTTTACAATTAATCCAAGCAAGGGGTCCTTGATTGATTTGTTCCTCTACAAGATTTCTATAGCGAAGATCTTGTATTTCATATTTCACATATTTGTTGTGTTATAGTAATGTTGGTTTGGTCCTCCGTGTTAAGGACTCGGTATTTAGCTTTGTACCGGAAAAAGTGTAAGCGACGTTGTGAAGGCTTCTCCGCCGAGTTGAAGGAGTTTGTTGACATAGTGCTTGAACTCTCGAGTATGTGACTCGGGGAGTGGAGTAGGGCAAGGAAGGTGTCCTTGAAGCCGAACCACTATAAATCGGTTGTGTCATTTCTATCATTTACTTTACTTGTTTTCTTTACTTGCATAACTTATAGATCTATACTTTCTCTCTATCCACACGATTTCATATTACATCGAATCTAATGTTTTTGAAACTAACATAAAATCGGCAAAACTATTCAACCCCCCTTCTAGTTTTCCACAATTGGCATCAAGAGCTAAGTTTACAAAAGTTTTAAAGTAAATAGTATTTTAAAAACTTTTCGATCACTATAGGTTCTGAAAATTATAAAGAAGGGCAATCTATGCAACGACCTCCACTACTTGAAGCTAATGGTTTTATTTATTGGAAAAATAGATTCGAAACGTATGTGAAGTCAAAAGATATTGATCTTTGGTACATCATTGTTGAAGGCGATTTTGAAGCCACAACAAAAGATGAAACCGGAAATTTAGTAAACACACCTCGTGATCAACTCACTGATGATCATAAGAAAAAGCTTTCCAAAAATAGTGAAGCTAAAATGGTTTTATACAATGCTTTACCCAAAAAGGAATTCGAAAGAATTTTCATGCTTAAAACCTCTAAAGAAATTTGGAATTCTTTAGTTATAACTCATCAAGGAAATCAACAAGTTAAAAACAATAAAATAGATTTGTTTGTTCAACAATATGAACAATTTTCAATATCGGATGAGGATACTATAGATCATTCTTTTGCTAACTTTAATACTATAATTACATCATTACAAGCACTTGATGAGTCTTTCTCTAGTCGTAATCATGTTAGGAGATATCTAAGGGCATTTCCATCCAAGTGGAGATCTAAAGTGACGGAAATCGAAGAATCAAAAGACTTGTCAATCCTCACCCTCGATAAACTCATAGGCAATTTAAAGGTCTATGAGCTTGTCCTCGCTAAAGATTCCGAAGCCTTAAAATAGAATAAGGAGAAGCACAAATCTCTTTCCTTAAAAGCCAAGAAGGTCTCAAGTGATGAAGAAAACTCTTCTTCGGATAGTGATGATGAAGAGTATGCCATGGCGGTAAGGGATTTCAAGAAGTTCTTTAGAAGAAAGGGAAGATATGTCAAGCAACCATATGACGACAAGAAGGGGTTCCGGAAAGGCAAAGACGACAAGAAAACAAGGGACGAATGCGCTTGTTTTAAATGTGGGGACCCTAATCACTTTATTAGTGAGTGTCCCAAACGTGACGAACAAAAAGCGTTCGTGAGTGGTTCGTGGGGAATGAGCGAGGAGGAGGACGAAGAAATTTGTCTCATGGCAAATAACTCAAACGAGGTATGTTTTGAATATTATAGTAGCTCATCATTAGATGATGATTCATTGCATCGTGAATATGATAAACTTTTCAAAATTAGTTTAAAAGTAATTAACAAAAACAAGATTTTGAAAAACCAAAATGAACATTTAGAAAAGGAAGTCTTTGAGTTAAAAGCTAAAGTAAAACGTTTAGAAAAGGGGAAGATAGCAAGTGGGGAATGTGAGCTTTGCTTTCAACTTCAAACACTAGTTGATAATCTAGATTCCAAGATTGCTAGAATGAGTACTAATACTCTTGATATGATATTAGATAGTGTTAAAACAGGAAGCAACCAAAAAGGTTTAGGTATTCAGCTCAACTAGTGAAAACAAAGAAACACAATTAGTCAAAGCAATAGAAAAACAAGTCGATGTAGTCACGGATCCCACAAAAAGGGAACCGGCTAGTGTAAAACCAGGGATACGTGGGTCTGCTGAAGCAAACAGTAGTAATAATGTAGCCTCCTCATCTAGAACCAATTTTGTTATTGTTAATAAGAAGAAACCAACCCATGTTACTATTAGACAACCACCTCCAAGACAAAATCAAAGTTTTATAAGAAACAAAAGTCCATCGTTTTCAAAACCAAACACATTTATAAGGAGACCTAATAATGCTTATCCAAGAAGTAACCATCAAATGGGATGGAATCCTAATATGCAAAACGGTTTTCCATTTCAAAACTTTGCACCATAGAATGCATACTCACCTTTTCCATATATTTCTAACATGAATGAAATGTATAACACTAATGGACCCATGAACAAATGGGGACCAAACTTTTGAGTTAATTGTTTTCTTAGGTGTGCTTAAAGGTCAACCTAGATCCGGATGAATGGATCAAGGATAGCGGGTGCACGAGGCACATAACTGGTAATAAAGATTTATTTTCCATATATGAATCATTCAATAGAGGAAATGTGGTATATGGAAATAGCAAAAGCAAAATCATCGGTAAAGGTGCGATTTCTAACAAATCTCTAACCATTAACGATGTGTGTCACGTAGAAAACCTAAACTTTAACCTCTTAAGTATAGGACAAATATGTGATAAGAAGTGTAACGTACTTTTTAAAGAAACCGGTAGTAAGATATTGAAAAACGGTATCACTATAGGAAGAGGAGTTAGGAAACATGGAGTCTATGTCATTAAAATCGGTAATGAACCTAAAGACAAACTTTGTCTTACTTCTATGGATGATAGTTCGACCTTATGGCATCGAAGATTGGGTCATGCCAATATGCGACTTCTTCAATCGCTATCATCCAAATATCTAGTAAAAGATCCACCAAAATTAAAATATGAACATCACTTTTGTAATGCTTGTAACGTAGGTAAACATGTCCATGCTAGTCAAAAAGCTAAAAATATGGTATCTACATCTAAGTGTCTAGAATTACTTCACATGGATTTATTTGGTCCATCCGCTATCCAAAGTTATGGAGGCAACTACTACACTTTGCTTATAGTGTATGATTACTCTAGGTACACTTGGACTAAATTTTTAAAGAATAAAATTGAAACGTTCGATTACTTTGAAATATTAAGTAAGAAAATCCAAAGACAATTAGGAAGTCCTATAGTGTCTATTAGAACGGATCATGGTAGGGAATTCGATAATGAAGTGCAATTTGGAGCCTTTTGTGACGCTAATGGTATTACTCACAACTTCTCGGCTCCTCGCACTCCACAATCAAATGGGGTAGTTGAAAGGAAGAATAGAACCCTACAAGAAATGAGTGTCACCATGTTAAATAAGCAATCCATACCTCAAAAGTTTTGGTGCAATGTCGTTGATACATCAACGTACATACTTAACCGAGTCTTAATTAGACCATTTTTAGGTAAAACTCCATGCGAGTTACTTCGAGGCAAAAAGCCTACGTTAGAACATTTTAGAGTCTTTGGTAGCAAATGTTTTCTACTTAACACTAAAGATTACCTAACTAAATTTGATCCTAAATCAACCGAAGGTATCTTTTTAGGTTACTCTCCTAATAGCAAAGCTTATGTTATATTAAACAAAGAAACAATGAAGGTTGAAGAATCATTAAACGTAAAATTTGATGAAAGTCCACCTAAACCTACCCTACCTCTTGTCGATGACGAGATAGTCAAAAGTGAAGCCATAGAAATAAAGAAAAATACAAACAAAGAAGATGAACCATTAAACAATGAAATCATCAATATTAAAGAGTCTAAAGATCACCCCGTAGATAAGGTCATAGGAAAGTTAAACGAAAGAACCTTAAGGTCTCAAGTCCAAAACCAAAGTAGCTTATTTTGTTTTGTCTCAACCATAGAACCTAAGAATACAAAAGAAGCCATAAAAGATGAAAGTTGGGTAATGGCTATGCAAGAAGAGTTAAATCAATTTGTTTATAATGATGTTTGGACACTTGTCCCTCCACCTAGTAATCAAACCATAATAGGAACCAAATGGGTATATAAACACAAGTTAGATGCAAACGGTGTAGTGTCTAGAAACAAAGCTAGACTCGTTGCTCAAGGGTATAATCAACAAGAAGGAATAGACTTTGATGAGACCTATGCCCCCGTGGCTAGATTAGAGTCTATAAGAATACTTCTTGATTATGCTTGTGCTAATGATCTTAAGATTTTTCAAATTGATGTTAAAAGTGCTTTTCTAAATGGTTTTATTAATGAAGAAGTTTATGTAGCTCAACCTCCGGGCTTTATCAATTTCGAAAAACCTAAACATGTGTATAAATTAAAGAAAGCTCTTTACGGTCTTAAACAAGCCCCAAAAGCTTGGTATGATAGACTCAAGTCATTTTTAATCTAAAACAACTACACCATTGGGTTAGTTGATAATACACTTTTCACTAAGAAAAAGGAATCACATATAATTATTGTTCAAATATATGTAGATGATATTATATTCGGATCTACTTGTCAAGACATGTGTGATGATTTCTCTAAAATCATGCATGACGAGTTTGAGATGAGTATGATGGGAGAACTAAGTTTCTTTCTTGGTCTTCAAATCAAACAAGTAGAAGATGGTATCTTCTATAATTAATCTAAATACATAAAAGAGATGTTAAAGAAATTTAGTTTAGAAGAGTCAAAACCTATAAGAACACCAATTTCATCTGACACTAAACTTACAAAAGATGAAGACGGTGAATCCGTTGATAACACAAAATACCGTGACATGATTGGTAGTCTTCTCTACCTTACGGCTAGTCGGACGGATATCATGTTTAGTGTTTGTCTATGTGCTAGGTTTCAAGAAGACCCTAAAACATCACATCTAGAAGCGGTCAAAAGAATATTTAGATACATTAAGGGTACGACTCAATTAGGATTATGGTATCCTAAGGGTACGGGGGTAGAAACTATTGTATATGAAGATTCTGACCGTGCAGGTGATTATGTTGACCGAAAGAGTACAAGTGGTGTATATACTTTTATGGGATGTTGTTTAACATCTTGGTTCTCGAAGAAGCAAAGGGTATTGGCCATATCAACAACTGAAGCCGAATATGTCTCCGCCAGCAAAGCATGCCAAAAATCACTATGGATAAAACAAGCGTTAGTTGACTACGACATTCATCTAAGTGACATAGCCATTCTATGCGACAACAAAGGTGCCATCGACTTAAGCAAGAATCCGCTATTTAACTCTCGCACCAAGCATATAGAGATTCTTCATCACTTCTTAAGAGACAATGTTCAAAAGGGGAATATCTCCATTAAGAAGTAGCATCCAAAGACAACATAGCCGACGTCCTCACCAAACCGTTGAAGCGAGAACAATTCAACTTGCTTCGTCTTCGTCTTGGTCTCATGGAACAATCGTCGTAATTAGTTGTTAATTTCTACAAGGTATGTAAACACTAGCCTTCTTCTTTTCTGAGTCTAGGATCTCTATTTCACACACAACTCACAAACAATACGGGAATTTTCAAAACCCAAGGTAAGTTTTATTTACAACACGTAATTTCATATTTATTTTTCTTAACTAAAAGATAAACGCTTTCTTCAAACAAGAAACTTTTTCAAAATGCTTTCTAAAAGGATACTTCTTCCAGTATCACTTTCATAAAAGCTATTTCTTATGTCTAGGACGAACCTCTTTTTCATTATTAATACAAAGTAAAAACCCGTTTTCATTGCATCTCATGTCTTTTGAATGCTAAAGGGAACACATAACTAATATGTGTTTTCGGGTACATTCATTTAAGCAACAATGAATTAGGAGCACTCGGGTTATCTCACATAATAGTATGCTTTTTCACTTCTAGTCTATTTTTCTTTTTCTTTTTTGGAGTTGAGATAACCGCAACTCCAAACAGTTTGCATATAGGCACACACTAGGCACAAATATTTTAAAAAGGAAAATTTTAAGCTGCCTGAGTCACCAGTACCACGGATCCCAGCATTAACGCTGGACGGTTCCCTAAGGGAAGGATCTGTGGGATCCGTGAGACAGAAGCTAAAATTCTCTTCTATTTTTCTCACTTTGGCTAAAAACCTCTATATTTTCATCATTTTATCCTTTTTACTAATTAGTATGTTACTTAATGCTTGTGTTCTCATGATCACATGCCTTAAATTCATATCTAATCATTAGATTTTAGTCCACATTTTGGGTCAAGCATTCATTACAATGCATTATTTTCTCTATAAATAAGGTTCCCAAAATGCTTGCATTTTCATCACTCTCAACCTCACAAACAACCATCATCATGTCATCCAAAAGATCTTCCAACATAGATGAATCACCTAGTGCAAACAATCTTCTTCAAGAAATCCAAAATTTAATCCTACCACCTTCCGTAGTACCACCACCCAAATCTAGAACAACCGCACGGATTAGCATCCGGCCTTGTTGTTTAGCCAAAACATTGTCAAATAGTTCTTCACCAACTACCCTTTCACCACCAAATGGTTCCATAGTAGCACCTCCCTCATCTCCAACAAGCACACCACCATCATCACCTATCAAGTCTCCACCTAAAGTCACTCTATTGGAACTCCTTAAGACTCCAAAAAGATCTCAACCAATTAACCCAAAAGAACTAGTCTTTTTAACACCTCCCACATCTCCAAACACAATTTACAAAGATCTTGTAACTTCACCACCTTTAGCTCCCATTCTCTTACAAGAACATCTAGGTTCTTTTCCACCACCACTTCCAAATATTCCGGACTTTGATCCATATTTTTCAACTTTTCCACCACATTTTCCGCATCCCACAAAACAAACTAACTCGGAAACCTTCAACACACATTACCCACATAATTTACATTGTGAACATTGCCAATCCACTAGGGAACTTGCAATAGAAATTAGGTAAGAGATGCGATTCATACTTAACCACATCCTCGATCGCATCAACGTCATCACTCACCAAAACCTCCATCAATAACCTTATGCAAGCATGGAAGGAATAATATTACTATTCTCTCTAGTTTTTCTTTTGATTCATTTTAAAGAAAAAATATTGTTCTTAGTTTTTCATGTTTGTATGTGGCATATATACCACTACACTTTGTTATTTTATTACAAGGCTTTGTTTACATACCTTGGTTCTCCTCCTTATTTCTCGTCAATCAAAAGATTATATTACATGTTACTACTAACTTTTTCTTTGTAGGTTTTATATTTTGTCCCTTGACGCCTTATTCTAGGGGAAGCTACCGTAAAGGGGGAGTTAGAGATACGTGGACTATTTTTCCACACTTTATTTCTTCATTAGGGTCACTTTTTGTTTCGACAAAAAGGGGGAGAAGAAGTAAAACTTATGCTTTCAAAACATACATCTAATATTAAGTTTTACCCATCATAACATTATGTTTCGTCATCAACAAAAAGGGGGAGATTGTTAATACAAATAAATCGTAAAAACGTTTATTAATATTTAGCGATCTCTTTGTGTTTTGTTGATAACAATAATAATGTTATCATAAGTAAAATTATAAGGATACATTTTATTTTTGTAAAGCATCTACATATATAGTCATTTAATATAAATTGTTGTAATAATTCATTTACTGTAATAGTTTATTAGGATGGGTAAAAACCACAACCCATGACCAATACCCATGCAACATATCCATAACCCATGGAGTTAACCCATAACCCCTTGACTAGATGCATTGCATCTTTTAGATACATTGTATCTACTTAGATACCCATGGTCCAAATTTTAGGACCCATGACCCATGACCCATAACCCATAACCCATGGGCAAACATGAGCGTCTCACGAATACCTCTGATTACACTAGACGGATCCCTCAGGCAAGGGATCCATGGGATCCGTGCAACAATAGCAAGAAATTTCCTATAAATAAAGAGCCATTTTTTCATTGTAACTCACCCCCTCTTCTTACAAACTCTCTCATATATGCTTACATTCTTCTAACCTAAGATCTCTTGATCTAGATAGTAGTTCTTCTTTCTTTTGTTGTGATTCTCATATAGGTCCTTCTCTAAGGCGAGATCACGAGCATTCTACAAGTCATCCAAGCAAGGGGTCCTTGATTGATTTGTTCCTCCATAATATTTATGTAGCGAAGATCTTGTATTTCATATTTCACATATTTGTTGTGTTATAGTAGTGTTGGTTTGGTCCTCCGTGTTAAGGACTCGGTATTTAGCTTTGTACCGGAAAAATTGTAAGCGAAGTTGTGAAGGCTTCTCCGCCGAGTTGAAGGAGTTTGTTGACATAATGCTTGAACTCTCGAGTAGGTGACTCGGGGAGTGGAGTAGGGCAAGGAAGGTGTCCTTGTAGCCGAACCACTATAAATCGGTTGTGTCATTTCTATCATTTACTTTACTTGTTTTCTTTACTTGCATAAATTATAGATCTATACTTTCTCTCTATCCATACGATTTCACATTACATCGAATCTAAAGTTTTTGAAACTAACTTAAAATCGGCAAAACTATTCAACCCCCCCCCCTTCTAGTTTTCTACAATTATTCTAGTTTCTAATTTAGTAACTCATATACATGTTTTCCAGTTAACCAATAGTCATGTTTGTTACAAAAAAATTCATTCACCAAATGAGGGTAATGAAGTCTTTATAGAAAATAAAATGTGCAATTCTTAGCTATGAGTTACATTAGAATTTAGAAAATTCAAATGTTCCTATTATACCTTTCTCATTCATAAAAAGGAATAGGATTGAGTCTCATTCTTCTCCCATGGAAAAGAGACTCTGTTTGTCTTTTCAGTAAAATATTTCTCGATCAAACTTTGTTTGAAAGCAGAATGGATCAATTTACTAATAAAATACTAAACCACGTTTACGGTTAAATGTTGCATTAATAAATTCAAAAGAATTACAAAATTCAATTTTAGTATTTTTGATAATTAACCTTTTCAAGAAAATTAAATACCCATGGTTCATAAACATATAACCATTTAATTTTCACTGAAAACTAGGATCAAAATTGACATAGTTTCATCACATCAGTTGATCTGCTAGTAATGAAATTATTCAAAATGGTACGAGTCGAACCTCAATTGCCAATTTTCAAATTGCAACTCCTAGATTTATGTGATTTACATATTGCCAACAACAGTTGCATTGTAAGCATGTTTTATCTTCATCTTATGCTTGAGTTGCTAGTTCTTACTACAAAACTCAATTAAGTTGTCCAACTTAAGAAACTGCAAAATCATCCATGCCCGTTCTCACGACACGTGGATATTTTACCATTTGATTACGATCTAAATCAAGTTCTCACGCAAATAAAAGGCAATCTCAGTTGTTTCCGTTTCATTGGATGGCATATAACTTAAATTAAGGGTAATAAATTTGATTTTGGTGTCAAATCAAATATGTACAAAGATGTCATGCATTCATCTTTGTAGCATAAGGTTTTATTAAAACAGTTATATCCTTGTTTTAATGTTTAAGCTTTTAATCATCAAACATTAATCGAGGTATTGGTTACACAAATTAAAGAATTATCTTTAATTACCATTATATCTTACTGATGCATGAGCCACAAGACCCAAGTTATTCGGATAATTACCACAAAAGTGGCGCGTAGAATTTAAGGTCAATTCACCCTTAAGATTTTATGCACATTGTATAGGAATACTTGGTAACTCCATTAAGACGCACAAACGAGCGGAGAATTAGGTCAGCACGAAGCATATTGTATACCCTCTTCTTTAAGGTCACAATTTAATGCGTATCAACCTTATACCTATCTTATAGTTTGTCATTAATGGGTGCGCCGTTCTAAGTATTTTGTGCATAAACATCAATCAATTAAATGTTTATGACTATTATGCTTAAAAAAACACATGTTTCACCATTGTTTAGATCACTTTATTTTTCTTATAAAAAATACCCTTGTTTACAACTTGTCACACAAAACAAACAAGCAAGTATTGAAAATATAAACACATAAACAATGAATACATAACTTAATAATTAATCATGCATATCAAATAGCCACATGCAAACCTTTTTGATAAATCTTATTAATAATCAACTCTAGATTTGAATTAACGTATATGTTTAATTAAGACTCTCACCCGTATAAGGTGACCTCCACATGCATCGATTGATCGATTGCGTAAGTAAAAGTTAAACAAATACCACATAACATGTAACTGAATTATTAATAATAATGAGGTCTTCCCCAATTTTAGGTCTATCAAAATTATCAATCATATGTATACACTTAATCCAAGTGAAGCATACAATAATTATATCCATGACAAAACATGCATGTTTTTATCATGGAAGTTAACACATAACAATTATTACAACACATCATAGTTACGCAATAAACACATAATATTGCATACAACATAGGGTTTTTCTAATCCAATTAAAAAAACATTACAAAATCCTAAAAAAATAAGGCACAAAAATTCGCCCCCCCCCCTCCAAAAAAAATTAGGGTTTAAGGTTTTGCAAACCCTAGATCTACAACATACAAATAATAACACAATACAATTATTCATTTTTTATGTATTTTCAGTAAATAATTACAGGTTATATATGGCTCTTGATGCCACTGTTGAGGTTATTATACTTGACATACAAAATAATAAACAAAGAAACCACAGAGTACACACAGCGGAAGACTTCATATAATTGCAATTAATTAACTGAATAAATAAAGCGTGACATACCTCTTGCAATTGGCTAGATCTCTTCAATTCAAATAGAATGGTTTAAAGAGTTATCTCTTACCGTTTTATAACTGAAACCAATTGATGTAACAATAATATGTTACACCACGTTCTTGTACACACGAATTAACAAACGAATTAAAGAGATTGCTAGATCTAACAACTCAAAACTTGTTTTAGAAAAACAAAACCAAAACCCTAATAATTAGGGTGTTTGGCCGATTATGCAAGAGAGAAAAAGAGTAGAGTTTAGGTTAATGTGTGTGCACAAAAGTTAACCCTAAACTCTCACCCTAGGTTTGCTTATATAGTGAATAGAAAACTTTGGGAAAAAGTTAGGATTTGGGGTTGAAAAACCCTCCCCAAAAACGTTCATGGACCAACGGGGACACCCAAATCTTTTCCTTTTATAAAAATTTCACTATTAGTCCTTCTCTTTACATTTAACGACCGTTAGTCATTTTTCCGTTAAATACTTAACGATCGTTAGTCCGTTTTGTGTAATAATTAATCGTAATCATTTTACATTAATTATTTTTAACTTTAATTCTCATTCGTAATGTGTGCAATCCCGTGGTCACGAGTTCAAATCCGGACATACGCGTTTTATAAATATATACATATTCCAACAGTCATGTTTGTGTATTTTTATAAATTGACTAAGCTTGATGTGTGAATAATTTGCATCAAAAGTAACCAAAGCTAAACAAAACCTCATAAGAATGTTGACAATTAAAAGTCAAACCTAAACAAATTGCTAACCATCTGCATACCATAAGGCATTGAAAGTAAAACACAAACCAAACTGAATACTTCATAACAAGATTCATAACCTTCTGGGACACAACGTTACTACAATTCAAGATAATGAACATTAACCATCTGGCCTCATTACATAAAAGCTAAAAAGTTATCCCAATGAATAAACAATTAAGAACAATATCCAACTGTGCACTAGGTAAATCTTCCACTTCCACACATCACCTTGAGCAGCTTCTAATCTTGCCTCAAGCTCATTTCTCCCCCTCAAAAGGCATGGTATGATCATTCTTGAACGAGCACAGATTTCAGGATCATACCATCGTATCCACCGACAAGAAGACCCTTATTCATGATTATGGCAAGTGATTAAACAACAACAATTGTTACAATGTAGTTTGCTACTTGCGAAAAAAAATGATACGATAAATATTAAAAGACACTTACTTCAACAGGACAACCAAAAAATCAACGCCCTAGGTTGGCAGAGGTCCACGAAGTACAAACTATAGCTTGCTTACCACACCAGCAACGTACCATGTTGAAAGGATTATCGTTTTGTAGAAGACAGTTTTTTTAGGATAGTTTAGGGATGATAACTAACGACCAAGCCGTGTTACACAGACATATAGCAACTACAAACACTGTACAACGGTTTGTATAAAGTAAGCTACAGTGAAAGATGGTTTTGCCCTCAACAACAAAATATTGACCTGGGCATTAATGGTCAAAGGACTGATTTAGACTATAAAAACCTTGTTTTAGACTCCCCACGATGAAAAAGGCAAGTTTCGTCCTAGCGTGATGTTTCGCGACAAGATTAGGGACCAACGGTGTATTTTAGTCTAAAAAATGTTTATTTTTTGAAAATGAGCCCCACGTGTTTTGCACCTCACTTTGGTGAGGCAATTTGGCCGTGATATGCAACATATGTTTTGGTTGGTGGCGCATGAAACATGGTGAGTTGTGAGTGAGTCACTCCCACTCCGGATAGTCTTATGTGTATCGACAAGTTCTTGATACTTGTAATATTTAAGAAAGGATTTTTCTAACTATGTTTATTAAATGTGCATTTATTTTTTCATTTAGAAAATGCATTTAATTCTTATCAAATATACTCATAAATTATCATAGATAAATGTAACTTTAAATTTAATAATATCCGACTTTAATTTTATATAAATTCAAAGGTGTGCCGTTTGGGCACATTTGAAATATGAAGCAAATGTGTGTCAAAAGTATTAAACATATGAAAAAGGCCATAGATCCGAAGAAGGGAGAAATGATTCTTGTTCATCTTAAAATAAAATGAATTTGGAAAAATTTGTGCTGCAAATGTTGTTTATAAGTTTTTAATTTGAGATAAATAGTAATGGTGGTGGTGGTGGTGAAGGAGAGTTTCAAGAAGAAAAGTGTTTGGATTAAAGTAACTTTTTGAATTGAAAAGTTTAGGGATCAATTGTTTGGATAAGAAAGGCTGAAAAAGACCAAGAAGTCCTTGCAACTAACAAGGAAACTAAGTGTGGAAAACTAGAAGGGGGGGTTGAATAGTTTTACCGATTAAAACTTGGTTTTAAACTATTTAGATCGACTTATGTCAATCTATTGAACATGTGTGTTGGATGTTGATAGACAAGCATATATAAGTATGTAATGAAAAGATAAGGAGTAAGAAGCACAAAACCACAACGCGAGTATCTATAGTGGTTCGGCTACAAGGACACCTTCCTTGCCCTACTCCACTCCCCGAGTCACCTACTTGAGAGTTTGTAAACACTACACGACACCAACTCCTTATGGCGGAGAAGCCTTTACAACGTTGCCTACTCTTTATCCGGTACAAGGCTAGATACCGGGTTCTTCCACGAGGTAGAACCAAACCTATCACAACGTCGCCTACCCTTTATCCGGTACTAGGCTAGATACCGAGTTCCATTACAATGGAGGAACTACTACCCAACACTACAATAACAACTAACCCCAAAGGATATCTACTCCTTATAACAACATCAACAAGGATATCAATATCCTTTGACCCAATACTAATCTATCTTGTACACGAATCACACCATATTGGATGTACACCTTAGGCACCTTTCACTAATGCCTTTGACTCGATCTTAAGGCACCCTTCACTAATGCCTTATGACTTGACTTCTAAGCACCCTTCACTAATGCCTTATGACTTGACTTCTAAGCACCCTTCACTAGTGCTTTCTATACGGATGTTCGACACCTTTCACTAATGTCTTCGTCTTGACCCTTTAGACATCTTTCACTAATGTCTTCAATACTACACTTCTTATGAGAAAGAAGAGAACTATCAATAAGAGGACCTCAGTAGTCTTGATGATAACGAAGCATGGCAACTCATGGACTTGAGCTTGCTCGTCTTCAAAAGGTGGTGATCTCGCCTTTAAGAGGAACCTAGAGAATCACACAAAAACAAAAGCTACATACATAGATCACTTGGATCTGGGGTTAGAGAGTTAATAACTCAAAGAGAAAATATGTGAAAGAGGGGTGAGCAACAGTGAAGAAATGGCTCACTATTTATAGAAGAAAAACATCTACCGTTCCACGGATCCCTCACTTGAGGGATCCATCCAGTGTAGTACTGGGGATCCGTGGGACGCTCCCTTTTGCCCATGGGTTTTGGGGCATGGGTCATGAGTTATGGATCATGGGTATCCAAGTAGATACAATGTATCTACAAGATGCAATGCATCTAGTCCATGATTCATGGATTAAAACTATAGGCCATGGATTAAAACCATGGGTCATGGATATTATCCATATATGACATAAGCATGATGTCATGCAATGGGTTATGGGTCAAGCTCCATGGGTATGCGTCATGGACTTTGGGTTATACCCAGGCCAACTACATTCAATGTATTTGGTCAATGGGTCAAATACTTAAGTTTCTACCCATTTAAATTGAAAATCTACAAAACAAAGGTTAGAGGACAAGTATATAATGCATAATTTCCTGCAAATAAGACTCGAGTTAGTAGAAAACTAGTCTTTTGTTGAACGGATCCCACGAATCCCTCCTTGGAGGGATCCGTCTAGGAAAAACGTAGGGATCCGTCTATCTATAACTAAAATACAGAAAGTGTGATGTACCAAAAGGTATGTTGACATCAAAATGAGATATGTATTAGACCAAGGATCATATACTCAGAAATATTGCAAATATCATGGAATTTCATTTAATAAAACTAGAGATATGATATACATTACTCTAAAAACTAAGAAAATGAGCAATACATGACTTTGAGTTACTAGACTATCTAAGTCACGCTTGATACTAGGACACCACTAGAATCTTCTAGCTCAAGTTTGTTTAGGTTTAATCTTGTCAAAACGTTCGAGGAGGTGATAAAACATGAAACGTTGATCTTCCCATACTTCATGTATCAAACTTTCAACATGTTGACAATGATACCAATCTTTGTCATGGCTAGGTAGTGATGATGGAAGAAAGGAAATTGCTTGATGTGAAGGATCAAGTGAAGCGGGTTGAGGAGCCTCAAACGAGGGAGGGATTGGTGGAGGCGCATTTGAGGATGGCTCGACCGAGAATGATGGTGGTGGTAGAGAGGTGTCAACTTCCATGTGGTCGGGTGGTTGACTTTGATGATTTCTCATAATCCAAATGGGATGGTGACGGAGAGAAGGAGGTCGGAGCTAATGTTGACTCAACACCTTGATTTTGTTCCATTATTCCTTCTAATGAGGATAATGTTGCCGGTGGTGGAGGATGAGATGGCCTAGGAGGCAAGTCCTCTAGATTGTAGAGGTAAGGTGATGAAAGTGGAGTGGTGAATGATAGGGCTCTAGGCAGCAATGGTGATGGTTTAGTGGAAATAGGATTGTTTGGTTTAGGAGGTATGGTGGCGTTTGGCATTGGTAGTTTTGTGGGAACTATCCTTTTAGGGATTGGTTTAATTGGTTGAGTTGGTGGAGGAGAAATCCTAGCATTTGTGGATTTAACCGGAGATGATTTGGTTGAAGAAATTTTGTGTACAACACGAGCAATTTTCTTGGGTGGTCTTTTGGTGGATGAGTTACCACTTGGAGCTTTCCTCATGATGAGATGATTCAAAGAGGTTTCTAAGTGCTGAAAATAAAGATGAAGGTGATGACTTTAGGAGTCCTAACAATGTGGTTTATAAAACAAGGGATTTGGCAAGTGCATTCAAGACTTAAGCCACTAAAATTCCTTAGAATGTTATGATTAGCATTCACAAGAGTCAACTTCAGAGTTGTAATGATCTAGGAACTTAATTAAGATGAGATGGAGTGTTCAAGTTAGCATGATGAGCTTGAAATAATTGTTTTAGCTAGAGTTGACATGAATCTGTCATACGGATCCCACGGTTCCCTCCAATGAGGGATCCGTCTAGGCTAATCCTATGGATCCGTCTCTCAGCAGCTAGGAAAAGATAACAATGATGTTTGTAAGGTCTAATGCCTATACCTTTTTGAGTTTTTCAGTCCATCTAAGTGTCTTAAATGAAAGGGTACTTAAATTCTTAAAGTCAATGAGTGATGTAGCTAATGATTGCCTTTTATGGAAGAAATTAGAACTTTTATGAGTACCAATGAGTGACCAAGGATGACACTAAAGATTTGAGAGTGTCAAATGGAGCTAAATGATCCTAGAGATCAGATAGTAACTTAAGGTAATCTTTTGGAGGATTTCCTAAAAACTTTAAGAAGGAAAATCTAGAGTTTGATCCATTTTGACCTTATTTGAGGTAAGGATTGCTACAATCAATTTGCTAAAATTGAAAAACTTCTAAAGCTAGATGTATTAACATGTGAGAGATCATGTGTGAGTATAAGAGGGGAAGAGTAATGAATTTTGATGAAACGATATATCTACAAGCATTTTGATAGTGATCTAAGTGAGTCATGCGTGAGTATGAAACTTTTACTCAGCTTGATAAGGACTTAATTTGTCCTAAGACACTATGTCTAGCTTAGTGTGAAGTGATCTAAAGACATGTTTTGAAATAAAATGATTACAATTGCATTTCTGTTTGCCGGATCCCACGGTTCCCTAAGATTAGGGATCCGTCTAGCATAAACTTTGGGATCCGTCTCTCTGCTAAACAGAACCTTTACAAAAGGTATGCAAAGGTTGCACAAGGCATTATATTTCAAGGTTAGTATTTCCTAAAAAGTTCTAACACTAATATAGTAGAGATATCAAATGTTAAATGTTTTATTTCATGAAAGAAATTGCATTACATTGATAAAGCATGAATACTAAGGATTGACCCTATTTTGAAAGAAAAACTAAGGTCCTTGAGTGTTTTCGCTAGATAGATCATCAAATAGTTGATGAGTGTTCGCCGATTCAGGGATGAAGAAAGTCTTCATGAGAGATGTGTTTAGAGGTTCCATCATCTTGTTCACAAGTACGTACAACGGACTTTGAAATTGAGGGTGGAAGTACATGATGTGATGATAAAGGCGTGTCAAGAACATTCCATAAGGGATTAGTTTGTTCTTGGAGCCTTCAAGATTTACAATTCGTCTTGCGAAGAAGTAGGCGAGATTGTATGGTTGTTGTGTTAGCAAATAATACATTATGTGAGCACAACAAGCGGGAAGGATTTATCGATTTCCCCTAAGACTCCAAACATTTTCAAGTAGGATGAGTTCAAGAGCCTTGTACTCTTCTCGAATATCCTGCGTATAGATAATGTTTGGATCGGAGTAATAGGGTCGAGGTTTGCATATCGTGCGAGTCAAGTCTTGCGGGGAAGGTATGTGTGAACAATATGGACTATTTTCTTCACGAAATTTGAAGAGAGAATCAAGAGACCAATCTTCAGTGAAGGCACATTGTCCATGATTTGGAATTCGGAGGATGTGAGCAAATTGCCCAAGGGTTAGAACAAACTTTTGGTTTTTGATCCAAAACCAAAGAGATAGAGAGCGATCGTCGTTACGAACGAGTTCAACTTGACGGAAGAATTCCAATACAAAGCATGAACATATTTTCTCGTTAATTTCGAGAAGACATTCTAGTCCTATGGTTCGGAAGGAGGTATTGATACCTTCTTCGTATTGTAGAGAAGTGTCTACAATACGTCATTCATGGAAGTGACGGGTTTCGAGATTATTGAACCCACGGACATGATTTCTAGGTGTGTTGGGCTCAAGAGAGATGTTAGGGGTGTAGACGCTAGTGAGTGAAAAATCAAACTCATACTCATGTAACATAGCGAGACCTATAGAAAGGAAGAGTTAATAGGATGTGACGTATTACGGGCAAAGCAATGATTACCTAACGTTTTTACAAGATGCTTATTAACAATGACAATTAACTCACTTAATGTTTGACAATCTAGTGGAACATTTCTTTTAGGAAGAAAACGGTTTTTATATTGTATGAAAAACTGTTTTCAGAATGACGGTTCTCACGGTTCCCTTTTATGAGGGATCCGGCTAGTATACCTACAGGGATCCATGGATCTGTAGTGACAGAAAAAGGTTTTGACGAAAAAGGGTTTTTGCATCTTATATGTTTATACAAAGGTATGTATTTTAGCCAATTTTTACTATAGCATGCATTGTCGGTTTCAAAAGTATCTCATGACCCAAAAATACAAAAGATATAAAGCAAAAGAAATGACAAACACATTATGAGAAATTAACTGGATAAACTAGAACATTAGTAATATTTCATTTCAATGCTAAGTACGATACAAAGGATTGGGTATATAACACCAATGTAGATTAACAACACAAAGTATATGTCTTCATACGGGAACTTCATCATAGGAAACACGAGAGCGATGAGTGTTAGGGCGATGAGTAAGAGAGCGACGTAAACCATGTTGATGAAGAACCTTCTTGGTTTTGGTTTGAGATGAGATGAGATGAGGAAGAAGATGAAGTTTTAAATGAGAGGTAATTTTTGAAAGTGGAAGATTTAAAAAAAATGGGGATTTGGTAGAGTGGACGTCGGAGGGGGTTTTATGGGGAAGGAGGAATTTTTGAGATTCGTGTTTTGTTTTATTATTAGAAACATATGCTTTATGGATTAAATGAATTAAAACACTAATTTTATAAACCTCGACTTTAGACGAAAGAGTAACACGTATGCAAGAAAAAGTTTCCTAACGAAGCTATGTGTAATATATGAATATGCACAAAAGATAATCATATAAATTCCTATATAAGCATAATTATTTATTAAGCTAATGTTATTTAGAGATAAGCGGAAAATCATACCTCTAAAGCACTTAGGAATGTCTTTACAAATGACACAACAAATGTCAGAAGCCTACTCGAGAGTTCGTAAACACTACACGACATCAACTCCTTATGGCTGAGAAGCCTTCACAACGTTGCCTACTCTTTATCCGGTACAAGGCTAGATACCAGGTTCTTCCATGAGGTAGAACCAAACCTATCACAACGTCGCCTACCCTTTATCCGGTACTAGGCTAGATACCGAGTTCCATTACAATGGAGGAACTACTACCCAACACTACAACAACAACTAACCCCAAAGGAGATCTACTTCTTATAACAACATCAACAAGGATATCAACATCCTTTGACCCAATACTAATCTATCTTGTACATCGAATCACACCATATCGGATGTACACCTTAGGCACCTTTCACTAATGCCTTTGACTCGATCTTAAGGCACCCTTCACTAATGCCATATGACTTGACTTCTAGGCACCCTTCACTAATGCCTTTAGCCTTGACTTCTAAGCACCCTTCACTAGTGCTTTCTATACGGACGTTCGACACCTTTCACTAATGTCTTCGTCTTGACCCTTTAGACATCTTTCACTAATGTCTTTAATACTACACTTCTTATGAGAAAGAAGAGAACTATCAACAAGAGGACCTCAGTAGTCTTTATGATAACGAAGCATGGCAACTCATGGACTTGAGCTTGCTCGTCTTCAAAAGGTGGTGATCTCGCCTTTAAGAGGAACCTAGAGAATCACACAAAAACAAAATCTACATACATAGATCACTTGGATCTGGGGTTAAAGAGTTTATAACTCAAAGAGAAAATATGTGAAAGAGGGGTGAGCAACAATGAAGAAATGGCTCACTATTTATAGAAGAAAAACATCTACTGTTCCACGGATCCCTCACTTAAGGGATCCATCCAGTGTAGTACTGGGGATCCGTGGGACGCTCCCTTTTGCCCATGGGTTTTGGGTCATGGTTCATGGGTTATGGATCATGGGTATCCAAGTAGATACAATGTATCTACAAGATGCAATGCATCTAGTCCATGGTTCATGGATTAAAACTATAGGCCATAGATTAAAACCATGGGTCATGGATATTATCCATATATGACATAAGCATGATGTCATGCAATGGGTTATGGGTCAAGCTCCATGGGTATGGGTCATGGACTTTGGGTTATACCCAATTACATTTAATATATTTGGTCAGTGGGTCAAATACTTAAGTTTCTACCCATTTATATTACCTAATATAATACATACTAGTTATGTATATATTTGCCCAATATGTAAACACTAGTTGTTGTACATATGTATTACTAAATCATAAAATCACTTATACTTGTTTTAGTGTTTTATGTGAAAACTTGAGTGTGTTAGAAAACTATTGGCTCAAACCATTCACTTATTTTATTTGTTTCGTTAAAATGATTTTACGTTTGTTATCGACAAAACATTAGAAGATCGTAAAATATAAATAAACTTTTTTACGGCTCATTGTTAAGAAAAATGACCTGCAACGAATAAGAATTGAAAATTTTGAAGGTAAACGTGAGATTTCAAAAAATTTATGATCGAATGCGAGAATCAAAACCTGTTTGAAGAACAACGGTGTAATTTACTCAATAATTTTAATGCTTTAATTTAGTAATGTTGGTTTGTTTTTCAAATACTCTTAAAGAGACTTTCAAAGAAAAAAACAAAAGAATTCCGAAGCTACAGTAGAAGCTTGCACGCTTAGTAAATCTCGGGCCATGGCGGCTAGAACGAGAAGTATGAGATTGTGTTGGAATTACTCCTAAACTAGATAACAGGCGTTAGTAATTAATATGTAATAGTTAGCTTAATTAGGCTTTTATGTTAGTATTAAAGGCAAGGCTTATGTAGAAAGCCCATAAGCCTTGGCCCAAGTCCATAAGAAAGGGAAGGGAGTTAGTAGTGTTGCCCTAGCTCCTTCCCCTATAAATAATCTTGTAAACCTTCCTTAGAAGGTTGGTTGTTCACTTTCACATTTATCTTAAGCTTATCATTTCACATAGTCATTCATATACTTGTGTTTGTGTTCATCTGATCCTTCTTTACCTCATTTCTTCATATTGATGCTTGTGTTACATAAATGGGAACCTAACAGTGGTATCATTCGCCAAATAGTTGGGTGAACGATTTTGTTTTTTGAGGTTTTCTTTCATACGCGTGGGTTTCGGTATTACACTTTCATACGCATAAAAGCTTTCATTTTTACACTTTAAAACTCAAGATTCTTGTCCTTTCAAGGTTATTTGGTGTTAGAGTTTAAGTTTTTGGCAAAAAGTTTGAAACTTTACGTGTATTTCTTTATTTTTAAGCTTGGTTTAAGTCGTGTAGTTACTTCTACGCGTAAGGTGTATAAGAGTTTTGGATCATCAAGTTTCATACTTTTGTGATATTTTAGTGATATTGAAGCTCTTTCATCATAAAAATATGGTTTAGAAACATCATTATGCTTAAAATCAGTTTTTGATAAATGTTGGCATTTCCTACGCATATGTAAAACCCTAAAGTTACACATAAGCTATTCAAGGCTTGATCTTCAGTGCTATTGGTTACTCAATGTTTTCTTGCTTGGATAAGCCTGAAAACACTTCTACTTTGGATATCTTTTACACTGGAATAAGTGTAAAAGATTTTTGGGCAAAAACCCTAGTTTTACGCCTAAGGCTAAGTACTTACGCGTAGAATCCTTCTGCCTAAGCATTTTCTTACGCCTAAGCTAATCTTACGCATAAGCATTCTACTACTAAGCCCTTAGTCTACGCCTAAGCTAAGTTCTTTTCATTCCTACGCGTAAGCTATTCCTACGCGTAAACTATTCTTACGCGTAAGTTAGTGGTTTACGCATAAGGTGATTTCTTTGCCTAAGCTGGTTTTCTACGCATAAGGTTACCTCATCAACTAAGTTTCATTCGACTACAAAGATCCCTTTTTCAACACAAGTTTCAAGATGTCTCAACCACCATACTCTAGCTACTTCCCTCATGTGTATCCTCAACAACAACAACAACAACTCAATCAACAACAACAATTTTATCATCAACAACAACAACAACAATTTCAACAACAATTTCAACAACAATTTCCTCAAAGAGCAATTCAACCACAAATGATTCAACCACCCCCTAGTCTTCAAGTACAACCTTACACAAACTTTAACAATCAACATCCATCCAGGAATACTATGAAGGAACCGTCTTGGTTTGCAAAGATGTGTGAAGCTTTAAGTAGCCAACAATCCATTCATGAGGCTGGATCACTTGATAGACCTCCAATGCTCACTCTCGGAAACTACGATCAATGGGTGATAAGGTTCTTTAGGTTCTGTGATCTAAAGAAGCCACATGGAAAGTTCTTAAAGAAGGTCATCCTGGAAGGTCCATTTCAGATGCCTACTGTCATTGTACTCGAAGATCCAAATGCTAATCCACCAAGAGGTGATGTCACTAACATTGCCAGTCTTAATGAACTCACTACTGATCAACTTCTACACTTTGAAGCCAATGAAATGGAAATGCAATACATCCTTTTGGGATTACCCAATCTGATCCTTTGAAGTGTTGATGCTTAAAAGACTGCTAAAGCAATGTGGAAGCATATTCATCTACTCTTGGAAGGCACAGAACTCAATCAAGAAGACATGGAATCCAAAATCTACTTGGCTTATGAACACTTCATCGATTCTCAGACATCATCAATGACTTGGACAAACATAACATCATCATGCCAAGCATTGCAGTCAACACTAAGTTCCTGAGTAGTCTTGGTCCTGATTGGGAAAAGTATGTCATTTTCATCCGTCAAGCAAAGAACCTTCATCATGATACATACGGATTGTTGTATGACTATTTGAAGCCCCACCAAAAAGATGTTGACAAAGAAAGAGTTATATGTGGACTCCCTGTCTCACCTTAACTTCCGGATAATCAACAATTAGCTTTGTGGGCTCAAGCTTGTTATCCTCAATTCCCGACCTTACAAACTGTATTCACAAATCCTCCACAACATATTGCTCAACCATATGCTAAGATAACACCTTATGATCCTTCACAACAGCAATACCACAAGAAAATCAACTGGTTCCATACAACAACAATACTCAAGCACTTTACAGTGAATCAAATGAAGATGCTGAAGCTTTTGATGCATTGCAACAAGGATTTGTTATGATTGCTAGAGCCTTTGGTCGATACTCCAACAAATCCAACAATCGCATTCGCACCTCATCTAACACAAGGAATCAGGCTATTGTTAACAATGGAAGAGTTGAGGTTCAAAATCGTGGTCAAGTTCGTCAGATGAGCGGTGGTCAAGGGTTTAATCCAATGGGAAGGAATAACATGGGTGCTCCACAACAACAAAGGGCTCAAGTGGTTGAACAGGGTAATGCTCAGAATGGGGCTAATGGTCTTCGTTGCTATAACTGTAATGAGAAGGGTCATCTGGCTAATGCATGCCCAAAGCCGAGGACAAGAGGCAGCGCTTATCACAAAGAGGCTTTACTATTGGCTCTTAAGGATGAAGCTGGTGGAACTCTTACCAACAAGGAACAGAGCTTCATGGCAAATGCAGATTCTGATGATGATATGGAGGACTTGCAGGCTAATGAAGCAGTTATGTTGATGGCAAACATGCACGAACTCCACATGAGTGATACAGGCCCAGTGTATGACACTGAAGGCTTGTCTCAGGTATCGGATCAAACTATATTCATTAATGATCTGATATCTCCGCCAACATCTGCATCCGACAAGGATCAGAGTGTTCAACATGAGCCGTCTACATCTCATTCCGATGATAATCAAATAGATCCCGTAGTTATATTTGACGATCAAGATGACCTTATGGTTAACATTGATAATCAAGTTGACTCCGTGGTTATACTTGAGGATCTGACTAATGATCATGTTGAGACTCACGTTGAACTTTCGTCTAATCTAGATATTGAGCTCATGACCTTACTTAACGACCAAAAATCTCAAATCGAAATATGTCGTAACCTTAATCAGCAATTAAAAGATAAAAATGCACTGTTAACTAAGGACAATGAATGCTTAAAGTATCAACTAAACATTTTTCAAACTCAAGAAAAACGTGAAAAAGGTTTTGAAGTCGCTTTTGCTAAATCTTACCAAAACGAAATATCATTAGAACAACAGATACGTGATCTAGTCGCATCTAAGAATGCTTTGCTGTCTCAAATAGAACAACTGAAATTTGATCATAAACAACAACTTAACGCTCTTTCTTTGGAAACTCAAACAACCAAGTCCGAGTTGTTAACTTGTCAAAAACAGTTCTCTTGGTACAAAAAGCATTCAACGAAATGAATAGATGACTATCTTGAAGAAATTGTCGACTTACAAAACAAAATCAAAGAGTTTCGAAATGTTGTTTATAAACATGGTGAGTCAATCACAACTATTCAAAAGTTTACTTTTAAACCAAATCCAAATGGATATGGATCGAATCTTGCTGATTACAAACCAAAGTTTTCAAATAGAGCATTCAAACCAAATCCTGAAGTTTACAGTGCAGAACATAGAATTGATGATTCCATTATGAGTGTTGTTGAATATAATCATCAAGAGGAATTAGATGCAGAAGACGAGAGTCGGTCAAAATTGGAAAATGTTGTTTATAACAAACCATTTAACTATTCAAAAGCCGTTACTTTTGTCACACAACAGGATTTTTCTAACACACCTTGGGTTATCACACCTACTTCTGAGGCTCCCCTTTCCAATACTGCACAAATTAATGGTCCTTTACCTTCACTTAGTGAAATAAAACCATTAGCCGAACAATGTAAAGTTATAAAATATTTTGAAACATTCTTATCGGACATCAAACTTTTGGAACGTGAAATTGAAATAAATTCTGAAATAAAAGTTGAACATTTTCAATCGCCTCAAGCGAGAGCCCAAAGAGATATTTTTCAGAAAAGAATTTTACCACATGTCCAAAATTTGAAAAATTGTGTAATATATTGGGAAAGGGATTTTCACAAAGAACTTGGACTTATGAAAAGAGTTTTCGAACAAATAGAAACATCGATTTCAAATACTAAACGTAAAAAGAAATTGTTGAGAAAAGATGTTGATCGACTCTTGGAAGATGTTATATGTGCTGATATCCATAATGTCGTGTTATTACATTCGGTTGCATATGCATTTGATTATATCTCTGCTGATTCTGTTGATTCCGTTGAAAATGTTGAGAATACTGATACTGTGTCACAAATCAAGTCTTTAAAAGTTGAAAATGAACGTTTGTTTAACGAGCTTTCAAATGCAAAACATCGTCTTCAATGGTGTCAAAAAGATTGTCAGAATCGAGAACTCGCCTTGCAAAACAAAATCAACCAGTTGCACACTAAAACTTTTAATCCAAAACTTGAGCAACTGGATGATCAAAACGTGTCTTTGAAGTGTCAAATTTCAAAATATGAACAAGAAATTTCAAAAGTTAAAAAGGAATATGGTGTCATATTTGAATTACTCAAAAAGACTCGTGCTCAAGCGTCAAAAGATATTGATGATCATCTTGCATATACCAAAGATGTTTTACGACAAAATGGAAATACTCGTTCTCCAAATCAAGATTTGTTACACACTATCCATGATTTAAAAGCAGAGTTGGTAAAACTTAAACAAGATAGGGATAGTAACACTGTAGTAACTGCACCTAAATAGATTCAAAATGACTCTAGAACATCTAATGACAAACCACAAGAAACTAATGTGCTTTCCTCTACTGAAACAGGAATAGTTGCCTCTTTTCCCAATGCCCGCACTTCACAGCCTAGGAGCAATACAAGGAAGAATAGGAAGTTGCGACATAAGAAAAGAAAAATAAAGAATGCTGAAGTAGAAGAATACCTTAGGTATTGCGTCTGACAAATGTAATGGAAAAAGTGATGTAACGAATGCTGAATCTTTAAGTACTTTAAATGTTATGTTTGAAGCTTCTTGTGTTGGTTGTCGTAAAAGCATGTTTTCTGATTGTCATGATAAATGTGTTGCTAAGGCTATCTTGAATCGTAAGCGGAATAATAGAAAACGGAATACCTCTAGGCCCACTAATGCTTCTAAGTCTGTGCTAGGTAAACCACCTTCTAGTGTTCCGGCTAAGATCATTGATGTACCTATAGTACCCCCTTCACCTCCTAGGAAGAACTTCTCACCTAGTGTATTTACTAAGACCAAATCTAAGACTAGTTGGAGATGGCAGAAATGGTTACATAATACACTTGGATTTACATGGATACCTAAAATCATAAACATGTGTGTTTCACCTATAACTGCATCGGAACCCTCTAACTCGTCGGGTTCCACATCTACTTCTATTCCATATGTGTCGTCTGTGTGTAATGCAGGTGATACAGATCATCCTCTGGATTGTTGATAGCGGATGTTCCCGACACATGACAGGCAATCTCAAATTGTTATCAAACTTTGTTGCAAAGTTCATTGGCACTGTCAGATTTGAGAATGATCACTTCGCAGCTATCATGGGCTACGGAGATTACATCAATGGCAACATCGAAATTAGCAGGGTTTATTTTGTGGAAGGTCTCGGTCATAATCTCTTCTCAGTTGGTCAGTTCTGTGATGGAGATTTGGAAGTTTCTTTTCGAGAGAAAACTTGTTCCATTCGTGGTCTACAAGGAAATGATCTTATGTCCGGCACCCGAAATTCAAGTCTTTATACAATCTCAATGCAAGACATGATTGCTTCATCTCCCATCTGTCTACTTTCAAAGGCAACATCTACAAAATCTTGGCTATAGCACAGTCGTCTCTTACATTTAAACTTTCAAACCATAACCAATCTTGCACGATACAAACTTGTTGCAGGTCTCCCAAGATTTCGGTATTCTAAATATCACCTTTGCTCAGCTTGTGAACAAGGGAAAAGCACTCGTGCTCAATTTCCTTCAAAGGTGGAACACAGCTCACAGCATGTGCTTCATCTTCTTCACATGGATTTGTGTGGCCCGATGCGCGTACAGACGATTAATGGCAAAAGCTACATCTTGGTAATTGTAGATGACTACTCAAGATGGACTTGGGTTTATTTTCTTCGAAGTAAACATCAAATTCCACAGATGATCATCACCTTTCTCACGAAAATTCAAGTTCAGCTCCGGAACACAGTCAGACAAATCAGAACAGACAAAGGAACTGAATTTGTGAATCAAACTCTTCGTGCATATTATGAGAAAGTAGGAATTGAGCATCAAACATCCATCGCACGAACACCGGAACAAAACGGAGTTGTTGAAAGACGAAACCGTACGTTAGTGGAAGCTGCAAGAACGATGTTAATAAATGCTAAACTTCCAGATTACTTGTGGGCTGAAGCCATGTCAACTGCATGTGTAAAACCTGAAAATCTACAATCTGAGTAAAGACTAAAATACCCTTGGAACTAAAATTTATAAAATACGTAAAATACGTTTATAATGAATTTACGAAATTAAAAACCTAATAAATAAAAGATAACAAATATAATTTCGTGAACGACTTTGATACGTCGAAGGATTTAAAAGTTTCGCTAATAAGTTGGGCCGTTCGTTTGTTTGTATGGACTCGTTTCTTTTCTTTTGTCTTGCGCCAAGCCGAGAGCCCAAGGGGCGTTTGTTTGTGTTCGTGAGCCAAGGGCCGAAGCCCATTTGGTCGTGTGTATTGGTGTGACCGGTTGGACCCAAACCAAACCCAATCCCTTTTCCTAGTTTAACTCAAATACTACAAATATATATACCATACATAATCATAAGTTTGGAACCCTAGTTTTATTTGCCTCTCCTTTTTCTTTTCTCCCTATTCGGCCGAGAGTTTCACACCCCTTGGTGTCGAATTTTTGCTTCAACGAGTTAAGGTATAACGTTTATTCGACTTCCTTTAACGTACCTTGCATGTATATGTCAAGTTATATTTTGTTTAGTCGCGTTTTCTTGTTTCTTTTGTTTGGCCGAGAGGTGTAAATCAAAACCAAGACAAACCCTAATCTATTGAACCTTGTAACAAATAAGAGACATGTAACGTAAGATGTAATATTGAATCGGGTCATGTATACGTTGAGTTAACAAGGTCGAAGCATGCATGAGTTAGGACCGAACCCTAGATGTATTCGGCTAAGAGATAGAACTTAATAACTTGAATATGTGAAGTGTTTAGATGAGTTAAGACATGCGTATAACTTACTAGCCGAAACCCTAGATTGAACCGAATCATATATATAAGTTTTGAAGATGCCTTAATTAAGTAAAGGTTATGTTAACGTAAACCCTAGTTTTGATATGTTAATTGAATAAGTTATGCTAAACCTTAATAGTGTAAACGTGTAATTAATACGAGTAATAAGTAACTTATATGTCACATAAAATCATGAACGTATATGGTGAAACATAAAAGGAAAGATTATTTTGTGACGTGTTAGGTTAAGTAATGAGTTATTAAAAGACGTAACATGTAAGTTAATGCATATTAATGAGATATTAAAGAATGAAAAACCCTAAACTTTAATAAATGACATATGAACCCTAATTTACGATATTAATATTAAAACATTAAGTCTCATTTAATTATAAAACCCTAAAATATTAAAAGATCATTTTGACGCTTATGGAATCATTAATAATATATACGACATTAATGTATATAGGTTCTGTGAAGAAGGAGTAATTCTTTGCTTTCCCTGTTTCTACTTTTGATCTTTTGCTTTGGAATAAGGTACGGATATTCTGTCTTACTTTAAGACACTTACGTTATCGTACAGATAATCTGACCTTTTCAGAAAGGTTTCGTATAATGTTTTCTTTTCGTTTTCATATTAGGATTTCCTAAGCCTTTGCTATGAACCCTAATGTGTCTATTTGAGCTGTTGCTTATCTGAATTTTGATTTTTGAATCATAAAACGTTTGATTTTGAACTATATGATATGAAGACTTTGATTTTGAAAACATGATAAAAACGTTTGATAAAATATGATCTATGTCAGTTACGACATTCTTATTTGACCTCAGATAGTTTGACACCCGAGCCAATTATTAACTAGTCATGGGGGTTCCATGTCCGTGTCAGTAAATGCACTTCTGACATGACTCTAGGGCAGTAGAGTGAAGTTCTACCACGTCCCTTATCTGTTATCTGTTATGAGCTCAGTTTGAATTATATTATCAAAGTATGTCTGTGGGGCGTATGGGTGCATCCTAGATCTGTTATATGCTATATATATTATATGTTTATGCTATATGTTGTCTGATGATTGATGCTGCGTGCATGCACGTCCTTCATAACTCTGGTAGGTCTCTCCTACAAATTGTTGCCTTATGTGATTATGATATGTTTCTGATATGGCATATGTGTCTGGGCTCGAGGTAGTTAGCTATAAAACTTATTCTTATATTCTGAATTAACTTTTGAAATGAATATGATTTCACTATCTTTCTTTCACTTTACTTCGTATTTGTTCTTGTTTCGTATTCGTTTTGCTTGTATATCTGTTCACTGGGCTTTTAAAGCTCAGCCGCACTTTTCTTTTCTTCCGCGGCAGGTATCTAAGCATTGGAGCTGGGTATTGCTTTGGGATGAGTGCTGAGTGGACTTACCTTAGAGATTTTAGCTTTGAGCTTATGATGCCATTTAGACTTTATACTTTAGACATTTCATTTGGAGTTTATTTTCCGCTGGGACCTATGTATTAAAGTCATTTTGACTTGGATTATTTCAATATTTATGTTGAGATTTCTTTTGGATTATATGTTTGCTTTGATATGACACCATTACTTGTGATTCCTTTACCCTTGTCGGGTCGGGGCGTTACAGCATGCTACACTCAGAATCGATCAATGATTACCAAACGCCACAACAAAACACCTTATGAGCTTATCCACAACCGTAAACCGAATCTCAAACACTTTCATGTATTTGGATCCCTTTGTTATCTGAATAATGATCGTGATGACTTTGGTAAGCTCAAAGCCAAAGCTAACATTGGAGTCTTTTTTAGATATTGTGAAAACTCTAAAGGTTATCGGATCTGGAATCGTCGTATAAGGGAGATTATGGAAACGATTCATGCAAATTTCGATGAACTTACTGAAATGGCTTTTGAGCATAATAACTTGGAACCCGGACATAACCGTTTAAACTTCCCCCAAACCCCATCATCAGCTGAACCAAGCTTACAGCTTACTCGACGTCAAATGGAACAGCTATTTGCTCCTCTGTTTAGTGATGATATTGATGAACGTGCTCCAGATGTATCAAATGTTTCCGCTGCTCAACCTGATCAAAATCCAATACCTGATACACCTGCTACAACAACTAATGTTGAGGAAGCACCACTAGTTGATTCTACAACAACAGTCGAACAAACCGCATCCAATGATGCTGAAACAGCTGATGATCTTCTGAACAATGAAGTACCCCCACCTGCAGATTATGATCCAAATGTGTTCTTCAACCCTTTTGCTAATGAAACTGCCACATCTGATGTTGCGGAATCATCTACAAGTCATTTGAATCCTCCTAATCTGCAAAATGTATATCAACATCAACCTTCCACACATCGTTAGACTAAAGACCATCCTCTGGTGAACATTATTGGCAACCCGAATCAACCAGTCGTAACTAGACAATGACTTCAGACTGACGGTGAACATTGCATTTATGCACTTACCGTCTGCCAAGCTGAACCCAAAAACATTAAGGATGCCATGACATATGACACCTGGATTGAATCCATGCAAGAAGAACTCAATCAGCTTAAACGTCTTGAAGTATGGGAATTGGTTGAAAAACCAACTGGAGTCTATGTTATTGGTCTCAAATGGATTTGGAAATACAAACTCGATGCTGAAGGAACGGTTATCCGAAATAAGTCACGTCTGGTGGCTAAGGGTTATAGACAGGAAGAAGGAATTGATTACGAAGAATCATTCACACCGGTTGCTAGACTTGAGGCTGTTCGGATCTTTCTTGCATTCGCGGCTCACATGAACATCACGGTCTTTCAGATGGACGTCAAAACTGCTTTTCTTAATGGAAAACTGAAAGAAACGGTCTATGTTAGCCAGCCAGAAGGATTTGTTGATCCAGAGTTCCCGAACCATGTCTACAAGTTGAACAAGGCTCTCTACAGTCTCAAACAAGCCCCTCGGGCGTGGTATGATGAGTTATCATCCTTTCTCCTATGTCACCAATTTGTCAAAGGATCGGTCGACCCAATACTTTTCATACAATATCACGGGGCACACATTTTAATCATTCAAATTTATGTGGATGACATCATTTTTGGGTCAACACATCTAAAATACTCAAACGCTTTTTCAAAACTTATGAAAAAATATTTTGAAATGTCCATGATGGGTGAACTTACGTTCTTTCTAGGACTTCAAGTTCATCAATCACCCCGTGGTATTTTTCTAAGTCAGTCCAAATATGCCCTGGAAATTTTAAACAAAAATGGAATGCAAAACTGTGACACCTATGATACTCCAATGGCACATACCAAGAAACTGGACGCTGATTTGCATGGGAAATTGGTTGACCCTACCAAATACAGAAGTATCATTGGGTCTCTCATGTATCTAACAACCAGTAGACCTGATATTGTCTTTGCTGTATATCTTTGCTCCCGTTATCAGTCGAGACCAACTGAAACTCACCTCTCTGAGGCTAAAAGAATCCTCCGATACATCAAGGGAACCATTAACTTAGGGATCTGGTATCCGAAGGATTCTGGTTTTGAACTAATAGCTTTTTCAGACGCTGATCACGCAGGTTGCTTAGATTCTCGGAAAAGTACCTCAGGATCTTTACAATTTCTTGGTGATAAACTGGTGTCATGGAAATCGAAGAAGCAGGATTGTACATCGTTGTCCTCAACAGAAGCAGAATATGTAGCCATGTCGGCGTGTTATGCTCAAGTCATTTGGATGAGAACACAACTCAAAGACTATGGCTACGTATTTGACAGAATCCTGATGTACTGCGAAAATCGAAGTGCTATTGTGATCTCGTGCAACTCTGTTCAACATTCAAAATCAAAGCACATCGATCTTCGATATCATTTCATCAAGGAGCATGTGGAAATGGGTACTGATAACGCCTAAAATGAACATGTTTTTAGTAGCGTTATTGTTGGTTTTGTGCATGATAATCGGCTATATTTACTCATAACTGTTGCAAAAGTGCAAAAGTATCGTATTGTGTATGTATATGTAGCCAGGTATCACGAATGATGAAGAAATGAAGTTTTTATGCACATTTGGAAGATTCTCGAGGAAGGAAGTCGAGCTAGGAAGCTTTTGGATTCAATGATTGGGAAGCACAATGATTTCTAAGTATTTAAAGCAAGGAAAGATAAAGTTTTGCCTTGGAAATCATCAGCGAGAGCAAAGAATGAAGCGTATAAGCAGAAAGTCAACAAAAAGTCAAATCAGCAACACCCAGCCAATCGGTCGTGACCCGTAACCGGATCCGGCTGGGCATTTGGTCAAAACGCAACCGATCCGGTTGCCATCGCAACCGATCCGGTTGCATGAACTGCAGTTACACAAAGTTGCATTTATTGTTGCCTTAACTCCCCATAATCATTGGAGGCCGATCATTTCTTGATATTAACTTGTTGGGAACGTTTTTGGTCAGTTGAGCAAGCATATTTGGCTATATAATGAACCTAGTCCTAGTTTACTAGGTGTGACACAACCAAAATTGTATTAGTTTACATCTAAACTAATACCAACCATATTATTCAGCCCAAAAGCTTAGTTCTTACTGAAAAACGTCCAGGAGCAAGGAGGGAACAATTCTCATCCATAGTTTCGGTAATTTAGAGTTATACGGTGAATCTAGGTGATTGGAGGCGCGTGGTTGCTACAATCCACGAATTCTAATTCTTGTAATCACAAAAGCTTAGGTATTCTATGAACTTTGTTATGGAATTATATTCTCTTGAATTATTGGAATTACTTTGTTATGATTTATGTTTAGTTATTATTATTATCATGGAGTAGTTTTGGGATACACTTGTGTGTTGGGATGTAGTTAATCATATTAGTGTTCTCAAATGTGATGCATGTATATATGATCTTGTTGAAATGAGTTTGTTGGAAAAATACTAGTCTTGGTTTGATTTGTTGATAAAACATGTTTTAAGAAAAAGGACCGAAAGGATTTCTCTTGTGTTTTATTCCAAAAAGTTGAGTGACAAACTAGTATGAGGATATGGTGATTGACAACCACCATGTTTGCTTATTAAAACAAGACTAGGAACATTTTCATCACGAAAGGGTCGAAAGATTCGTAAGAACAAATTTAATAAGAACATGTTGCAAACAAATGGAATTTCTAAAGGATAATCATTAGGATAAGGACCGAAAGGATTACCTATATGTTTTTGTTCTTAGAATGATTTTTACAAACATATACCATGGTTGGGGATCATTTGCTTATGATTTGTGCATCACATCAAGAGTATACACCAAACCTTCATGAATACTATTTATGATTGACTATAGACTACACACAAGTATATATATTTCTTATTATTGAATTTCACTATAACATCACTATTTGAGGAAGCTTTGACAAGCTTTCTTGTTGGAATCTTTTCATTCAAAACAGTTTCAAACACAAAATCCCTTGGGACGATCTCGACTTATCAAACTTTGCTATCACGGACGAGTATACTTGCTCGTATGTGTTAATAGATTAGACGGTTAAATCGTGTTTATAAATTTTTAAAACTTGCACCAATCGTAGCACATCAAGTTTTTGGCGCCGCTGCCGGGGAATTTTTTTGGATTTTCTTGGATTTTCTGTAAAATTGGTAGTATTGGAATTGAATTTGTTGAAAAGTAAAAAAAAAAAAAAAAAGTTTGGTTAAAAGCTAACCGATTCGGTTGCTCTGCAACCGAATCCGGTTAGAGTTTCTGAGAGAAATTTTATTTTTGATTTCATGGTTCTAGTTTACTTAGTTATTTGTGTTATAGTTCCTAGAGTAGTTCTTGTCATTTTAGATTTTATTTGCAGATTATGTCTTGTAGTTTAATGATTTCTTAGATTTATTTATATTTTCTTTACATTTGTTATTTATTAGCTAATTAGTTTTAGATTAATTCTAGTTTTAATGTTAATGATTAGATAGTAATTTTTCAGTTATATGTTTAATTATCTTAATGGTAGATTTTAAGTGGTAGTTAATTTAGTTTTTAGTTTAATGGTTTTATTATTAAGTTATTAATTATTGGTTTATGAAGAGTTTTTATTAATTTAGAGTTTAGTACATCTTAATGATTCCTTAATTGCAATTAAATTATGTTAAAAAAAAAAAAAAAAAATT